>JAPKLW010000035.1:1231527-1349126 GCA_026898455.1 Plectranthus barbatus | reverse complement strand
AAGATCAAGAACAGAATGAGAGCTGGGACTCATTCTTCCTCATCATTGGGGCTCACATCAATCTCCATAAGACCGAGTTTGATGCACAACTCCTTAAATCTTGCTTCTGGCAGTGGCTTGGTGAAGATGTCAGCCAGTTGATCTTCAGTTCTGATATAGTCCACGCTGACATCCTTCTTCTCGACATGATCACGAATGAAGTGATGTCGAATATCTATGTGCTTGGTTCTGGAGTGATGAACCGGATTCTTCGTGATGCACATAGCACTGTTGTTGTCGCAATAGATTGGAACACAGCCAGTGTCCACTTCATAATCCTCCAGTTGTTGCTTGATCCAGATAATTTGAGCACAGCAACTGGCAGCGGCAACATACTCAGCCTCAGTGGTGGATGTAGCAACTGAGTGCTGCTTCTTGCTAAACCAACTGATTAGCTTGTGTCCTAGAAACTGACACGTACCACTGGTACTCTTCCGGTCAATACGGCATCCAGCGAAATCTGAATCTGAATATCCAATGAGTGTAAGCTCATCATTCCTGGGATACCATATTCCGAGAGATTCAGTCCCCTTCAGATATTTCACTATCCTCTTGGCAGCTTCCATGTGTGACTTCTTCGGATTTGCTTGAAATCTGGCACACACTCCGACTGAATAAGAAATGTCAGGTCTGCTGGCTGTGAGATAGAGAAGTGATCCAATGATTCCTCGGTAAATGGTAGGATCAACTGATTCACCTTGCTCATCAAGGAATATTTGACAACTGGTGCTCATAGGTATTCTGAGGGACTTAGTTTTCTCTGGGCAATACTTTTGAATCAAATCCTTCGTATACTTCCGCTGGCTGATAAAAATTCCATCAGCTGACTGCTGGACCTGGAGTCCGAGAAAGTATGTTAACTTGCCCATCATACTCATCTGAAATGATGTCTGCATCAGTTGAGAAAACTTCTCACAGAGAGTTATATTCCTTGATCCAAATATGATGTCATCTACATAGATCTGCACCATCAGCATGTCACCACCATCCTTTAGAAGAAAGAGAGTCCTATCAATCTTCCCTTTCCGAAATCCATTGCTGGTAAGGAATTGTGACAGCGTTTCGTACCAAGCCCTGGGCGCCTGTTTCAATCCATACAGGGCCTTTCTCAGCTTGTACACCTTGGTGCCAACTTCAAAGCCTGGAGGTTGCTCGACATATACCTCCTCTTTTAGCTCGCCATTCAGGAAGGCACTCTTCACATCCATCTGGAACACTATGAAGCCGTGATACGCTGCATACGCAAGGAACAGCCGTATCGCCTCCATTCTGGCAACTGGTGCGAAGGTCTCATCGAAATCGATCCCTTCACACTGCCTGTAACCTTTGGCGACTAATCGAGCTTTATTTCTGACCACGGTGCCATTCTCATCTCGCTTGTTCTTGAAAACCCACTTGGTGCCAATCACTGACTGATGTGATGGTCTCTCCACCAAGTCCCAAACGTTATTGCGAGTGAATTCTGCAAGCTCCTCTTGCATGGCATTAATCCAATCAGCGGATTCTAGCGCAACTCCTATGGAAGTAGGTTCCATTTGAGAAATAAAACAACTTAGGAGCGCACTGCCGTGTCGAGTCTGGACTGAACCTTCCGGATCACCGAGAATAGCATCAGTTGGGTGATCCCTCAGCCATTTGGGAGGACCAGCGACTGCTGGTGCCGGCTGTGAACTAGGTTCATCTGTCCTGACGACTGGTGCTTCCACATTTCCACCAGTCGGGGCTGCAACATCAGCTGGTGCTGGACCTTCACCAGTTGGAACAACTTCATCAGCATCACCTTCTGACTGGTTGTCTGAACCTCCACCAATGTTGTCAGTATCAGCTGGTATCTCCATTCCAGCTGGTCCATCATTGCCTTCTTCTTCAAAAAGGCCAGTAGGGATTCCCCCTAGATTGTTGCTTGGATTACTCAGAGAGATTGAGTGAAAGGTCTCAGCAAGGTCACTTGCATCACCGACCCTCTCAGGTTGCTGATGGGCACGTGAGGGAACTGGTTGTGAAGATGATCCATTCATAGGTCTAGTCGAACCAGTTGGTTGAGCATCGGAAGAATTCCTGCCCAACTGGTTGCTGACATCCTCGACCTCAGGAACATCTTCAGCCAGTTGGCGTAAGGTCCTGCGCACTAAAGTAGCTTCATCAAAAACAACATTGCATGTTATCTCCACAAGCTCGGTAGTCTTGTTAAATACTCTATAGCCCTTGTGAGAGGGATGTCCATATCCGACAAACACACCCTCATCAGCCTTAGGCGAGAAAGCATTTAACTTCGACTTCCCATTATTATGGATATAACATGGTGAACCGAATGCACGAAGATGAGCTATAGAAGGCTTACGACCAAAGTACACTTCGTAGGGAGTTTTCTGGAGTCTGTCGTTGATCCCGCTTCTATTCTGAGTGTAGCAGGCAGTCACCAACGCTTCTCCCCAGAAACTCTGTCCCAAGCCGGACTCAGCCAGCATGGACCGGACTGCTTCTTTCAGCGTCCTGTTCCTACGTTCTGCCAGTCCATTTTGCTGCGGTTGCCTTGGAGTAGATCTCTCATGCTTGATCCCGGCCTCCGCGCAAAAATCCATCAGCGGACCGTTGCAGAATTCAGTCCCATTGTCCGAACGAATTCGCTTTACCACAGCTTCTCTCTGTTTCTGAGCTTGGATGATCAACTCAGGAAGAATCACCTTCACCTCATCCTTGGTTCTGAGAAGCTTTACCCAGGTATAGCGCGAGTAGTCATCGACTACCACCAGCGAGTATCGTCTTCCTCCAATGGTTTGCGGCGTTACTGGTCCAAACAGGTCCATATGTAACAACTCAAGTACCTGACTGGTACTGGGACAAACAGGTGACTGGCTCTTGAAGGACTTCTTGGTTTGCTTGCCTTGCTGGCATGCCTTGCAAATTCCTTCCTTCTTGAACCCGCCCTTGGGAAGACCATCTACAAGATCATGCTTGGTTAGGTAATTAATAGTTTTGAAGTTCAAATGACTTAACCTTTTGTGCCACAGCCAGTTAGTTTCCATGGAACTGGTGGCTACAAAGCATGTATCAGTCTTCCCGCTTTGCCAGTCAACGACATAAAGGCCTCCTTTCCTGACACCTCTCAGCTTGGTCTCACCAGAATCTTCATTCTTGATCTGGCACCCAGACTTGTCAAACACAATGGTATAACCATTGTCGCACAGCTGACTGATGCTCAGGAGGTTGTGCTTCAGGTTGGTAACAAGGGATACGTTCACAATTCGGACATCATCTTTCTCGATGCAGCCCTTGCTAATAACTCTGCCCTTGGAGTTATCACCAAAAATGACTGGAGGTCCTCTGACCTTGGTAAGCTCAGAAAACAGGAACTCCTCACCAGTCATATGAGCGGAGCAACCACTATCAATGATCCACTCGCTCGACTTCTGAAGCTGACTTGCATGACCTAGTTCCTGCAAGAAAAATAGAATCATTTAGGTCCCCGATCATCAGCGGGTCCTGCAGGGTTAGATCTCTGGATCATTCCTTTCGGAATCCAGACTTGTGTGATCTTCAGCTTGGTGTTACCCTTGCTGACATCACCTGTGGCCTTTCCCTTCCTTCTAAAATAATGCATGGTTTTGGAAGGTGTGGCTGTGTGTGCAGATCCTCTGGAGGTATTCTTCCTCCAAGAGTGTCGGAAATTTCTTTCCGACTGATCGTGTTGCCTTGGTGGTCTCTGAAATTGAGGGCCACGATGATTAGCCTTCCCAGCCCTTGAGAAAAGGTTTTGATTGGGCTCAGGCCTCCGATAGGTGTTCCTCCTATCGGGAAATATCCTCCTCTCAGTATTCCGCTGAGATTTGGATCCCTTGTAAGTATGCTGGCAACTGGCATACTTGTAAGGTTGTGCGTGGAATCCCTTGACAGCTGGTGCTGGCTGTCGGATTCTACTGGCAGCTGACGCTGACTTCCTTGCCTTAGAATAATTTGGCTTAGTCTGCGTCCTGGGGTGTGCTGGCGTCCTGTCAGCAGAGGATCTTGCCAGTTGAGGATTTTGTCTTGATGACTCACCTATGTATCTGGACTTATGGTTCCTGTGCTGATCAGCCACACGGGACTGACTGGCATAACCAGCTGGTGCTGATGCATTTGCCAGTTGGCCCTTACCCTTACCAGTACTGATTTGTTCGGGCTGATTTATGCTCAAATCTTTTGTAAATCCCAACCCGGACTTATCAGAAGGCTTTCTCCAATGACTTAGAGCTGCCTCCAAGTCTTTCGAGCCTTTATTTAGAAAATTGATTTTGTTTTCTTGCTCCAGAACGAGATTGTGAAAGTTATCTCGTTCCGTTTTTGCAATTTGGAAATCTTGGAGCAATTCAGAATGAGCCTTTTTCAAACTTGCTAGCTCTTCGCTGATGGACCTCGATTTTTCAATCTCACTGGTCAAAACAGTAATTTGACCTTTCAGCGAAGCATTTTCACCAGCCAAAACATTTTTTATTTCATAAAATTTTAAAAATTCATGCTGAAGAACATCTAAAGTGACGTCTTCTGAGTCGGAGCAATGCGACTCAGAATCGTCTATGATTTGTACTGGCATGATATGCAATTGAGGAACTGATTGTACCTCATTGTCAGCAGCAAGTGCTAGTTCTTCCTCATCTTCAGCATCTTCTTCAGCTGGCTCTTCTCCGAGAGCTGCCATAAACGCCAGGAGAGCTTCTTCTTCTGACTCTCCATCTGACTCGAACTCCCCATCATCATGATCGGGTATGTCAGGCACCTCAGTCCTGGTCAGCATGGCTTTGGCAACAGCCTTGGAAGCACGCTCTTCAAAGAGCTTCTTCAGCCTTTCCCTCTCAGTTTTGTCCACCTGTGGACATTCAAACTTTAAGTGATCAGGGGATTGGCACTGAAAACAAGCACGAGGAGCTCTCTTGACAAATTTTCCGTCAGATGAGCTAGAAGAAACTCCCTGTTTTGACTTGGCTTTTTCCAGAAGGAAAGCCAGTCTTTTCATCTGTTGCTCTAGTTCAGCGATAGAGCTCTCGCCGCCTTTGGAATGAGATCCTGATGCGGACTGGATCTCCTTTGGCTGGTTGTGCTGTGCAGCGGGTCTCTCAGCATGGAAGGGCTTCTTGTGCTTCCAATTGAAGTCCTTTTTGACGAAGTACGCCTCGTCCTGAGCTTTAACGCTGGGGGATCCAACATTCCTGATGGCCTCGTTCTTATTCACCATCTGGATGTCCCACTCGTGTGCCTGCAACTGAGCAAACAACTCCTTGGGAGTCATCTTGGACAGGTCCTTTTCCTTCAGAGCTGTCGTCTTCACGAACCAATCTTCTTTAGGCATCTTGGACAGAATCTTCGAGTTAAGATCAGCATTGTCGTACTCTCTGCCCAGAGACTTCAGCTCGCTGACAATGGCGTTGAATCTCGCCTCCATCTCCTTGATGGTTTCTCCAGTCAGCATCTGGAAGGACTCATATTTGTCCACTGCAACCTGCAATTTGTTGCGTTTCATTTGGTCAGTTTCTTGACATAGACCATCAAGATAATCCCATACTCCCTTGGCATTATCAAACTGGAGGGCTTCCTCCATCAGCGACTTAGGAAGAGAAGCCAGGATCAGCTCGTGAGCAATGGAATCCAACTGATTCCGCTTCCTGTCCTCGGCGTTCCATTCGCTTTGAGGCTTTGGGATCACAGCAGCTGGACGATCTACTAGCTGGTGCTGTATCATGGTGATCTCAATCGGCCCTGTCTCTAGCACATCTTTCATCTCTGGATGGATGCTCTTTAGAGAGATGAGCGACCTCTTTCGCCATATATCATGCTTCACAGTCCCGTATTCGAGTAGCTTCGGATTATTCATCTTGATGTACCTGAGCTAATCAAACAGACAAACAAGGTGCAAGGAAAATGGATCTCGGTCCTAAGCGACACAGAAACGAACGGTCTGTAAGAACCGTCCGCTCTGATACCACTTGATGGTCCCGGTTTATCAGAGTGTATAACGTTACGCAGCGGAAATATTGAACTTATAAGTCTAACTTGCACTCTGTCCTGCTGGTTGCTCAGCTGGCTGGCTGACTGGCTGGTCAGCTGATAGCTCAACACTTAGAATATTTTAAGTCTAGTTTGCACAGTTATCAGTTTTCAGATATACACCAGCACTTGAGTGCTGGGTTTCAAATACAAATTTAAATACTGAAAGCAGATAAAGGCAAAGGATTTTTATAGTGGTTCGATCAACTGATCTACGTCCACTCTCCAGTCGACTCACTGGAAATTCACTATAAGAGTAATCCGGTACAAAGTTCCTACGATCTATCTCCAGCTGGTAGATGCCCCTTCTACCAGTCCACTGGATCAACCGCTCCCGGTCCTTGTCCTTCTTCAACTCTTCGTCAGATGGATGGAGTGCGAGCACGTCACTTCAACCTCCTCCTCTGACTGGTTGGGTGTTGAGTTCTCCCAAGAACGTGAATCCTCTACGGCAAACTGCCCGTAATAACTCAAGAGCTGGCTGGCTCTGGAGCTGCTATGTTCTTCCTCAGAAAGAGAAAGAACACCAGGTGAGGTCTAAACTTACAAGCAGGAAGCTTGAAGTCTCGTGTTTGAAAGATATCAACACACGGAAAAGTTTTAAAGAAAGCCTCGAAAGATGCTTGCTTGCTTGCAATGAATGTTCGTTCTTTCGGTAGTTGGAGAGTATTGAATGTTCAGGATTCAAGCGTGTAAGCTAGCGTGCAAGCGTGGGAACTGGGAAGCCTCTTAAATGTTGGTAGCTCCGACCTATTTATACACGCAGGATCCCATTCAAATTTCTAGCCGTTTGGACACATCCGGAATGGGTCTCTGTCCTCGGATGTACTTCAGACGGCGGCAGGTAGGAATTTCAGGAAAACCCCATACCTGTGTCTGCTTTTTCTGACACAGACCTCTTTGTGTCAGAACGGCATTATTTCGTCAGTACGAGGAATCGCAACTGGTGTCTTGAACTGATAGACTTTAAGGATATCCTTCCTTAAAGTCTTACTTTGTCAGTATATTCCTCAGACGAATCTTCTTTTTGTCTCTAAGACTCTGGGAGAGCGAATCTTGAATTCTGCTGGTAACATCCGACTGGTAGATCGTACTGGTGATCTTGTGCTGGCAGTCTCTGCTGGTGACTTAGCGCTTGCACAATCTTAGTCTACCAATTTGTCTGGATGTTAACTCTTGGAATCTCCCATGACTGGTGGCTTCACCGCTGGTGAATAGTGTCAGCCAGAACACGTATTCTGCTGGTAGGATTTGTCAGCCTCCTGCTGGTGAAATCCTTCCAACTGGTGAACAGTAGCCAGTCATTAGCTCTTGACTCCACGCTGATGAACAGTGTCAGCATGGGTCTGTCAGTCGTCTGCTGGTGAGACTTCTCTCAACTGGTAAGCACATCTCATGCTGGTGAACAGTAGCCAGCATGAGTCTTGATCAGCTACGACTTACAACTCAAAAGACCTAAACAGGACTTTACATTTGAGACTAGAGCTATTCTAGAGACAAACTGACGCTGGTTGGACTTAGGATTTGATGCACCAAAACTATGATCTAGACAACAGAATCACAACATTTCTATGAGTGCTTCTAGTTCTATAATCTAACAAGTAAGCTACTGAGGGAAAGGAAACTTAGCCAAATTTCCCAACAGGACAGACGTATCCTCATACGCTGTCTCGGCTGTGATCATGTTTATGTCTCACTAGGTCAAGTGATCATACTGTCTTTTGCGATCTACAACACGCCGTATGATCTTCCCTATCGGTGAGACAAGAGGATACCATTGTTCATACATGTACGATTGTTAACAGATAGGAGAAATAAATCGTTGTATACACATTGTAATAAATGCTTTCAGTATACAAAACCCATCACGAACACCCTCTTTACAACAAACATACTTGCATGATGTCGTGAGGCCAATTTTTTTTTTTTTTGTTACTATAATGTTTTCTAACCCCAAATCCCAATCTCCCTCCATATTGAACCCAAAATGACCATGCATCATCTAAGCTTTCAAATTCCATACCAATTGTAGGCTTCACTTCAAAATCAGAACTAATATCCATGAAGACCTTGCAACATTAAATACAAAAAAAATTAAATAAAATATAATTTAAATGCTTAACAAATTACAACAACAATATACAAAAATTATAACAAAACAACCATACAATAAATGAAAAAGTGAAATAATAAACATGTTTTCGAGTTGTACTTCATGTTTTGATATTTACAATTCACGAAATGAAGATGATGAAAAAAATTTAAGAATTTTGATTTCTAGTGAATAGAATAGAAAAAAAAAATTATGATCCTAACCTGTGTTTTCTTCCACAACCAATTTGGTGATAAAATAAGTTGAAAATCTTGAAAATGGAGGAATAATGGTCAAACACAAACCATCGTGCTTGAATAAAAAGTGTATTAGCGCCGCTTTGCTTTTACCAAACTCTAGGTTAATTATTTTCCATTCTGAAATTGATTTTGGCGGAAAAAAAAATATACC
Source organism: Plectranthus barbatus (assembly GCA_026898455.1). NCBI lineage: Eukaryota > Viridiplantae > Streptophyta > Magnoliopsida > Lamiales > Lamiaceae > Plectranthus > Plectranthus barbatus. The sequence goes on along the minus strand of JAPKLW010000035.1, from coordinate 1,340,566 downwards.
TCAATGAGCCAAACAAAAACGACGGCGTTTAAATTAAAAATAACAAAAAAAAGAAAAAGAAGCAAAAACGACGTCGTCGCCAAGCACTGCACGCCGTGCAGTGTTTTCCCACCATGCAGACGATCCTTACCCTCTACGCTCGTCGACTTTATTTATGTCATATAAAAAACTTCAAACACTCTGCCACTCCCCTCCCTTTTCCTTGTCGTCACCACTTGAATCTTCTTGTTAACCTCATCACTCCTTATAGGCATGATCTGATGGCACCTCTTTCGCCATTCCACGCCTCATCCTCAAGAAACTCACCATCTTCTTGCAGTCCTTGAACGCTCTCCTGATAGCAGACTTTGGTGTCTGGCAGTAAATACATTATCGCCCTCATATAAAATAGTTATAACATAAAAAATAGAAAATTGCATTGTCCACCGATGGCGGTCTTTCCAACCATCTGGTATAGATACATATATATGAAAGCCACTTATGTTGGTTACAAGTTGGGTTTAAATTATAAAGTTTTAGGTTATAGGAATAAAATTGTAATAATATATTTTAATTTTTAAGGAGATTGTATTTAGAAAAACACAGTTGCATTTAGAATCATTCAAAGCTTTTAGGAAGTATTAAGCTTATTTTTATGCATCAAAAGTTATTTTGAATTAAAAGTATGAGAAAAATTTTGGAATAGCCAAATTGATTAAAACAAGTCTCTAATTTGGCTACTTTTATGTACATGTTTCAAATATAGCCAAAAGTACATTTCTCAGGTGTTTGTCAGAACTTTTTAGAGGAATTTGAATTTGAGTTGTGAAAATAATAATAATAAAAAAATAAGTAAAGAAAGAGTAACCGATTGTGATGTGCTACTTTAATAAATAAAAAAAAAATTCTGAGCGCTACTGAGTGAGACCGGCTGATACATTATTAGTGACCAATATGAGTGCTATTGAGTGAAACCGGTAAACACACTGTTAGTAGCAACACGAGTGCCACTTAGATGAGACCAAGTGCTATTTAAAAAAAATTAAAAAATTGTCTAGTGTCACTAAGGTGAGAACGAGTGTTATTTTAAATTTTTTTTAAAAAATTGTTGAGTGCTACTGAGTGCCACCAGGACCAGGGTAAGATCGAGTGCTATTTAAAAAAATAAAATAATTATCGAGTGCCACTTGGGTGAGACTGATCGTACTCAGGTGGCACTCAGACCACCCCGTAATTTTAAAAATAAATTCAAAAATTATGTCTAAATAATTTTAAAATTTATCATTGTGACCAATTTTTTTTTTAAATTCATTCGAAAATCTTTGACGATCTAATTTAATTTTTATATTAAGATTTATTCATATTCACCCACATTTATTTATTAAATTAGTAAAAAATTCAATTTAAATACTCCCTCCGTCCCAGGACAGTCGCAACATTTTCCTTTTTGGTCCGTCCCAGAACACTTGCAACGTTTCTCTTTTTAGAAAGTTTTTATTAATTAATTATTCACTAAACCTACTCTACTCCTACCCTACTATCTCTCATATCTCATTATCTCTCATAATCATTAACCTACAAATCTAACCCCACTAACTTCTCATCACTTTTTCTTAACCTCCGTGCCGGGTCAAACGTCTCAAGAGACCCGGGATGGAGGGAGTACTAGATTTGACATAAATGTAAAAAAATTGGCTTCAAATCAATTTTAAATTAATTAAAATGTAAAAATTTATACTTTTAGTTAAAATTGTGATGAGTTTATAAGAGTGATTAAAATTGTGATGTGTTCTATAAAAATTGTCATTCTAAATAAATAAAAAGTATGATCACATATGAAAATAATTTAAGATTTCAATTATGAATTGAATTTTTGAGAAGTAGTGGGGAATGAATGTAAATATGAAGAAATTAGGGCCGGTTAATATTGAAAAACGAGGAGAAATGGAAACAACAAAGGCGACCAACCATTTGACATAGATTTCCCTAATTTTCTCTCAAAAAATCATCACCAAATTGCTTAGGAATCTAACTAGTTTTCTTCTCTAGTTTCATTCTTATAGATTTTTTTTTTCTTCTTCAGTTACCGTTCTGCGAAGCTTCGCGTTAGCGATTCTTGAGGTATTTTTCTGCCCAATTCCGGTCACACCCTGATTTTATTTTGCGTTTATCTAATTTGGTTTGATTTCATCTTTCTATTTTCTTATTTCCTCTTTCATTTATCTGGCGATTTTGGGTTTGCTTTTACATTTGTTTTTCTGAGTAATTTCCGGGAAACCCAATTTTTATTGCCATCAAATTCATTGCTGCAGATTTCCCCATCTATTTAGGGCTTCGAATTAGGTTATTTCTCTTTTTCTGTTGTCAGGGGTGTGATTGAATTGGGTTCTCATTAGGTTTTGGGGGCATCCTTAATTTTTCTCTCATCCTGTGCGTCATTTAAAAAAAATAAAATAGATTGCGATCATTCGGATTCAAGGTCGAGTTTTGGGCTCAACTATCTGGAAAAGATTCAGGGAAGCAGTTTTATGGCATTTGAATGCCGGCAGGATACAGAAATCGGCTTAAAAAACTGCTCAGAAAAATGTTTTTCTAAACCTGAAAAATCAGAACTCGTATCCAGCCAAGTTGTTTTTGTTAAGAACGGCAAAACTGAATATTTGGGGACTGAGAAACAGCTGTCTGTACTGAGATCGAATTCGAAAGCGGGGTTAAGTTTCTCTGAAGCTTTGCCCAATCACCAACATTGGTCCTTTTCTGATCTACCTCCAGCATTGATATCTGAAATTCTTAATTATCTTGATCCGAAGGGGCTTGGCATTGTATCTTGTGTCAATACATCTTTGTATCGGATTGCTTCTGAGCACGCTGTGTGGAAGGACTTCTATTATGAGAGGTGGGGGCACCCGGCCACTGCAGCCAACTTGGGGCCAGGATGTTCAGATGAGAAATCATGGAAGAAATTGTTCGAGGAGAGAGAATTCAGGAGCAAGACATTTATGGGACGCTACAGCATCGACACACTGTATGGCCACACAGAAGCTGTTAGGACTGTATTCGTGTTGATTTCTAGAAAGCTTGTTTTCACCTCGGGATATGATCAGGTGGTAAGAATGTGGGACCTGGATGAAGGTTTGGCGATCACTTCATCTCGACCTCTTGGTTGCACTATTCGTGCTGTTGCAGCTGATACGAAACTTTTGGTCGCTGGGGGTACTGATGGTTTCATACATGGTTGGAAGGTTGAGGATGGGAACCCTCACTTGTTTGACCTTAGGGCACCTCACAATCAGAATATGGAGTTTCGTGTTTGGGGGCATGAGGGGCCTATAACTTGTCTTGCTTTGGATCTTGGTAAAATGTATAGTGGTTCTTGGGACATGACTGTACGTGTTTGGGATCGTGCTTCTCTGAAATGCTTGAATATCCTGTTGCATAATGACTGGGTTTGGAGCCTCGTTCCTCATGATACCACCATTGGGAGCACTGCAGGTTCAGGTGTTTACATTTGGGACACTGCTTCTGGCAGACAGCTTGCCGCCATTAACAGTTCTCATGCGGGTAACACTTATGCTTTGGCACGAAGTCACACGGGAAAGCTTTTGTTTACTGGAGGGGAAGATGGTTCTATACACATGTTTGAGGTCTCTAGAAATGTCAAGTGCAATATTCGACGAGTTGCAACTTGGATTCCTCATACTGGATCCATTTATTCTCTTGCATTTGAGTTCCCGTGGTTGGTTTCAGCTTCCAGTGATGGGAAGATTTCTCTTATTGATGTGCGGAAGTTGTTGAAGAGCAGCAGAATCCCAACTGCTGCAAAAACTTCAAAAGGCAGCTACTTGGACCAGAAGAATGTGGAACCCCCACAGAGAATGCTACATGGGTTTGGATGCAATTTGTTTTCCGTGGGCGTTGGATCTGATCGAATTGTTTGTGGTGGTGAAGATGGAATTGTCAGGATCTGGAACTTCTCTCAAGCTCTGGAGATTGAACAAAGAATCCAGAATCTGAGAGGTATAAGGCTTGAAAACCGGATGAGGCGCCGCAAGCTCCAGATTGAGATGAGTGCTAAAGGGAGTGTAGGTGAGCAGTGTTCAGCTGCTGCAAAGAAAAACCAGATGAGCAGTGATAAAAACGGCTGGCATAACAAGCGTAGAGTAGGTGGGAAGGTGAAAGCTTAGTTCTTGATTCTAGTCTCTGATTCTTAGTCTTGATTAGCTACGCATGTACGAAAAAAATTGTTTCATCAGCTTTTTGTAATTTCCAATTTATTTACCCAATGTTTAGCATTTAAAAATTATCTTTCCGAGCTTGCAGATTTGTTGTATTTTACGTTGTACTAGTTTAACTGGCTTATGCATTTCTATTTCATTTCTTGGAATATGTATGGTTCATCAACTTAAAAGTCATACGATTAGAGTGATTATTCTCTGAGTTGTGTATCTGCATAAGAACTGATCTCCACCTGCTCCCAACAACTTTCTACCTGATGGATAGCTCATATATCTTCACTGATCTTGAAATCTCTCTGTGAAATCTCTTTGCATGGCTCGCTGGGTTCAAGAACTTCATTTTCCTCAATTAAAAATTCCTGTAACCATTGATAGAATAGATCCTGTCTTGTCTGATTGCTTCTTAGCAGCTAGGGAACAACAGGATGCTCTCTATCTCTCCAATCTTGATGACATGATTGGGATGCGCCTCTTCACTCCGACGGTCTACTTTTACCGGTCGGGCGGCGATGAATCTGTTGCTCATATACTCAAAGATGCCCTGAAGAGAGTTCTGGGGCCTTACTATCCTTTCACAGGTAGGCTCAGAGAGGCACAGAATGGGAAGCTGGAGATTTTCTTTGGTCCTAACCAAGGTGCTCTGTTCGTCGAGGCCCATTCCGACGTGGCCTTGACAGATCTTGGAGATTTGTCGGTGCCGAATCCAGCGTGGATAAACTTGATCTACCGGTTCCCTAGTGAAGAGCAGTATGAAATCATGAACATGCCGTTGGTGATAGCTCAAGTTACCAAGTTCAGGTGTGGTGGCTTCAGCCTTGGGTTGAGGATGTGCCACTGCCTCTGTGATGGCCTCGGAGCAATGCAGTTTCTCAGCGCCTGGGCCGAAACGGCGATAGCCGGCTCACTGGTGGCGAACCCTGAGCCTCGTTGGGACAGAGAACTCTTCATGCCCCGCAACCCACCCAAGATCCAGTTCTCACATAATGAATTCAAGAGAATGGAGGATGGCTCCAGCTTGACGAAGCAACTGTCCAAGCCTGTCCAGAAATGCTACCGGATGAGCCGGGAGTTCCAATCCAGCTTGAAGGCATCGGTGCTGGCAGCTGGAGAGCTGCCGTCATGCACGACCTTTGATGCAACGGCAGCTCATGTGTGGAGATGCTGGGTGAAAGCACTTGATGTCGAACCCCTCGACTACGAGCTTCGCCTCACTTTCTCTGTCAATGCTCGTGAGAAGCTCAAGGATCCCCCTCTGAGAGATGGGTTTTACGGCAATGCCTTATGCGTGGCTTGCGCTACCACCACCGTTGACAGCCTTGTCAATGGCTGCCTAGCGGACACAGCCCGGTTGGTGAACGAGGCTCGGTTGGGAGTCTCGGAGGAGTATCTGAGATCAACAGTCGACTACATTGATCTGTATAGGCCAAAGAGGCTAGAGTTTGATGGCAAGTTGACAATCACTCAATGGACTCGGTTCTCCATCTATGAATCAGCTGACTTTGGGTGGGGGAAGCCATTCTACGCCGGCCCCATGGACCTAACTCCGACGCCACAAGTGTGTATGTTTCTGCCGGAGGGAGGAGCGGCTGAACCAAGTGGAGCAATGCTGGTTTGCTTATGCTTGCCGGAATGCGCTAGTGATAGATTCAAAGATTTGTTATCATCATTCATCACAAGTGTGTAGCATCTGATCACATCATCCAGCTCCAGCATGTTTAGCATGATCTAGCTCGTTGCATGTTTTGGTGTGAAATGTTAAGTGGGCTTGCATTTTTATTTTTATTTTTACCTATATTAATTTACTGCACAAGAAGTTGTTCGAATATCATATACTCCCCTTTCATGATTTATCTGTCGTTTTTGCTACAAGAATGGCTACTGTGAAGTTTCTTGGTTTGTTTAGTTTGATGATCTTTTTGAGACTAGGCTCTGTTGCCGCCATTGAAACACCTCCACGCACTGCGATGTTTGTTTTGGGGGATTCATCTGTTGATTGTGGTGACAACAATCCTTTCAATGGTGTTCTGCACCAGAATCTTTCAAGATTCCCCTGCAATGGCTCTGATACTACTCTTCTCCCTCAGCTCCTTGGTACTACTCTCTCTCTCTCTCTCTCTCTCTCTCTATGAATTCACGAAGTGATTACAAGCTTGTAATGACTGATTGATGCAGCGAAGAAGATGGGGTTGCCGTATACGACGCCGTTCTACGCAGAAAACGGGTCGATTGAAGTGATTTTAGAGGGAGTGAACTTCGGGTCGGCGGAGGCAACGATTCTGTACCCCGGCAGCCGGAACTACCAGTCGCTGAACCAGCAACTCCGGCAAGCATTCGAGACCATTCAGCTGCTGCAGCTTGAGCTGGGCCAAGAAGCTGCGGACAGTTTCATCAGCTCCTCCATTTTCTACCTCTCATTCGGGAAAGACGACTTCACCGGCTTCTTCCGCAGCAACTCCATGGGAAACAGCAGCTTCACCCGCATCCTAGTCCACCAGATGACCAACGCCATCAGAAGCCTCCACACCTCCAACGTCAGGAAGATAGTCTGCGCCGGCGTCCTGCCCTTGGGGTGTGCCCCGCACGCGCCGCCCGGGGAAGCTTGCTTGGACGAGGTGAACAAGATGGTGTCGGACTACAACCGGCGGCTGGAGGAGAATATAGTCGCCATCGACGCGGAGCTGCCGGACACCAGCGTGGTGTTCTGCGATCTGTATGGCGGCGTGATGGAGTTCATCGAGAATCCCGAGAAATACGGTATGTTTTGTTTGAGGTTGAGGTTGAGGATGAGAGCTAGAGAGAATTAATTGGTGTTGATGGTGTGTGTGTGACATGCAGGGATAAAGGATGTGAGGAATGCTTGCTGTGGAGGGGTGAGCGGCTGCGTGTCGACGGCGATGGCCTGCCGGGAAGCTTCGGATTACGTGTGGTGGGACTTGTACAACCCAACCCCCGCCGTCAACTCCTTTCTGGCTGATTCAGCTTGGTCCGACCGCCTCACCTCTTCCATTTGCCGCCCCTATTCTCTCCGCCACCTCCTTCCCTAATAACCCCTCTCTCTCTCTCTCTGAGAAGAATATTATATATATATATATAATGATAATGTTTGATGAAAAATATGAAATGGTGTGATGAATTTAGGTACAACATATAAAGGATGAAATACAAGAAATATATGTGGTACTTAAGAAAGTGGAATGTATATTAATCAGAAGAAGAGAGGTGGCAGTGATCCAATGAGGAAATGGTAATTAAAAGCTAAAGCGGTTGCGCTTCCAACATCCCCACCGGGAGACGGCGGCGCTGCTGCTTCTGCTTCACCTTCACCTATATCAATTAAGCAAGCTAAAAAAAATTGAATTTTAGAGGATATGATGTATACCAGTTGAAGGGAGCTGATACTGGATACCCAATAGCTGCATACATACATACATACATCAGTATTTTTTGTCATATTATACTATGTGAGAGGAGAGAGAGACTGGCCATAATTATCAGTCGTAGTCCATTCAATAATGCAGTGTTGAGGAGGAATCTACTTTCTAGATTTATTTCCATTCTATGTAAACTTCAAATAACTTGAAAAACAATAAATTAGGAAACTAATTATTGTGCAATCCAAGGATATAGAAAATGGGCGTCTAAGATCAAAATCATTAAAAGAAAAGAGGGAGAGATCAAATTTCAAAACTGAAATGATTGAATTGCATATTTGATTTAGAAAAAAGGGGCCCTTGATTTACGATTGATCCATCTTTTTATACAGTATACTATTATGGAGTATTTCTAAATTGATATCACATTTTGAATCTCGCATCCGAAAATGTGAGTTTGAAACCATATAGTAATTAATATTATCAATTTTTCGTTGATATAATTCGAAAAAACTTATGATATTTGGGCTTATAAATCTCAAATTAATACTACCTCCGTCCCGGATCATTAGTCTTGTTTCATTCCGGCACAGATACCAATGCGAGTGAGATAGATGAAATTAGTATTTTATTAATGAGTGTGTATTAATTTTCCATTTTAGGAAAGCAAGACTAATGTTTGGGACAGACGAAAAAGGAAAACAGGACTAATGTTATGGGACGGAGGGAGTATATTTTATTTATAAAAATAAAAATAATACCTGCACACAAGCTGAGCGGAGGGGTGGTGACATTGCAAAGAGAGGGCAGCTTTGTTGATGTCGACTGAGATTCCGAGCTGGCACAAGCAAACCGGCTGTGTGTCGACCAAGTTGGACAGCAGCCGGACGAAACCTGCACAAATGTCAGGCAATCGGATAGGTTTAGTAGGTATGGGAAGCAGTCCAGACAAATCTGGGGCCGGCCCCCAGCATGATTACTGGGAAGGCAATGGCAATGGCAATGGCAATGGCAATTTGCCCTTCCACATGCTGGTGTTGGGCGTTCTTCTTTCTTTTCTTTTGTGGTGGCTGTTGCAATTTTTTGTGTTTAGGCTTATCTATATATATAATAATTATGATTTATGAGAAAGAAAAAAAAATAGTACATAGATGGAAATTATGAAATAATTTAGGTTAGGGAGAAATTGCATTGGGGCGTCAAATATGTGCTTCAAAATTTGAATGCATTTTTTTCTTTCTTTTACACTTCCAAGTATTCTATTGTAGTATAATTTAATAGAAGAAAAAAAAAAAAAAAAAACGAGCTTTTAGTATGAAAAATGATCTATATATCTAAAATATCTATTGCACGGGATTCAGCCTTTCTTTTTTTCACAACAAAAAAGATTGAATTCTATTTTTCATATTAAAAAGGTGGTAGCATTAATTGTAAAGTGAACAGTTTATATTTTTATGCAATTATTTTTCCTGGAAAAAGAATGAAAATGTCAAATAATTCCGTCAACAAGATCTGACGTTTCACATTCTGTTTTACAAAAATAAAAGAAAGGAAATCATGAGTTGCAACTAGGGTACCCTTTGGATTGAAAATTGAAATTAAGCCCAATTCACCTAAACTGTAAACCTGAATTTTTTGGGAAACTCAACCCGAACCCTTTCATTTAACCCGAATCCCAACAGTCCAAAATCCTTTGATTTCAGTTTGGTTGAACCGATCTAAACCTTTGATTTTGGACAGTTTTGGTTGAATTGAATTCTAAACATTCAATCACACCGAAATGAATATAAGTTCGATTTGAAGATTTTGAAACCGAATCTAATCCAAACCCATGCAAAACCTTTCGATTCGATTTACAGCTCACGATTGAATTTGGCTCACCCCTATTTGCAACACCATAAAAAATAAACTTTAGTATGAAGAGGGGATGGAAATCTTTATAATTTTTTTTTTAGATAAGATGGAAATCTTTTTATATGCAAAGTAAAAAATATTATTGGTTGATGCATGTGATAATGGGTGGGCCGTCCCACAAGTTTGAACAAAAGAATGATGCAAATTAGGTATTTGGCTTTGGAATGAGGTGGGAATTGAATATTGATGGATTCCTGCAATAAAATGGGCGCATTTATTGATGGCAGATGGAAAGGCGGTGACAAGTTTCGTCCCAAAATATTAACAAGTTTACTGACAACTCTTTCGTTTTTGCTCCATTTTATTCCTACTTTATTAATTTAAACTCCCAAAAAGGGCTCAAAATCATATAAAAATAGCAATATATTGGTGTGTTTGCATGTACAATCAATGCCGTATCTCTAAGGTTAAAAATATATAGTTCCAGAAATCATACATCACATTTTTATTAGTATGATCAAGCCCTCATGCTTTCTCGTGGAATCGTGCTAACTCTTATATTCAAAGAAATCTTTCAGATATGGGATTTACGTTTGACAATATCCAATAAATCACAGCTCAGCTGAAATGATATACCAAAATGTGGCCCAAATAATGCTCCAACTTCTAAATCAGACTACTATGATTGAAATTCCAAGTACCTGAAAATGATGAGTTTCATTCAAGGAAAAACTATCCCATTAACTTCCCCCAAATACATACCTATTGCACATCAATTTATTCCATAGTTAGACAGAATTCTCATAACCTTTTGAGGCTGCCCAGTGCAGAAAGCTCCTATATATCCATTCAAACATGGCACTCCACTTGCACATTGAACCGAATCACACACCACAATGTAGACGTAGACTAACCTTCCTCATCAATAATGTAAAACAGGATCCAAATCTGAAGGGAAAGGAGTGATCAGAACTCAGCAACATTTGTCCGGTCAAAGTAGCACCCCGTAGGACCTCCCTCGGGCAGAAGAGCCAACATCACGGACCCTTCAGCTCCCTCTTCCACCGGCAGTGGCCCAGTACGCCAATTGAGATCAGTGTTCACATAGCCAGGGTGCACACAGTTTATACACATATTTGGATACCTCTTAGCAACAAGTCTGGTGTAGGCATTGAGGGTGACCTTTGATACGCTGTAAGCTGGCAGCATCTTCTGCCACCCATTGGCCTCAATAGCATCTTCTTGCACGTCGTGCAGAAACTGTTGCAGAATATTGTCAATTTTCTCTTCAGTTAGAGTCTCTATATCTCCCAGCTCTTTCCTTCTATGCTTATCAGGGACACGCTGCATCAGCATCACACACAACAAACACAGACTCACTTTTTTGTCAGATATATTGAAACAACAAACTGATTAGATCAAATGATAATCCATCTGCTCACCCACAATTCACCCCTAAGGGAAGTCACATTCACGATACGTGCTCCTAAGGTGGAGCGCTGTAGCAAAGGAAGAAGCGCTTCAGTCACATTCTTGACACCATGGTAATTGGTCTCTATGCAATCTTTTGCAGATTCGTAGGTTGTTTTCATAACATCTTGAATCATGTTCACTGCCTTTCCTGCTAGCTGCATTGAAAACCACAGTTTTGATAACAATGAGGATTGCTGAACTAATCACTCAGTGTAGTGTCATTCTTACCCATATCGCAGGGTCGATGTTTTTAGCCCTTAGGGCATCTGCATCTACTTCTACCCCAGAAGCTCCAGCATTGTTAACCTGCAGCCAAAGGCATCAAGTATTAATCTAAGCATCTACATCTACTCTTTTTTCAGACAATCAGCCTTACTAAACTCTAAATCTAAGCACTCTTGACTAAGCAACTTCATCCCAACATCATCATGATCATTTACACACAAAAAAGGCACTAAACACGTACAGTAACTCGTGAGTTCGACAATCGCTATTAGCTTATCTGTAAATCGTAAGATTCAAGAGTGTATGAATATTGAAATAGTAGTAGTAGTAGTTATGGGTTTAAATCTGATAGTTACCAGAATATCGAGCCTGTGGAATCGCGAGTCGATGAAATGGGCGAGGGATTGTATGCTTTGGGCATCTTTGACGTCGAGCTGATGGAATAGAACATTGGAGAGACCAGATTCGTGCAGCTGGTTGATGGCTTCCACACCCCGTCTCTCGTTTCTGGCCGTCAAGACAACGGTGGCGCCGGCGGTGGCGAGCTGCCGCACCGTTTCAAAACCGATTCCTCTGTTTGCTCCAGTGACGACCGCATAGCTAGGAAAGCGCAAAAAGTGAGATTGTGATGGAGGATATTAGCTGATTTATCATTGATTGGAATACCGTGTTGGAGGACGAAGGACGTGGCTGAGCTCCATGAATCTTAGAGGCGGCGGAGATGCAGATAGGGCGCAACCAAATGGTGATTATTTTATAGATTTCCTCCGCTGGCTAAAATATGACTATTAGTAACTTAAAGCAAATGAGATTCACATTCACATGCACATGCACAGTCCACCTTTTTGTTGCATTCGATGCAACGGAGTAAGCAATTGAATTAATCGGTGTTCCTCTTGAAACTCCCAACACCATTGTAACTGTTTTTTTTTTCTTTTCCAAACCATCTTCGAATCGTAACGGCATTGTTGATAAAATTAAATAATTTCACATGATTGAGGTTTGGTTCCGACTTGTATGTTAATGCCCGCCATTGTTATCCCCAAAAGCTACTGTTTTCAGATATTCAACTGCATTGCATGCGCTGATTTCTAAACATAGAATAGGCATGCATAATGTTGGAAACAACAAGTCAAGATTTACTGGATAATGATACAAGGAAGTAGGAAATGCTTGAATCCAATCCAATTGCTAGAACTAGAATATTCATTCTGGATACAACTATTATGTACTCTATTGAATACGCACAAAATGTTTATTATTATAAAATTGAAATTTCATTTTTTTACTCTGATAGAGTATCCCAATTTATTAGGCACTCTTTCTGTTTTTGTCCGTCCCACCTTATTAGCTACTTTCCTAAAATAACAACTTTTTTACACTCATCAATAAAATATTAATTTCACTACCACTCACAAACATTGATTATCGTGCCCATTTGACCGAGACGGAGGAGTACTTCATCAATTACTCCGTAACCTATCTATCCCTTTTTAAATAAAGAAGGAAGTCAATTATTGATCATAAATAATCAAATTTAACATTTCATGCTACTAAAAACCAACAACTATCAAACTTAGATTTATTAATTTGCACGCGATGTTTTCGTTGATTATAATAACTTAATTTAAATTCTACTCACATTACACAACTTACATTATACTTTATTTTCATTTTATTTTTTTAATATATATTATTCAAACTAAATTTACAAAATATATAAATATATGACTTAAATTTATAAACATAATTAAAAAATATTAAGAATATAATTACTAGGAGAATTGTCAATTCAGGATAAAAAATAATTTAATTATCGATTCAAGACCCGAAAGATGATTTGTTAATCTAAGACCCGAAAGATCAAATAATTCTCAATCCCGGTAGATTGAAAATTTATGTGATCTTTCAAGTCCTGAATTGAGAATTAATCTTTCGGGTCCTGAATCAATAATTAAACTATATTGATTCATTCATTTCTCCACTCCCCTAGTCAAAAATTAAATATTTAAAGGACGAACATCAAATTATTAGCATATGCAGGAAGAGAAAATTCCTCATTTCCAAGATGATCTAGGAACAGTGGTCTTTCCAACATTTTATGGAGAAAAATAAGATTTACACCACAATTAAAACCTTAAAAATCAAATTACACAGATGGAAGAGGAAACTTCTAGTTTAAACTTTCAGCAATACCACAAACTACCGCGTAATGAACAAACTACTGAGCAGCAGCAAGCATCGATTGTATCTTGTAGAAAAAAAAAAGGGTCCCCAAATGCACTGCTGATTTTATACAAGGATGATGCCAAACACCAAGGGTTCTGCATCTGATCTTCCAGATGAGATGAGTGACCACCCCTCGTATACACCTATAAACTCCTGTAATCTATAACTGTAACTTCATCATCTGGTGCATCCAGGTCATTATAGCTGCCAAAAAAAAAAAACCCATAAATTCACACATGACCTTCACAACACTACAGATTCAAGCAAACCATTATACACAAGAATATGCGCTTATTTTCCTCAAAAAAGAAAAAGAATATGCGCCTATTTTAAATATGTGTCCCAAATGGGAAAGTTTTAAAGGGGAATAACGCAGTTGTTGACATCTTTCACCAACTCTGCCAAAAAGGTTATTAGCAGTTTACCTTCGCAAGCGGCGAGGATCTTGCCTTAATGTAGGAGGTAAAGCAATTATTGGAGCAGGCCCACCTAGCTGGGATCCTGGCCTTCCATTTCTGCCACCTTCAAATGGGGGAGCCCCTCCTTGCTCTCGAAACATCCGCATGGCCACTTCAGGAGGGGCAGGAACAAAAGGCCCCAGGGGACTGCAAGAAATAATCTTATATTTATTTTTTTTCCTGAGGCCTCGAGGAAATAGGGTGAGGCAGGCTGAACTTACCCAGCTCCAGGAACAGGCATCAGCACAGGAGGAGGTATATCTGAAGGGAAAGAAGCAACAGGAATCCCTTGCCCAGTAAAAGAATCAAACATCGGTTCCTCCATGTTCTCTGCACCATCATTACTGGTAGTGAAATCACCAGATTGGGGATTCTCAGATCTATCATAACGTTCATTGCCATTGGCATGAAAATCTCGTTCTCTGTGGTTTCCCCTCTCATCTTTCATTCTATTATCCAGGCCAGGCCTACGCCTCCCAGCCCTCTCCTTCTGCAAGAGGAAAGACAGGCCAATAAATAAGGGAAACACAAGGAGAAAGCCATTATAGATAGAGCACAAACAAACCATACTTGAAAAGATTGCTGCATGACAGGTGTCCCTCCTGGAGCATTTTCATCACTGTAAAAAAATAATAGTTAGCAAAAATGCTGAGAAAATTACATCATAGCATCAGAAGACTATACAAACTCTAACTTACTTCATGTAGTTCTCAAAATACAACTCCTCGCGCACTTTTGATGTCAGTTCCATGACAAGTTCAGTGTGTTTCAATTTTAAATGCTTGTGCACAAATTCAGAAGCATGAAAGAGCTTTGTACAACCTTTTGCCCCGCATCCATACTTCCAGCCATATTTCTCATCTCTAATTTTGCGGACATGAGGATCCAAAGCTTCAGCAGCAGCTGCATCTATCTTTTCCTTAGCGGCCATTACTTCCAGGGGGTCTAAGCCCTTCAGCCTCTCCTGCCAAAAAGAATCTAGTTTACTCTCCAACTCATTTGCATTCCCTGAAGTGTTGGTGCTCTTTCCATCCACTCTAACATGCCGGAAACCTTTAGCTTCATTTGATTCAGTCAATCCATAATAATCCATGCCATGGATGCGCCAAAGATAAGTGAGAAGGGTATCCAACAGTTCAATGCCCTCGAGACCTTTTATTGTTGTTAAACCACGTACAATAACAACTGGACCACTTGAACTTCCACGAGACTTATCTCTGCTCATTCTATCATTATCAGCCCGAGATAACACATTATCCTCAATTCCTTTTTCTAGGTCAAGCTTCCGAACAAGAGCTTGTGCTTGTTCAACATCAACCTGTATGCGCCTGGAATCAGAAAAGACTGGATGAGCCTTCGGTGCAGAGGATATATCAGACTCTTTGGTGACACGACCTTGCCGCCTTCTTTTGCTGCCAACATCTGTTTCATCATCAGAATTAGGCTCACTGGCCTGTTCGTCATTGTTAGCAGAGGCCGAAGTAACAGCAGGACCTCTAAAATAAAACAAAACTTATCGCAATTACTAAAAACATATGAATTATGTTAGCTAAAAGAATTTGAAGGCATTAAATAAATTTAGCATCAGATCTTACAAATCCAAAGTGCCATTTTGTAGATCAAGCTGAAAATCCTTCGCCAACTTTCTTGCGAGTTCATTCCGCCTGCATAGGCCAGAGAAAAATGTTACTATATATATGAAGGCAAGCAAAGAATGACATATCCAACAAAGCAAACAGTTTTCAGAGAGCTCAATGTTGGTGAAGGTAAAAGTAGTCTAAAAACAATAGATGCTCACCGCTCGATGACAGAAAGTAAGTTCGTTGGATGATACTTGTTTTTTAACCTGAATAGATGGAACAAAATTTATAACAAAAAAATACAGTATAAACAAAGCAAACAGACAACAAAGGATAAATTGTACCATTCTTCATCCTTGTGTGCATTGAAATAAGTTCTTTTCTGAGTTGATATGTACTCTGTCCTATATTCCTGATATCTGGAATTGCATCCAATTCACTTAATAAGTAAAGAAACAGGAAGAGAAGTAAAAACAAGGATCATAGCAAGTTATATCAAAAACTATAACTATGAGCATTCTCAATCTGACCTGCGCTCGGCTTCAGATGGTAAGATATCATCTTCAAGCTCCTGAATAAACTGCTTATATGACATCATTCCTTCCCTAAGATAGTAACACTAGACGGTTTTAACACAAAAAAGATAGTAACAATAGAATGTCTAGACACAGCAACCAGCACATGATTTTCAGGCCGCCCCCCCCCCCAACACAAAAAAAAAAGAAAAAAAAAAGACAACCAACACCGCCACCAATAACACAAAAAAGAAGATGATGCTGAATCTCGTACACACTTCTCGCATACTAGGTAAAGAAGCATGTAAAAGAACAGAAAGTATAAAGTAGCAACTTGTCGGTATTCAGGCAATTAGTCTTATTATACATGCTCAGATGCATCTAGAGTTATGGAGAAGGAAGGCTACCGAAGAAGATTTCTGGAAGTGAATATGCAGAAAGAAAATAACCAAATCGTCTAACAGGTTTATTTTCCAAGCCAAATTGACCCCCATAAGAAAGTGCACAGCTCTTGAACGCATGGTATCTACCTTTGGGATCCTCCCATGCTAAAAGCATCAGCAAAACCAGCCCGACCAGAATCCCAATCTGCAAAACAAATTTAACAAATCAAAAGTAAATCACAAGAGAAGCAGGTCAGAAAACATAGAAGCTACTTTGTGTTGAGTGAGAAAATGACTGTATTAAAATTGAAAATTGGGATAAGCAAACAAAACTATCCAGCACTAGAAGATTCAAAACAACATATCAAAATTTAAAGAAAAGAAACAAATGTGAGCATTATGATTGTCAAATCCAGAAGTATGTCGTACTGTCGCGCGGAGAACAAAGAAACCAAGTTACCAAGTTAGGAACATGAGTCAGTAAGAATAGCAATATTTTTGTATTAAACATAAAAGGTAGAACTGATCATAGCAATCAGAACTGATCATAGGAATATGATGTGCAAAACCAGCAGCCCCATTTCTGAAATTTTTTATTTTTTTGGTGGTGATGGTGGTGGGGTTGGGGGGGGGGGGGGGAAGGGGGATACAACTGTACAGGACTAGAACACATGTCTAGGTCAATCCTCCCCGAATATGTAAAATAAAAAATCTGACTTTGTACAGCACTAACCCTGGTGAAAAAAGCATAATACGCCTGTAAAACCTCTATCATCAGAAGATATCAGCCATCCAATGACCTATTGCTTACTAGG
The DNA here is from genome assembly GCA_026898455.1 of Plectranthus barbatus. NCBI lineage: Eukaryota > Viridiplantae > Streptophyta > Magnoliopsida > Lamiales > Lamiaceae > Plectranthus > Plectranthus barbatus. The sequence goes on along the minus strand of JAPKLW010000035.1, from coordinate 1,323,449 downwards.
TAGATATCAAGATAAGCATTAGGCACAAACATAACATGGTCAGTTCAACACCAAGCTGTCTCTACAAAGTCATATCCACAAATCAGTTGAAAACAAACTGATTGCAATACCAAAATTAAATTAAATCATAAAATACATTATTGTAATTAATTATATGCATGAAACAACTGAAAGTTGGAAAACATGGCAGAATAGATTACAAGATGAAATACCTTGATAGCCACCAGATGGGCGTCCCATATATCGACCATGAGGTCTTTCGTCAGGATAACCAAATCTACCACCCATATCACGCTCATATCCACCAGGATGATCATATCCAAACCTGAACAGAAAAAAGTTTGTCTCATTTAGTAAATAACATAAAAAATTGCCAATGACAACAACAATTACTACTACTTGACCTGCATACTAGAGTGGTGTGTGCATGGATATTCCTTTTGGCAAGAGATCATGAAAACTGTAAATATAATTCCCAGCAGAAAGTGTACTATAGTTAGTAAATATATGACATAATACTTCAGTTTACCATAAGGAATTAAGTATGAATTTGAAAGATGGGTGCTATGTTACTTAAAGTTGTGGGAATTTTAGCTCCGGTTCAGAAACATGCAAGTTTGGGCTCAGCCAGGGAATAAAACGGATCTTTTGATGCCAATGAAAGCATCTACCATGCAGGTTTATGTCAAGCAAGCATGCACCTTTAGTACTAAATGCCAATGAATACTATGCAAGCATCATACGGTCATTAAATTTTTTCATCTGCAGCATAAATCCTATACCCTCCACCCTCCTCAGCTTGTGTGCCTGCATTTCCAACATTCTTGTATAGGCTTACATATAACACACACGTCACTGAACTATTAAATGCATTGTTAACTCAGCAGTCATCGCAGGGATTTAAAAAATTATCAAGCACGCCCAAATACTTGAAATCCAGCTATGTTTTGAGCTATACACTAAAAATCAACATGACTGAGTTGCTACTCGGCTAATCAGAGAGTAGTTTCGGTTAAAGGTGAGTGAACCAGATGAGAATATCACCTTCGGTCCCCAGGGCCATACCCTCCCCTAGGGCTCCCTCTCCTCCCGTCATGCCCATCGTCTCTCCTTCTCTTATAAGGCGGGAACGGTGGCGATCGTCTATGGGGAGGAGAATGTGGACCACCGCGTCGGTCACGATAGGGAGGAGGAGGACTGGGACTTGGCCTCCCCCGCTTATGATAATCCCTTTCACGGGGCGGAGGTGGAGGCGGTGGCGAGCGATTGCGATCGTAGTACTCACGCCGAGGGGGGCGGTCAAAGTCCCGGTCATCACGCCTCTCTCGGGAATCGCGGTCGCGCATGCCGCGTCGCGGCGGAGGAGGGGGAGGAGGCGAGGGCGGTGACGAGGTGGAGTCGGGACCACCAGCATCGGTGGATGGCTTTTTGCTGCTAATAGCAGCGACGTCGGCCTTCTCGTCGAGGGGAGGTTCAAGGTTTTCCACGGTGGCGTTCAAGACTTCTGCCATCGGCGTCTGAACCCTAATTTGGGTCTGGATGTTGATTGCGAGCGGGGAATGTGTGTGTGGACACTGGAGTGATTTCTAGATTTGGGGATTTTTAGAGGAGAGAGAAAATTGAAGCGTGGGACAATCTGGCTTAGTGTTTTGGGCAGTAAATGACGAACATGCCCTCCATGTTTTGTCTTGTAAAATTTGTGAATTGTGATAGGGTATTTATGTTTAGGGAAAACTATGAATTTATAAATTTTATTCCAAGTTTTAATTTTGTTTGGAATTTCATTCCAAATACTAACTATGTAACATATTTGCTAAATCATTATTTTTTTTACATGTACACGTTCATGTAGATATTTTTTTTTATCAAAAGAAAAACAAAAGCACGTAAGCAATTTTAATCCAAAATCCCTAAATTCTCAAATACTTCCTACTTAAATCCCTTCTCCTCCTCCCCTCATTCCTCAACGGTGGGATTTTTGAACTAATGCGATGATGAAGCATGCATCGAACACCTGCATCTCCACGAACTCAGCTGCAGTGAAGCTTATGTGATCTGTGTAACAACTGCGCGTTGCTTGCTCGATTTCTGCAGCGGCTGAGGTGTATCTCTCAATGCTTTCATTCCTGCGCGCAAGAAGTGATTTTAGATCTCTTACTCATCGATGGGTCTAACCAGCATCAAAAAATGATCAAAAATCCCACCGTTGAGGAATGAGGGGAGGAGGAGACAGGATTTAAGAAGAAAGTATTTGAGAATTTAGGGATTTTGGATTTAAATTGTTTACGTGCTTTTGTTTTTCTTTGGATAAAAATATATCTACATGGACGTGTACATGTAAAAAAATAGTGATTCAGCAAATATGTAACAGAGTTAGTATTTGGGATAAAATTCCCAGAAACTCAATTATTTGGGATAAAATTCCCTAACCTAGAAAACTTGGGATAAAATTCTCAGAAACTCAATTATTTGAGATAAAATTCATAGTTTTCCCTTATGTTTATCAAAAATATTCTATAGCTAAAATCCTGAATTATTCTTATTTATTAAATTTGTTTTTAAACATGTGCATAATAGATTAAACACATTACTCTATCCGATGTTTATAGATAGATGTTTTTGTATTAATTTACATCAATCATTATAGTAAAGTTATGAAAATATGTGTTGTGGCTGGATATGTAATAATGTTAAGGGTGTAAATAATTTTTCTGGTTATATAGCCAAAAAATTAAATTATTATGTAATATTACTATATTGCCCTTACAATATATTTTAAAATCAACTTCCTAAATCAAGAAAGTGTTAGAAATTTGGGGACTTTATTGTAAATTTCCGATTTGAAATATTTAATTTTGTTAAAATTAAATATTACCAAATTAATCTACGTGACGAGAAAATGATCGTGGTATATTTATTTTCTCAAATCGAATTTCGGTGAGTGAGAAATGAGTCCACAAAATAACACGGTTGGTGGGATATTTCATAAAGTGAATATGTAATAAATGATGTCCGAAATAGATTAATTACACTAATTATGAAGTGTATATAAACCTTAATCTTAGTGTTATGTAATAACTGATGGATTTATATACTGAAAGCATTATGATTGGTATATTATGTACAAGGTCTATTGGTTAATATACTGGTAATCATAATTGTTGTATGTTCATCTCCTGTCTGAATTAACAAACATGTGTCGCAAACATAATTATCCTCTTATCTCGTCGATAGGGAGATCATACGGTATGTAGAAGATCACGGAAGATCGTATGGATCGTTTGACCTAGCGAGATATAAATAGTCATCACAGCTGAGACAGTTCCAGGATAAACTGTCGGTGTAGGCTGCAGCATATGCGGATAAGCATCTTATCTTGGATGTCTTGGTATGCTGGTGTGGGGCACACATTGATGAGGACCTAAGTTGAGATAGATTCTTTTATCTGACATTAAAAGAATCTAGATCTCTATGACTCGATGGAATCTTAAGCCTATATGAGGATACATAAGTGTACATATATTGTATATCACTTTGAGTTGTAGAGAAGGTTCTAGTTGAACCTGTACATCTGCAGTCTTTGTGATATCAATTTGTGTATGACTGTCTGGTATCTGAACTAGGTAACCACATCCAGTATAGGATGGTGACATTCCCTGAACGGCTCAAAAGGTTCGTTATGCTAAAGTCCTGCAGGCTGATTAAGTTCAAGCATAAGTGAAAAGGTTTGAGTGGATTGATTCATGAATTAAAGATGTTAATTAATTAAATAGCTTGTCAGAGCTTAAATTAATTAACGAATGTCTGTAACCTTAAATGTGGGGATAAACCGAGTCCAATGCAACCCGTTCCTCAAAACGTGGTAGCAAATAGGTAGGACATTATTGATTCTCTGGTGGCATGAATCAATATTAATTAATTAATTATATTCTGGGTTGAATATGGGAATTAATTAATTGATAGGCCTTATTTGCTATTTGCATTCTGGTCTCTGGTCTGGCCCATGATAACTCAAGCCCAATAGGAGCCTAAAATTTCCTATAAATAGGCCTCAGTTCCTCAGATCTCAAAAACACCTACACCACACAAGATCATAAGTTGCACACAACAAACCAGTATTTGGGAGCTGTAAGTGATCGACTAAGATCTGAGAACGAGGAGGAAATTATGTTTCTCAACCGGGCAAGGGATCTGATAGACAATCTTCACCAGATTTTCAGATCGAGTTAACAAGGTGTGCAGTTAGTGTATGTGGCACGCAATAGTGCCCTCGCGGCTCGCGCATTGCTCACCTTGCCCCGCCCCGCCCCGCCTTGGCCTTCGGCCCGCCGGCAGAGCACCCGTGCCCCGGCTTCGGCTAAGTTCTCGGTAATTGGTCTTGGGGTGGTCTTTGGGCATTGGGTTTGGTTGGCCCGCTCGTGCCTTATCTTTTTGGGCTAACGAAATGAGCTTGCGGGCTTGACACGGAGTTGTCAACGTGGTGCACACGCAACATGTGACGTGGCTGACGAGTCAACGCACGTGTTGTAATTGTGTGGCAACGATTATAACACATGTCCAAACACACCGCATGCACATATGTAGGTGCATGTCTCCGGTTACCATACAAAGCCAGATTATTGCATTTTTTCTTTTAGAAACCTACAACTTTTCATAGATTTTCTGGTAGCTCAGTTTTCACCTTCGTTCAGTTCGTCGGAGCTTCTATGACCACGGTGCTTCCTCATAGAAGACGAAGTCGTTTTAGCTTTAGGGACGAGCGCTATCAAAACGAGCACTACATTGACATTTTCGTCTTGCGGGAAGAGGGATTTCTCGACTTAGCTTATTTTTTTATTTATTTTCGCATCTCCCAAACTTGCAGTTTTACTTGTTAAAAGTTGCATCACTTGATTGTATTTGTTGCATTAATAGTTGTCTCAGGCTGCGATATCCAACAGAAAGATCTTACTTTCGTTGGGATTTTCAAAGATCGTTCGTGAAAATGAAAAAATTTACAATTTATTAATTAAAGATTTTAAAATAAAACTGAAAATCTATATATATCCAAAAGCAGAACCCTTCTCAAAGTTTTTTTCCCGCCCAAACGAAGCTAAAATTTTACAAAGTTTTTTTTGTTCAAATAAAGTATCCAAAAATTAATATTCAAAATAAAAAATAAATTAATAAATAAAACATTGTATATTTATATATACTTGAAAAGAGAACCCTAAAAAAAAAATCGCCCATTAAACATATCTAAAATAATACAACAAATAAGGAAATCACTATAATTTTTACATATATAATTAACATATATAAAAACAAAACCCCAAACCAATATTTTTTACCACCCATGAAAACAAAACTTTTACTCAAATAATTCTACAATTATATCTCATAAAAACTAAAATTAATTATTTATTTTAACAATAAAAATTGTATACATAATATAATTGAAAAAAGGAGTTTTATCGATTCAGGACCCGAAAGATAGTTTAATTGTCAATTCAGGACCCGAAAGATTAATTGTCAATTCAGGACCTGAAAGATCACAAAAATTCTCAATCCAGGACCCGAAAGATCATACAATTCTCAATCCAGGACCTCAATATCAGGTCCTGGATTGAGAATTGTTTGATCTTTCGGGTCCTGGATTGACAAATCATCTTTCGGGTCCTGGATTGACAATTTAACTATCTTTTAGGTCCTAGATCGACAATTCTCCTTGGAAAAATTAGAACGTGCACATCTTACTAAGGTAGAGTGATGGAGTAATTAGTGGATAATTAAAGTTTATAATCAATTTAAAAATTATTGAAATTTGTAACTAATACTCAATATCCAGAAACACATTCATCTTGACATTTATCCGTATAATCCTAAATAAATCTTAATAATGTGGCGCAATAAATGCCCATTAAAAAATATTATTATTTTTCCATAATGTACATAATTATGCTAGAATCCTTACTAAAATTTATATCTATAACTATGTCTATCTATAACTCTCATGAACTTGACTAAATAAGATAAGATAATTATGGAATTAATTTATTATTAACTAATTAACAATTAATAACATATTGTTTGAAACAAATTTGACAATAACTTAAATATTGGAAATAGTGAAATAATGCAATTAAAATTTAACAATAAATTGCTCAGGTAAACAAAAAGCTCAAGAAAATGAATTATCTTAGTTATGAAATCAAATTTACATATCCTAATAAAAAAATCCTAGCGAAATAATTATGAAATGATAATTTGTGACCCAATTATTGGATAGATATTATGTTGGATGATGAATGAAGATATTTTATTGTTTATATTGTCGCGTAAAAGTTTATTAGTGCATGTTCTAGATAATCACTAACACAATATGATAATCTATATATACATAAAAATAAAACCCCTCACCAAAAAAAAATTCACCCAAAAAATACTTATCACAAATAAGCATGTAATATAACACTCCTAATATTAAATATGGAAAGCAAGTAGTAACATAATATATAATTAGTTATTGTTTTTTATTGTGTTGGATATATAAAAATAATTATTATTAATACCTTTTATTAATTATAAATAAATATTGTTTACTATTAATTATTTCATTGGATATATAATTAACTAATAATAATTATAAAAAAACTCAATTCGTATTATGTGCTAATTTTAGGGCATAATCAATGGACCAATTAATATTAAAATTATCTAAATAGTGTATGACATTTCATTTTGAATGCATGTTGTCTTTGATAGGTAAGGTATGAAACAATATTTTGAAATTTTTTTAGTTTTGATTGTAGTAGGTGCATTTTGTTGGAAATGAACTAACTATCCATTTGCTAATTGTTTTGCAGATAAGATTCACTCACTAAACCATTCTTTGGGAGAAAACGGAGGAGGATATTATATTAATGTAATATCCCAGGTTTTAATTAAGTAATAATTAGCTTAATTAATTATTTAAATAAAGGGACTATATTATTTTAGCCCTTTAAATTCTCGTTACACAGTTTTTGACACCCATTGTAGCACACATGTCCGTTTCATGCAAAAAAAAATGCCTATGAGTATGTTTTGAAAAACCCTAGGCAACCCTACAAATGAATTCTACGAATGAAACTCGTGCGCGATGAATCGGAGATTCTAGCGTATTTGGAGTACGTTAAAATCAACAACTTGCACCCAAGAGCTCCATTTCTTTCACCGATCTAGGGTATGCTTGAGATTGATTTATAGGAATTATAGAAACAATCGGAAAGAGATTTTGATACCCGTTGAATATTTTATGATTTTTCGAACTATTAAGTTCGGGGTGAAAAATGAGAAATTCCAAAAATTGTGGAATTTAATCCACGAGTAGAACTCGTGATTTAGAGCATTTCAACGAATGTCCATTTTTCAAAATGGACAATGAATGTCGAATTAAAAATCCACGAAGGTGGATTAAATAAGGTTATTACATAAAATAACGAATCCGGAGCACACCCAATGAGATTGCGCCATGTGGCGCCTTATCCTATCAACCAACTTGCTCAAACATATTAGGGTAGCAGAAGAGTGGGGCGCACGAATTCTTGTTGAAGAAAAAGAGAAAAAAAATTGGAAAAACAAGCTGCTGCAGCTCACTCATTCTCCCGCAAGAAAACCCACAGCACCCCATCCAGTTGCTTCTCTGTCCGTCCATTTTCCGGCCGAAACAGTACGATTCAGCCTTCAAATATAAAATATCAAAGAAAGTAAATGACGAGAGATTTCCAAAGAGTATTCACACGCGTGATTTGGTTGAGAAACGAGAGAGATATAGCCCTCCGAACAGACACCGTCGGCAGGCGACGGGATTTTATTGTTTTGTGATTTCCGACTTCAAATCTTGATAGATCTTGAAATAAACGACATATCTATGTTCCTTATGATATTATGATCATTTTTGTACCCTTAGAGCACCACCCCCGCCGCCCAATCGCCGGCGACCACCGGAAACTTCATCTTGAAGTAAGGGTTTCCTCCCTTGAAAGTTTTGCTGTCAAATCTGAGATTTTGTTGGATTAAAATATGTTTTTAGCATCTAGGATTGTTCCTTATCATGTTTAGATGCTTGGGTGAGGTTGTGGGGTTTGGGATGGCCAGGAAATGGCTAGGGAAGGCTTCGTGTCGCGGCTGCGACGAAAGGCAGCAGGGAAGCTTCTGTGTCGGTCGACACAGAAGCCATATCGGTCGACACATATCTGTATCGGTAGACTTGGCATGTGTCGGTCGACACAGACTGCTTTGCCCTTTTTCATGTCGATTTTCGACCCATATTTGATCCGATACTTTATATCTTTGATATTTAAGCTCAAGTATTGTCACAAAGGAATTATACACGTGTTCATACACTTGAACAAAATTTTTAAGATCGTTAAATACTCGAGTCAATATGTCCAATTTGAATACAAAATTGACTGTTTACTAAGTAAACAGATTCCAAACTTGATGATTCTTTAACCATGGTTTGGTTAACCTATACAAACATGATTAGATGAGTCACATGCACATATTGAGGTACAAATGTTGCATGTTGGGTTGTTGGTTCGTGTCAGTCATTCGGATAGATTAGTCAGTCATAAGATCTGAGATTCACCTTTAGCATCAGTTCAAGCACTGATAATGACACGTTAGATGATCCACCTAATTTGTTATATTTTCTTGTGCTATGAATTGAAGGGAACACATTATGACAAGGGAGCTTTCAAACACGAACTTGCTTACTTACGCTTATACATCTGTAAGCTGTCAAAGTGGGGACTATTTTCTATAAAAAATCAAAATTCCTTTTGAGCTATAAGCTCTATTTTCTGAAATCATGCTAAATGTTTTGTTTTAAATCGATTGTCTATGCCAAACTGTTTTGATTTCATATCTGTTCCTCTGGTAAACTGTAGTTGACCAGGGAGATTTGGTTTAGCAAGGACAGAACCAGGTTTCGTAGGAATCCTGATCCAAGACTCTTAAACCCCGGGGCATTGATCCTCCTTTGTCTCGAGCCAAGCTCGGACTTGGTCACTCAATGGAGTATTGATACCTTCGGAGATATAAGGAGAGAGACACGTTGTGTCATAAATTAATCGTGGTCTTAATGCTACGGGTTCTGAGACCAATGCACTAAATGATGACAGTGGGTCGAGTGGTTCGGCCATTCCAAATTGTTTCTTCGTGATTCGGAAGTAGGCCAACTTCCAATCACACAACGATAAAACTAATATTGATTTCATTTGAGTGAATTTGCATATGCAGTGTGATAAAAATATTTTGGATAAACACGGTCAAATGTTTTCTAGAACCCCGTTACATATCTGTGTGTGTGGCATAACATTCATAATTATATATAAATGTATGTTTTCGGGCATGTCTCCACGGGGTACCTTGGTACTCAACCCCTCGCATTATTTTTAAAATGCGCAGGTTAACAACAGCGATGCAGATGCGAAAGTGTAGAGGGCATGCCTGACGGAGCAAGAACCTTGATCCTGAGATATGCATCTTCAGATGCATATCTCCACCGCGTAACTCTCTGCTGCATGAAACTCTGATCTTATTTCCTTCCCTGATTGTGATCACAAATGATAACCGAACTACTTCATATTGTCATTATTCGTGCTCTTGTATGCGAGGTTGCTCTCCTCGTTACAACTTATGCTTATTCTAGTGTTGTTGTCAAATTCATTGGGTGTGAACCATTATTTCTACTTATTTGTTCAAGTCTTCCGCTGTTTGAACCACCTAACTCACTGTAGCGCGCCCCTAAGTTGGGAAGGCGAACAGGGGGTGTTACAATTAATATTAGTTTTCAGTTAAATTGAAATCATATTTTTCCTAGAGTAAAATATTTTATTGTATTATTGTTTAATTTTGGGAATGTATTTCAAGTTGGTGTGTTGATCATAACTCATTTTATAGTTCTTAGATTTTGTAGTAGTACTACTGCAATTTATCATTCTATTGTTTTAGTCTTGACTCATATATAAAAAAATAAATGAAGTTTTTGAAGATTAAATATGACACATTAAGAGCTTTAATTTGCATGCTGCGAATCTCGGCCTGAACTTGCTTTACGATTTGACATTCATAATTAGTTGCTAAAGTAATATAATATACAATCTTGCTTGATATTATAGGGGAAAGAATAAAATATTAAATTTAATTCATTTGCATTTGTGTATTAATTGAAATTTTTGTGAAGATTTACTTGAATTAAATATAATACACAAATTCTTATTTAATTCAAATCACTATTATTGTTAGAAATTCTTTATGTGTATTATATATATATATATATATATATATATATATATAGATAACAACTAAAGTGCACTACATTTTAAATTTAAATTAAAGTAATTAAGCATGAGATTAAGAATAAGTTTAATAAATGACTTTTTCTAACAGCAATACATTAATTTAAACTCACACTTAGATGCACCCGAGAAAGCTCAAACTCATAATCTTTTTATCACAGGTTAGGAGTGAGCAACGGACGATTAGGTTTGAAATCCGAACTGAACCGGCAAATATGCAAACCCGCAAATTTTTAAAAATTTAACCTGAACCACCCGAATAAAAATATGTAGACTGCACTTAATCATCAGTTTCAATTTGATTTTTGGTTTGAACCTAAAACACCCCAAAAAATATCAAAAAAAATCTAAAAATCACAATAATAAAAAAAGCAACATTAGAGAGGGGCTGAGCAGGGGTTGCATGTGAGGGATTGAGCGAGGGCCGCGAGGCTGCAAGTTAGCAACTGGCGAGCATCATGAGGTGACAGGGACGGCGAGCCGAGACAGAAAGAGTGATGTGCGTGAGGGGCTTAGTAGGGGTGAGGGATTGAGTAGGTGTGAGGGATTGAGCAAGGGCCTGGATAGATTGTGCGGCGTGCATGAGGTGAGGGGCTGAGGCATGAGGGTGAGTAATTGAGTGAGGGAGTCTGGAGTAGGGTTTCGTTGGGTAATTACTAACTTGAGTTTGTAACTTTGTATTCTGCATTTTGTAAAAAAAAAGTTGTAATTTATTTTGATATAAAATATATAATAATATAAATAAATACAAATATTTAATAATTTATATATGTATATGGATTGCGGTTCGGTTCCAAGCGAACCCAAACTGAACCAAACCGATAATCCAAAAATTTTCTAAAATCCAACCCGAATCGAAACCGTATGTATTTTTGAACCGACCCCAACTGCCCGAAATTCAACGGTTCGATTTGGATTGATGGTTTAGGTTTGATTTTCCTCACCCCTATCATATGTAATGTGCTCACAACTACACCCAAGTAGTGGACGAATAATTGATTTCTTTTTTATTTTTCTTTTTTTAAAATAGTAATGCATTTATTTGATCTTACATACTCAGATATCCCAGAGAAACTTAGACTCATGACTTCTTAGTCATATGTAAAATACTTTCACTATATCCTAAGCAGAGGAAAAATAATTGATTTTTATAGATGACTATTGTTGATTCATTTTTATTTATTCTAAACTGATTTTTAGTATTGAATCTCTTTCTAAATATAATATTACCTTAAAATGGCCAACAACAAAAATTTCATGAGATTTTGTTGTATTAAAAAGAATTTTTAAAGAGAAGTTATTCTATCCATATATTTTTCATATATATATATATATTTATATATATACATATTATGCATAATTTAAGCTGTAATACTAATATAAAAGTTAAATTCTTGTGCATTTAAACTTTAAGATTTTATATATTTTTATAATAAACTGAAAGTAGAAAAAGAAAAAAAATCAAGTTATAAGTTTACCTCAATCATGTATATGCCAACGATAACATTCTAATATATCATTATCTAAAATTAATATAAATCTTTTCAAAATATCAATTTTACAATATATTTGATTACAGGAAGAAATAGTTACAATTTTATTTTATTTAATAAGCTATAATATATTTTAATGAAATGATCATTATGTATATATGAAATTATTATGACATAATTTATTATTATTATGTAATATATATGTGCCGCGTATCACGCGGGAGGAAAACTAATTCTCTGTTTTCGGAAAGCATGCAAAATGTTTTGTTTTAAATCGATTGTCTATGCCAAACTGTTTTGATTTCATATTTGTTCCTCTGTTGACCAGGGAGATTTGGTTTAACGAGGACAGAACCAGGTTTCGTAGGAATCCTGAGCCAAGACTCTTAAACCCCGGGGCATTGATCCTCCTTTATCTCGAGCCAAGCTCAGACTTGGTCACTCAATGGAGTATTGATACCTTCGGAGATATAAGGAGAGACACACGCTGTGTCTTAAATCGATCGTGGTCTCTATGTTGCGGGTTCTGAGACCAATGCACTAAATGATGACAGTGGTTCGGCCATTCCCAATTGTTCATCATGATTCGGAAGTAGGCCAACTTCCAATCACACAACGGTAAAACAAATATTGATTTCGTTTGAGTGAATCTGCATATGCAGTGTGATAAAAATGTTTTGGATAAACACGGTCACATGTTTTCTAAAACCCCGTGGCTTATCTGTGTGTGTGGCATAGCATTTATAATTATATATAAATGTATGTTTTCAGGCATGTCTCCACGGGGTACCTTGGTACTCAGCCCCTCGCATTATTTTTAAAATGCGCAGGTTAAGAAGAGCGATGCGGATGCGGAAGTGTAGAGGGCACGACTGACGGAGCAAGAACCTTAATCCTGAGATATGCATCTTCATATGCATATCTCCATCGCGTAACTCTCTGCTGCACGAAACTCTGATCTTATTTCCTTCCCTGATTGTGATCACAAATGAGAACCGAACTACTTCAAATTGTCATTATTTGTGCTCTTGTATACGAGGATGCTCTCCATGTTACAACTTATGCTTATTCTAGTGTTGTTAAATTCATTAGGTGTGAACCATTATTTTACTTGTTTGTTCAAGTCTTCCGTGATGGATTTATATACTGAAAGCATTATGTACAAGGTCGATTGATTAATATACTGGGAATTATAAATGTTGTATGTTCATCTCCTGTCTGAATTAACAAACATGTGTCGCAAACGCAATTATCCTCTTATCTCGTCGATAGGGAGATCATACGGTGTGTAGTAGATCACGGAAGATCGTATGGATCGTTTGACCTAGCGAGATATAAATAGTTATCACAACTGAGACAGTTCCAGGATAAACTGTCGGTGTAGGCTGCAGCATACGCAGTAATAAGCATCTTATCTTGGATGGCTTGGTATGCTGGTGTGAGGCACGCATTGATAAGGACTAAGTTGAGATCGATTCTTTTATCTGACATTAAAAGAATCTATATCTCTATGGCTTGATGAGAACCTAAACCTAAATGAAGGTACATAAGTATATGCAGATTGTGTATCACTTTGAGTTGCAGTGAAAGGCTCTAGTTGAGCCTATATATCTGTATCTTGGGTGATAGCATTTTGTGTGTGACTGTCTGATACTGGAACTAGGCAACCACATCCAAAATAGGATGGTGACATTCTCTGAGCAGCTCAAAAGGTTCGTTATGCTAAAGTCCTGCAGGCTGATTAAGTTCAAGCATAAGTGAAAAGGTTTGAGTGGATTGACTCAGGAATATAAGATGTTAATTAATTAAATAGCTTGTCAGAGCTTAAATTAATTAACGAATGTTTGTAACCTTAAATGTGGGGATAAACTGAGCCCATGCAACCCGTACCTCAAAACGTGGTAGCAAATAGGTAGGACAGTAATGATTTTCTGGTGGAATGAATCAATATTAATTAATTAATTAATTATATTCTGGATTGAATATGAGAATTAATTAATTGATAGGCCTTATTTGCTCTTTGCATTCTGGTCCCTGGTCTGGCCCATGAAAACTCTGGCCCAATAGAAGTCCAGTATTTTCCTATAAATAGGCCTCAGTTTCTCAGATCACAACACACCACAAGATCATATGTTACAGCACAACAAACCAGTATTTTGGGAGCTCTGGTGATCGACTAGATCTGAGAAACAAGGAGGTTCTGCTTCTCAACCGGGCAAGGAATCCGAAGGAAATCTTCACCAGATATTCGGATTGGAGTTGGGATACAGATCAGAAGATCAGATCAGGAGGATCGTCTTCTTTCTTCTCTCCCTCTTGTTTTTTGAAAATTATCTATTAATTTTCATAGATTTAATTCCTTTCATCTGTTAGGAATATATCTTTGTGCGCGGGAAAAGAGATCAAGATCAAATCTCTGCGCACTCGTTCTTCAAGTTTCTACAATCCAGGTATTCCGCACAAACCCCCTTATGCATAATCAATAGGAGCATGCTATAAATAATCATAGGCATAACAATTATCTCGGCTAACGGACTTAGTGATTTAGTTCACGAATTCCTTCAATTGGTATTACAGCCAGGTTCATTAATTGGCTCTGTCAGGAAAAATAATATTGCCTATGATTTGCATGATAATTATTATTGAATGAATGCATGAATGGGTTATGGATTGTATGATTGTGTTTTTGTTCCTCGTGGTTCTCAGGTTAATCCGCCCTTTTATAAGGATTCGTTATACACCCACGAGATAAATTCGTGGTTAGATTTAAATTCCAAATTGTATTACGATGTTATTCTATGTAATTTTTAAATTTTAAAAATAAATCTGTAAAATGGAGAACGAAGAATACGAAGAATGAGGAAAAACATAAAGAACGAAGGGCCGCACGACGATGCATGACTGCGCTGGCGCGACAGCATGCCGTGCCTGGCGGTCGTGCGCAGCAGAAGCACAGTGGCGATGGCGTGCGCGCACATAGGGTAGCAGCCGTGCGGCCATGGCCGGAGGCAGGTGCGGCGGCTCTGGGACGACGACGCGGGGAGGCGGAGGCCTGGCCGGGATGGCGAGCGGCAGCGGTCTGGGCACTAGGGCCGCGTGCGACACGGCGGAACCCTAGGTTCCGCGTGCGCGCGCGAGAGACCTGCGCGGCCCATCATGCACACCGGCGGTGGGATCGTGCTCTCTGGGCGTCGACGGCGGGGCAGGTGGGTGGCGAGGCTCGAGACAGAGGAAAGCAGCGGCGGTCGGTGGGCGACAGCGCGGGTGCGGCAGGCGCAAACCCTAGGGTTGCGGCCGTAGCCAGGGCGCGCGTCCTCACAGCGCCTGATTGACTGTAAAATATAGCAGCAAATAAAAATTTATAGACCCAAAGGAATGTCGAACCCACAGGGATAGTGCGACAAAATTATCTAATGTACTGGACATAGTTTATCAATTCGTTGTTTGAGTTAACCAATATTTAGAAGAGTTTTTAGTTGGTGAATTTGAAAATAACAATTGCAAGAAAGTAAAGAGTTTTGGAAACAATAAAGAGAAACACAGATCCTAGGGCAGATATCATAATCATCAACATGTAAATATCAATCAACTCAGCAATGGGGAAAACATAGATTTTTGTGGATTAAATTCCTTGGTCAGACAATTAAATCCTAGATTATTAATTAGTGATTATCTCCTCTCGGTCTCAAGAACACCAAATTAATTAATCTCATAATTATCTAATTATTCCTATGTAGGTTTCTTCCTTTTGAGACAGAAAACAAACACAATTAATTCTCTCTTCCTATTAATAATTTTCATCTCTCGATCCATCAATTATTAACTATAAACCTAGATCTCAATTCACCTCTCGGTCCTTCTTTTAATCTAGATTATAAAATTAAATCAGAGAATTAATCCATGCTTGAAGAGTTGATATCAATTAAACATGCATCAGAAAAGAAATCATAACCCTAGAACTTGTTTAGGGTTCTAGCCACAAAACATGACTAGAATTAAAGCAAACATATTATTAAAGAACTTACAAATAAAGAATAACCTTGAATGTCTTGTAAAAACTCCAAAAGCTCAATTATTCTAAGTGCAAAGTTCTTATTTATAGAGGGGGAAAAAGACCTAATTTGAGTATTGGGAAAATATAGCAAAAACTGCCAAAACAGGCCAAAAACAGCCTTTTCGGACCTCAGTGTCGATCGACAGGCAGGTTGTCGATCGACACAACCTTCAAGATCGAAATCCGGGCTGAATTTGTGTCGATTTTGCAACTTTGACCTCTATTTCGATCGACAGGGAAAATTTCGATCGACAGGAATGCTTTGACCTCTGTTTCGGTCGACACAAATCCTGTCTCTCGACACAGAAATATCTGACTGCGCAGTCTCACGGTTTTGGCCATAACTTCCTCTCCCAAACTCCGATTGACCCGATTCCAGTTGCGTTGGAAAGCTAACTCGAAGATCTTTCAAATGCCATGCTTCATTAGCTCAGATTCCATCTGTGGAAGAAGTCGTGACTGTTCCTTTGAACATCATCTGCTTTCGGTACGGATTTCCAATGAATTTGGCCTAAAACCTACAAAAATCACCCATAAAAGGCATAACACCCTCTAAAGTAGACTCATGCACAAAAATAAGTAAAAACATAACATAAAGCACTTGAAACAATGGAGAAAAATATAGATAAGTGAGTATAAATATGAGCTTATCAAACCCCCCAAACTTGAATATTAGATTGTCCTCAATCGAAGAAAAGAAGAAAGAAATCTCAAGCAGTTAAAAGTGCAATGCCTCACAAGATTCATCACAATCAAGGTTCATCAATCCACATCACACAAGCAATTGAAAGAGATAAGATATTCATCAACTTCGGAAGACTCACGGGAAAGTGTATCGCTCATCACACAAGTGTTTAGGTTTCAAATGAAAGCACTCACAACATGTATGAAGAAATTTCTACCATAGGCTTGCAAGAGTTCTAAAATCTCCACTGCTTATTTGTGCGCACAATTCAAGAATAAAAAAGGACTTTGACA
This sequence comes from Plectranthus barbatus, assembly GCA_026898455.1. Classification (NCBI taxonomy): domain Eukaryota; kingdom Viridiplantae; phylum Streptophyta; class Magnoliopsida; order Lamiales; family Lamiaceae; genus Plectranthus; species Plectranthus barbatus. The sequence goes on along the minus strand of JAPKLW010000035.1, from coordinate 1,306,599 downwards.
AGGTTGTAATGAAGGCTTTTTGTGAAAGGTAGGGAAATATGGCCAAGTGACTAAACCAATTGAGTTCGCGACTCCCAACAAATCTAACCACCATCTATGAATTTTTACCCTTCTCCTTATATCTTACAATCAAACCAAGGCTCTCTCTCTTTTTTTTTTTTTTTTTTCTCTAGTCCTTTTATACTCTTAAAAATTTTGTTTAATGATTTGAGCTTATAAGGACACAATTTTTTTTTTCTAGAGCCCAACCTTCTTTTGTAAACCACTTTAAGAATTTCTCATCCACTTATAAAAATTACCCTTATTTCACCCAAATCCTATAGACAGGATACACATCACCTTTCTCATAGTACACTCTCATAGACAAGATAGAACTACAATGTTTCCTTACCTCATAGACCAAGAAAGAAAAACAACATGCTCAAAGGGGCTAATCTAGGGATAAAAATATTACAAGGGATAGTGTTTGGGATAATTTGGCTAATAAAGATGGCCTAAGATCATTTTCTATCCTTGTGCACACTATGCAGTCTCAAAACAGAACAAAAGCAAGTTCTAGAGAAACGAAAACATACATGCGAATCTCTCATGAACAAATAAAGGCTCAAAAACTCACTTGGGTTCAAAAATTCTTCCTTAGTCAATTTCAATCCACTCAAACATCATGCAAGTGTAAGTTTCAATTAGACCCTATCATGCGGTATTCTACATTCATGGGCAAATCAACCACAATTGAAATCAATTCAACTAATCAAAGATCAATTCCAAACATTGCATATAATGCTAGAGGGTTCAATTACTTAAAGATTTTTTCTCACATACTATCTATATATATTTTTTTATTAGCAAAAATTAAACACACCAAATCAAATAAAGCAAGTAAAAGTAAATAAAACAGGAAAGCGAATAAAGATAAGGGATAAAAGTTCAACTTCTTGTCCACATCCCCCCAAACTTATTTCGAACTCGGAGAGTAAGAAAAAGTTTGAAAATCAGACAAGAAGAAGAACGGTACCTGACTGCCGATCTCAGACATCGACTTTTTATCCACCGGAGGCTGCAGAACGCGAAAGACAAAATCTGGTGGCTGCTGGCACTCTGTGTCGATCGACAGGGGCCCTGTCGATCGACACAGAGCCTTCTTGTTGACCCAAGGGCTGGCTCGAAGTGCTCTGTCGATTCGCCTCTGTGTCGATCGAAACAGAGCTCCGATTTTTTTTATAACAAAAACAACACACGAAAATTAGAGAAAAATTGAAATAAAGCAAGTAAAACAATGGGTTATCTCCCATTCAGTGCCTTAGTTATTGTCGTGGCTCGACGATAGGGATCCTTCACCAAGGAGGTCGGGTCCAGACTCGCCGCCCCCTTGCATCGATCATGTAGACCATCCGATCACGAATAACAGTGGTGAGCTCGGAAGAGGATGGTGTAATTGGCAATTTTGCCATCCCATTTTCGCGCTCCCATTCGATCTCGGCGGCTTCTTCATCTTCCTCAATGGTGGTGGAGATGTTATTGCAATCTGCTTCCTTTTGGCTTTGATCAATCACAAAGGTGATTGTCTCGTCATTCCCTCGGAGTGTAATCTCACCACCTCGGCAGTCTATCAGTACACCACTTGTTTTCAGAAACTCTCTTCCAAGGATCATTGGCATTCCATGCTGTTCCTTTATATCCAAAACAACAAAATCAGCAGGAAAAAATTAAATGACCAACACGAATTAAAACATCTTCCACAACTCCCCTTGGTCGAGAAATTGAGCGATCAGCCATCTGAAGAGTGATTGAGGTTGGCCTCATCTCGCCTATCTGCAGCTTTTGGAAGACTGAAAATGGCATCAAGTTGATGCTGGCTCCTGTGTCACAAAGAACATCCCTAAACTCCTTCCCCCCAATCTCGACCGGAATAGAGAAGCATCCCGGATCGGACCTCTTGGTTGGAACCTGTTTCTGCAAAAGAAGACTACACTGTTCATAAATTGAAATAGTTTGATCTTCGATTACTGGCTTTTTCTCGCTCATCAACTTCCTTAAGAACTTCATGTAGCCGGGAATCTCGCGGAGAGCCTCGATCAAGGGAATGTTGATGTTAACCTTCTTGAGATTCTCCACAAATCGAGCAAACTTGGAGTCTTCCTTCTTTTTTGCAAATCTCTGGGGAAAGGGCATTGGAGGAATTGGATCGCCTTTCTTCTTTGAATTTTCAGCTCCATGTGGCTCCTTGGCTGTCTGTCTGTCGACTGCTCCTTTCTGTCCTGCCTGTCGCTCGACAGGGGGGGGTCGATTGACACGGCTGCATCCCCCCTATCGATCGATTTGTTGTCCTGTCGGCCTCTGCTGCTCTCCCCGGCCTCTGTGTCGATCGACACAGGCTCTGTGTAGATCGAAACAGAGGTATCTTCTGCGGGAAATTCCTCTCTTTCAACCCCAAAATCATCCTTGGACATGCTAGGACCCTCGTACCTCGTACCGGACCTCAAGGAAATGGCATTGACCTGTTTGGCCTTCTCAGGATTGACTTTTGTGGTGCTGGGGAGCTGGCCTGGCTTGTGTTGATTGCTCATAGCAGTGGAAATCTGACTGAACTGTGCATCGAGCATCTGAAGGTGCTTTGTCATATGCTGCATGTGAGTGGACATGTTCTTCACCTCAGTTTCCACCTTGCCAAACCTATTGTCGGAGCTTTTGATGAACTTTTCAAGTGTCTCCTCCAGCACAGACTTCTTCTTCTCCACAATCTCTCCCCCGGCTCCAACATTGAACCCCGGTGGAGGATTCTCAGCTGCATAAGGGTTAGAATAAGAAAAACCAAGATGGTTCTTAGCACTGTAACTGTACCCTTGATTGTTGGCTCGGTAGTTGTTGTAAACTCCATTGGCGTAGTTCACTTCAGCGGTATTGGAGGTGCTCGAACTGCTTCCTTGGTAGATGTAGTCGGCCTCAACAGGAACGATGGCCATATTGGGATCTGAAATAGCTGCTACCGAAGCTCTACCGGCCTCCAACTGCTTGAACTCCTCTCGGAGCTTCTTCACTTCTGCCACCATATCAATTTCCGGAGTAGTGGTCACTGCTTTGACTGCTTTCTGCCTTTCAGTAGGCCATTGGTGACTGTTGAGGGCCATGTCTGCAAGAAGTTGCATCCCCTCTTCTCCACTCTTCTTCATGAGAAGTCCTCCAGCTGAAGCATCAACCAACTCTTTCAGATGAGGGGTTAATCCTTCATAAAAATGGCATACCTGCATCTCAAGATCAATCCCATGGCCGGGGCACATCCTCAATAGCTCTTTGTATCTCCTCCAAGCTTCATAGAGGGTCTCATCGTACTTCTGGCTGAAATGAGTGATGTCGGACTTCCTCTTCATGACGACACTGGGCGGGAAGAAGTTGGTGAGGAACTCTGCCCGGAGTTGTGCCCATGTGGCAATTCTGCTCTTGTCCAATCCAGCAAACTAAGATCGGGCCTCATCCCTGAGAGAAAAAGAAAACAACCGCATCCGGATGGTGTCTTGAGGCACTCCGTTCTGCTTGATTGTGTCGCACACCTCAATGAACTGACTGAGATGGCCGTATGGATCCTCAATGGCCTTCCCTGCATACTGGTTCTGCTGGACCATCTGAATTAGGCCTGTCTTCAGCTCGAAGTTGTTGGCATCAATGCCAACTTGGAATCCCGGCTCCTCTCGCTGTGGCAGGAAACGATCAAGTATGGATCTTTGGGGCACCACAATTCTCCTTTCATGGTTTCCTTCATTGGCCAGGGCTGCCAGTCTGGCAGCCTGCTCTGCTTGAATGATCTGCGCTGCTTGAAGTTGATCCCTGAGGTGTCGGACATCATTCATGAACTGTCTTTGCTCCTCGGGAGTCATGTTTTGAAGTTGTGCTTCTGGTGGTTGCTCCATCTCAGCCTCTCTTTCCTTGCTCTTTCCTTTGCTTTTATTTCTCCTACAGGTAGCTTCAATTTCTGAATCGAAGGCTTCATGATTCTTCCCCCGAGCTCTTGTGTTCATGCACCTGAAGAGAAAACAGAAAACTGGGAATCAGTCTCTGTGTCGACCGACAGGGAGGCTGTCGATCGACACGAATGCTGCCTCTGTGTCGATCGACAGAAGCTCTGTCGATCGAAACAGAAGCGAGAATTTCACACACACGCACGCAAACAGAAAAAAAAAACTCAATCCAGAAAATATCAAAACAATCCAATAACAAGACAAAATCTGACTATCCCCGGCAACAGCGCCAATTTGATCGACTGTAAAATACAGCAGCAAATAAATTTATAGACCCAAAGGAATGTCGAACCCACAGGGATAGTGCGACGAAATTATCTCATGTACTGAACATAGTTTATCAATTCGTTGTTTGAGTTAACCAATATTTAGAAGAGTTTTTGTTGGTGAATTTGAAAATAACAATTGCAAGAAAGTAAAGAGTTTTGGAAACAATAAAGAGAAACACAGATCCTAGGGCAGATATCCTAATCATCAACATGTAAATATCAATCAACTCAACAATGGGGAAAACATAGATTTTTGTGGATTAAATTCCTTGGTCAGACAATTAAATCCTAGATTATTAATTAGTGACTATCTCCTCTCGGTCTCAAGAACACCAAATTAATTAATCTCATAATTATCTAATTATTCCTATGTAGGTTTCTTCCTTTTGAGACAGAAAACAAACACAATTAATTCTCTCTTCCTATTAATAATTTTCATCTCTCGATCCATCAATTATTAACTATAAACCTAGATCTCAATTCACCTCTCGGTCCTTCTTTTAATCTAGATTATAAAATTAAATCAGAGAATTAATCCATGCTTGAAGATTTGATATCAATTAAACATGCATCAGAAAAGAAATCATAACCCTAGAACCTGTTTAGGGTTCTCGCCACAAAACATGACTAGAATTAAAGCAAACATATTATTAAAGAACTTACAAATAAAGATGAACCTTGAATGTCTTGTAAAAAATCCAAAAGCTCAATTATTCTAAGTGCAATAAGGCATAAAAGATGTACAATTTTCGTGCAGTTGAGTTCTTATTTATAGAGGGGGAAAAAGACCTAATTTGAGTATTGGGAAAATATAGCAAAAACTGCCAAAACAGGGCAAAAACAGCCTTTTCGGACCTCTGTGTCGATCGACAGGCAAGCTGTCGATCGACACAACCTTCAAGATCGAAATCCAGGCTGAATTTGTGTCGATTCTGCAACTTTGACCTCTGTTTCGATCGACAGGGTAAATTTCGATCGACAGGAATGCTTTGACCTCTGTTTCGGTCGACACAAATCCTGTCTCTCGACACAGAAATATCTGACTGCGCAGTCTCACGGTTTTGGCCATAACTTCCTCTCCCAAACTCCGATTGACCCGATTCCAGTTGCGTTGGAAAGCTAACTCAAAGATATTTCAAATGCCATGCTCCATTAGCTCAGATTCCATCTGTGGAAGAAGTCGTGACTGTTCCTTTGAACATCATCTGCTTTCGGTACGGATTTCCAATGAATTTGGCCTAAAACCTACAAAAATCACCCATAAAAGGCATAACACCCTCTAAAGTAGACTCATGCACAAAAATAAGTAAAAACATAACATAAAGCACATGAAACAATGGAGAAAAATATAGATAAGTGTGTATAAATATGAGCTTATCAGCGCCCTAAGTGCGTTACTGGCGAGCCAAGGAGGTCGACGAGAGAGAAGAGGTGGCCGGCGGTTCGAGCGACGGTCAGGGCAGGCCGGGGCGGCGGCAGGTGAAGCGGGCGATGATCGGAGGTGGCGGAATTGCGGGCTGCACCCATGCGACGTTCATGCATGGCTGTTGCGCGATTCCGGTAACCCTCACGGCGGTGATTCGCCGATGGTGGCCCGTCGGGCCGAGTTCTCGTGGGATATCCAGCTTGCAATGTCTGCCCATGCCCGCGATTTGGTTAACTAGCTCAGTTGTCCTATTTTCTGATAGATCAAATCTTGGAGGCCCAATTTTTAGAAAATAAAATCAGATCACAGTCCAAGTAGTGGGAGCCCAGTTGATGATTTGGGAAATAATTCCTAACTGTAATAGATAGGATTATTTCTTATTTTCGTATCATGAGGCCACGAGGACATTTTTTATTTGCTTATTATTTGTCTTCGCATGATATATGTGTTTACATTAATTGCGCAACATATGAGCATGTTGAAGATAATAAGAGCACATTTAAATGCTTTTATTTACAGCTTTAAAGCATGCTATGTAAATTATTTTGTGTAAATAATTATAACTATAAATTCGGGGTTCATGCCTTGCATGATAGAATTTTAGCAATGTTATAATTACGGCTACATAAAATAGCCTATGCAATTGAACCTTATGAATTTAAATTACTAAGCTTATTTAATAAGACATCCACAAAGCGATCATTTATTGGAAGTGGGTAATTTATTAGGTAAATGTCTACATGTGTAGCTTACTTAATTTATTATTCATAAGTTCTAATAGATAGGATTTCTTAAACCAAACATTTAATTCATGTGAGAAGTGGGAGTTCATGCGTAAACGTCTACATGTGTAGCTTGCGTATTGAGTTTTCATAAGTTCTCTAGGGATTGAATTAAATGACGCAACCTTATTATAAGGGATCATGGTGTGTCCTAGTAGATCCTTATATGGGAGGGTTGACTTTGGTGGTATGCTAGCTTAGATATTATCCAGAGTATAACTCATTTGTGATGTCCCTGCTCAGTAGGATAATATGGTCTTAAGTTAGTCTCCAATTATTAATTCCATTTATCTAAGGAACCCGGGCATGGATTGGAATTAAAGGATTGGAATTGAAAGATGCAGTATGGTTAAGTGTTTTGTTGTAAACGTCCACATGTGTGGCTTGCAATAGTAATACTTAGGCAAATTGGAGGAAACATTAATATTGTTTTATCATAAGGTTTCAATATTTAATTGTTTCAATTGTTTGCGACTATGTTTTAATTTCTGCTTTAATTTATTGTTTTCAGACATGTCTGCTGCTCATATTGTTAACCTCTTAACATCAAACCCTTTAACCGGTCCGAACTTTCCTGAGTGGAAATTTTGCCTGATGGAAATAATCTGTACTGCAAAACATGCCTATGTGCTTTACATGGACCCACTATCTCCTCAGTATTGGAATTCTTCTGGCTATGAGCAAGAATTCTATGAAAGATGGAAAGCTTCTGATGAGTTTGCCCACTATCTCATCATGAGCAATCTGTCTAGAGAATTAAGGCATAAGTACATAAAATATCAAACTGCTGTTGAGATATGGAGGGACCTTGTGAAAGTATTTGGGAAGGTGAGACGAACTATCAATTATGATCTTGTGAAAGACCTGGTTTGCAAGAAATGACTTAGGTGAGTTCGTTGGCTATGCACTTCATCAGTATGATGAAAATCATGAAGAAATACTGAAAGATAGGTGGACGAATCATTAAGCGGGGAGAAATAAGCATTGTCCTGCACTCTCTGTCTGATTCTTATGGTGATTTCATCAAATCTCTCGTGCCAAGCGCGAGTTTCCTCTTCATGAGTTAAACAGGGCCCTGTTGTGAGAGGAATCTGACATGATAGCATTTGAGTTTGCTCCAACTTTATCAGCTATTAACAAGGCAGTTGCTGAAGCAAAGGAAATGCTAAAAAGATTAGATGAAGTTGATCTAGCAGAAGCTATCACTATGCCATGAAAACGCAAGCGAAGTGAAGTAAATTGTCTTGTGCCTAGCACGGGTAGACAAGGTACGTCATGTACATTTATAACGAAAACATGTTTAGCATAAGTTTCTACCCATTCTTGGGTAGTGGATACTGGAGCTACTGATCATGTTTGTTATACTTTGCAGGGGTTCAGGCCGACAAGGCAGCTGATGCATGACTAGATTACCATCTCAGTGGGCAGCGGAGAGCGAGTCTCAGCAGTAGCCATTGAAGATTTTACTTTATGCTTTGAAAAACAATGTTTTGATTTTGAGAGATGTTTTATATGTGCCAGTTTTTTGGTGGAACTTAATTTCAGTTTCCAAGTTGTTTAGTGATGGATATTCAGTTATTTTTTACAGTAGAGTTTCTATCATTGGGAATAACAGTGTTATCTGTCGTGACAAACTGATTGACTTTTTCTATATCATTGATTGTATGCATAGATCTTTCGTGAATGTTGCAAACTCATCCAATAATAATAATCATTTAAAGAGAAAGTTTTCTTCTGATGAGGATCAAACATATCTCTGGCACTTGAGACTAGGTCACATCAATATAAAGAGGATTAAAAGATTAGCATGCGGTGGGCTCTTGGATTCTTTTCAAGTGGTACCGCATCAAATCTGTGAATCCTGTATAGAGGGAAACATGACGACCAGGCCTTTTAAGGCAAGTCAGTCTCGAGCAGAGGATGTGTTAGAATTGATCCACTCTGACTTTTGTGGGTCGATGTCCGTGCAAGCTTGTGGAGGTTATGAGTACTTCGTCACGTTTATTGACAATTACTCAAGATTTGGATATGTCTATCTGTTTCGCTACAAGTCTGAATGTTTTGAGAAATTCAAAGAGTTTAGGACTGAGGTAGAAAAGAAGTTGGGCAAGACTATCAAAACACTACGATCGGATCGTGGTGGAGAATACCTTAGTAACGAGTTCTTGCAGTACCTGTCAAATAACGGGATTACATCCCAATGGACTGCACCAGGAACCCCTCAACAAAATGGTGTAGCGGAAAGAAGAAAGAGGACTCTTTTGGAAATGGTCAGGTCAATGATGAGTTATGAAAGCTTGTCGATTTCGTTTTGGGGATATGCCTTGGAGACAGTGGCCTATTTGCTTAACCTTGTACCTTATAAATCAGTTCCTAAAATGCCTCTGGAATTCTGGTATGGGCGAAAGCCAAGTTTGAACAGAGTGAGGGTGTTGTGAATTGAAGTGATTGCAGACACAAATAACTAACAGAAAATAAAGAACACAATAATTTATAGTGGTTCGAGCTATGCTCTGCGTCCTCTCTTCAAGCCTCCTCGGTGATGATATTATTATGGTGAAGAAAATACAAAGTATGACCTAATACAATTGGTTGGGAGCAGGGGTATTTATAGGGAGATATTCCTAAACACATAAGGAATATAAAACCTAGATATGGTAAGATATATTTAAATCTAAATCTATCTAAAATAGATTTATGCCTTATCCAAATCTAATACCAATAAGGATAAATCTTGTCTAACAAGGAAACAAGATATACACAATATATTTTCCATATCTATCCAACTCGAACTGCACCGTGAGTTCCTCGACCTACACGACTCGACCCACTGTCGTCAAACTACTATCGACCTAGTCTCGACCTACTAGCGAACTCCTTTTCGAGCTAGATATTGAGACTACTCCAACAATTCTCCACCTTAGGCTCAATATCACCTCGGCTTGGCACCTCCTCTTCAGTTCGACCTCAGCAGTTTGATTAGTTCCAAGCAGTACTCAAACTTAGTACTGGGAACTAGCTTCGTAATCATATCCACAGGATTATCGAAAGTATTGACCTTGTGCAGCTCGACCTCTCCGGCTGCCACCACATCTCTAATAAAATGGAACTTCATATCGATGTGCTTAGTTCTCTCATGATGAACGCCATTCTTTGCCAACTGCAAAGCACCTTGATTATCACAGGAAACCTTCATCTTTCCTTGATCAATCCCCAGTTCGTTCATGAATCCGAGCAACCACAGACCTTCATTAATTGCTTCGGTCAAGGCAATGTACTCCGCCTCCATCGAAGATAAGGCAACTACCCTCTGCAGATTTGCTCTCCAACTAATCGACGTTCCATACGATGTGAATACAAACCCCATCAACGACTTCCTCGTATCCATACATCCTGTATAATCTGAGTCTACAAACCCTTCGACTGGGAGCCTCAAGCTCGAACCATCATCCTCGAAGACTAGACCCTTTCCAACTGTCCCTCGAACATACCTGAGGACCCACTTCAGAGCTGCCCAATGCTCTTTCTTAGGTTCGGCCATGAACCTACTAACCATGCTGAAAGCATAAGCAAGATCCGGTCTCGTACAGACCATAGCATACATTAATGAACCGACAACGCTCGCATAAGGAACACCTCTCATAAACTCCTTTTCCTCCTCGTTGAGTTTCCCAGCAGCACTTAACTTGAAATGGGCTGCTAACGGAGTGAGCACAGGCTTTACATCCTTCATTCCATACTTCTCATGGACTTTCATCAAGTATCCCTATAGAGATAATGCGAGTCTTCTTCGAGCCCTGTCTCGAACTATTTCCATACCCAAGATCCTTCGAGCATAATCGAGATCCTTCATCTCGAACTCCTGACTTAGAGCTTCCTTCAGTACGGCTATCCCTTGCTTATCTCCACTTGCTATCAGCATATCATCTAAATACAATAGTCGATAAATTCGAGTCTTCATATCTTCACCTTGAAAATATACACATGGGTCATGTTTGCATCGAACAAAGTCCTGCTGAATCATAAACTTGTCGAACCGCCTGTTCCACTGTCTTGGAGACTGCTTCCATCCATACAATGACTTCTTGAGAAGACACACCTTCTCCCAGCTACCGGCTTTCTTGAAACCCTCGAGCTGCATCATGAGGATCCTTTCTTCCAGCTCTCCATACAGAAATGCGGTCTTCACGTCCAGTTGCTCCAACTCCATGTCATACCGAACAACTAACGACAAGATCAGCCTGATCGACCTTTGTTTTACCACTGGCGCAAACACCTCACCATAATCCACACCTTCCCGTTGCGTGAAGCCTCGAGCAACTAGTCTAGCCTTGAATCTAACCCCAAAAACCTCATGTTTCTTCTTGAAGATCCACTTACAGCTAACTATCGATTGCTTCCCCCCGACTTTTCCACCAACTCCCAGGTGTTATTCTTCTTTAAGGAGTCCATCTCCTCCTTCGTGGCATCAAGCCACTTGAGCCTCTCCTTACACGTTATGGCCTCGGTATAGCTCTTCGGCTCAGTATCATCCAGATCTATCTCTTCCGCCATAACAAAGGCATATGCTACCATATCAGCATATCCGAATCGAGTGGGAGGTCTTATCTGCCTTCGTTCCCTATCTCTCGTGAGATTATAATCTTGAAGTGCACCTAACCCTTGAACCACCTCGATCTCGCCATCCACCTGAGGTACTCTCTTCGACCCACTGGTCGACTTCACCTCAATCTCAGCAACTAATCTACTTCATTTGACCTTGTCAAATTGTTCCTCCGAGGCACCACCTTGTTTCTCAAGGATATTTTCCCGTTCCTCGGCCCCTTTATCCGTTCTCCTACCAGCTTCTCCTTGAACGTCACATCCCTGCTAATGATGCACTTTCTTACATCTGGCTCAAGACACCATAGCTTGTACCCTTTCACACCTTCGGGGTACCCAATGAATATGCATTTCAATGCCCTCCTCCCAAGCTTATCTCCTTTGATGTTTGCATAAGCCACGCAACCAAAAGCTCTGAGGTTGCTAAAATCCGGAGGATGACCAGACCATATTTCTTCCGGTGTCTTGAAACCTAGTGCAGTCGAGGGGCACCGGTTGATCAAATAAGCTGCAGTAGTCACTGCTTCTGTCCGGAACGACTTGGGTAACTTCACACCGAACAACGTGCACCTCGTTCTTTCCAGCAATGTCCGATTGTACCTCTCCGCCAATCCATTCTGCTGAGGTGTTCCAGCCACTGTTTTGTGCCTCGCAATACCGTGCTTCGAACAGTATCTCTCGAACTCCTTCGAGCAATACTCAAGGCCATTGTCAGTTCGCAGCCTCTTCACCTTCCTTCCAGTCTGATTTTCGATCAGCACTTTCCACTTCTTGAAGGTCTCTAAAGCATCACTCTTATTCTTCAAGATGTAGACCCACACCATCCTTGAGTGATCATCAATGAGGCTCATGAAGTACTTCGCTCCTCCATTCGAACTGACCCTTGAAGGTCCCCATAGATCTGAGTGGATGTAGTCCAGAGTTCCTCGAGCTCTCTGTCAGCCTACTCCAAACTTTACCGGGTGAGATTTCCCATAGATGCAATTCTCACAGAAATCTAACTCTCTGATATTATCCCCGAGCAACAAATCTTGCTTCATTAACTCCTGTAGCCCTCTCTCACTAACGTGACCGAGTCGCCTGTGCCACAGTACTGACTTGTCAACCGTCACTATCGAAGCGTCCCCGATCATCGTGCTCCCCATCAGAGTGTAAATACCATTCCTTCGAGCTCCTTTCATTAAGACCAGGGATCATTTGCACACCTTCAAAGTCCCAGCTTCCATCTTGATCGTGTAACCCAGTTTGTCGAGCATCCCCAAAGAGATCAAGTTTCTCTTAAGCTCCGGAATGTACCTTACACCTCGAAGTACCCTTTCTATATTATCGTGCATCTTAATCCTCACCGTACCCATTCCAACCACCTTGCATGGTTTATTGTTACCCAGAAGAACAATCGAATTCTCCTGCTCCTCGAACCCTTCGAGCCATGACTTATTACGTGTCATGTGGAATGTACAACCTGAATCCAATATCCATTCCCTCTCCGAGCGCTCATTCGAAATCACTAATGCCTCTCCAGAGTCATATTCCTGCTCACCAACAACTACATCCGCCTGCTGCTTCTGCTCCTGCTTTGTCTGCCTCTCCGGACAATCTCTTTTGATGTGTCCCTTCTTTTTACAGAGAAAGCACTTGACCTTTGGCTGTGATCCTGGCTTTGGCCTCGACCTTGACCTCGAACTTCCCCTGTTGGAGTTCCTCATCTCCGGTCTTCCTCTAGCCGCTCTAGCCACCAAGCCTTCTCCATGAGAGTTCTCTCGCTCCTCGTTCTTCTCATTTAACTTCTTCGAACTTAGAGCAAACTGAACCTCATCCATGGTCAGTGACTCTCTTCCATACATTAAGGCTTCCTTGAAGTTCGAGTAACTCTTTGGCAGCGCACTCAACAACATCAATGCCTGATCCTCATCTCCTATAGCCACATCAATATTTGCCAGATCGAGGATCAACTTATTGAACTCGTCGAGCTGCTCGTTGATCGGTCTTCCCTCTTGCATCTTAAATGAATACAACGATTGTTTAAGATAGAGCCAATTCGCCAGGGACTTCTTCATATGTAAGGATTCCAGTTTGATCCATACTTCCACTACCGTTTTCTCCTTTGACACCTTCCTCAGCACCATATCTCCGAGACTCAGAATCAGCGCACTGTGCGCCTTTGCCAGTGTATCTTTCTTCTGTTGCTCCGTCATTGTGTCAGGTAACCCAGCCTCTCCCTTCAAGGCACCATCCAAGCCTTGCTGTACAAACAACGCTTGCATCTTCAACTTCCACAAACCAAAATCATTTGATCCCGTGAAGCGCTCCACCTCGAACTTGAAGGGATTTGTGAACTGAATCACGAAGTCCGTTTGCCAAGGATCGTTAATTGGAATATCAAAAATAAATTGCTATGCCTATGAACAATCCTAGCATGCTCCTATATTATTATGCATAAGAAGGTGTGTGCGGAATACCTGGATTGATGAATTCTGAAGAACGCGTGCGCGGAGATGCCCTTTGATCTTTCCCACGCACAAGGATTTAATTTCCTAACAGATAGAGGAAATAAATCTATGAAAATAATACAATTATTTTCGAAAATAAAGAGGAGAGAGAAGAAGAAGAAAAATCCTCCTGATTTGATCTTCTGATCTGTATCCCAACTCGATCTGAAAATCCGGTGAAGATTCTCTATCAGATCCCTTGCCCGGTTGAGAAGCAGAATTTCCTCCTCGTTCTTAGATCTTAGTCGATCACCACAGCTCCCAAACTCTGGTTTGCTGTGTGCAACTTATGATCTTGTGGTGTGTTGAGATCTGAGGAACTGAGGCCTATTTATAGGAAATTACTGGACTCCTATTGGGCTTGAGTTTCATGGGCCAGACTAGGGACCAAAATGCAAATAGCAAATAAGGCCTATCAATTAATTAATTCCCATATTCAACCCAGAATATAATTAATTAATTAATATTGATTCATTCCACCAGAGAATCAATACTGTCCTACCTATTTGCTACCACATTTTGAGGTACGGGTTGCATGGGCTCGGTATATCCCCACATTTAAGGTTACAGACATTCATTAATTAATTTAAGCTCTGACAAGCAATTTAATTAATTAACATCTTATATTCCTGAATCAATCCACTCAAACCTTTTCACTTATGCTTGAACTTAATCAGCCTGCAGGACTTAGCATAACGAACCTTTTGAGCTGTTCAGGGAATGTCACCATCCTATACTGGATGTGGTTACCTAGTTCCAGTACCAGACAGTCATACAAAAACTGCTATTACCCAAGATACAGATATACAAGCTCAACTAGAGCCTTTCACTGCAACTCAAAGTAATACACAATCTGCATATACTTCTGTACCTTCATTTAGGCTTAGGATCTCGTCAAGCCATAGAGATCTAGATTCTTTTAATGTCAGATAAAAGAATCGATCTCGACTTAGGTCCTTATCAATGTGTGCCCCACACCAGCATACCAAGCCATCCAAGATAAGATGCTTATTACTGCGTAAGCTGCAGCCTACACCGACAGTTTATCCTGGAACTGTCTCAGCTGTGATAACTATTTATATCTCGCTAGGTCAAACGATCCATATGATCTTCTGTGATCTTCTACACACCGTATGATCTCCCTATCGACGAGATAAGAGGATAATTGCGTTTGCGACACACGTTTGTTAATTCAAACAGGAGATGAACATACAACATTTATGATTCCCAGTATATTAACCAATCGACCTTGTACATAATATACCAATCATAATGCTTTCAGTATATAAATCCATCAGAACTTGGCTGAACCTATCGCAATCCTTCCTCCTCCACGTTCACCGCACCAATTTGTTGTGAATTGAAGCGATTGCAGACACAAATAACTAACAGAAAATAATGAACACATTATTTTATAGTGGTTCGAGCGATGCTCTACGTCCACTCTTCAAGCCTCCTCGGTGATGATATTATTATGGTGAAGAAAATACAATGTATGACCTAATACAATTGGTTGGGAGCGGGGTATTTATAGGGAGATATTCCTAAACACATAAGGAATATAAAACCTAGCTATGGTAAGATATATTTAAATCTAAATCTATCTAAAATAGATTTATGCCTATCCAAATCTAATACCAATAAGGATAAATCTTGTCTAACAAGGAAACAAGATATACACAATATATTTTCCATATCTATCCAACTCGAACTGCACCGCGAGTTCCTCGACCTACACGGCTCGACCCACTGTAGTCGAACTACGATCGACCTAGTCTCAACTTGTAGGTTTTGAGTCTACGATGGACAACATGAGTTGCCATTAATTAAATTCTTGCCAAGGATTGTTCTTAGGATACCAGGTTAAGCAAGTAGGCCGCTGTCTCCAAGGCATATCCCCAAAACGAAATCGGCAAGCTTGCATAAATCATCATCGACCTGACCATTTCCAAGAGAGTTCTATTTCTTCTTTCCGCTACACCATTTTGTTGAGGGGTTCCTGGTGCAGTCCACTGGGATGTAATCCCGTTATCTGACAAGTACTGCAAGAACTCGTTACTGAGGTATTCTCCACCACGATCTGATCGTAGTGTCTTGATAGTCTTCCCAAGCTTCTTTTCTACCTCAGTCCTAAACTCTTTGAATTTCTCAAAGCATTCAGACTTATGGCGAAGCAAATTGACATATCCGAATCTTGAGTAATCGTCAATGAATGTGGCAAAATACTCATAACCTCCACGAGCTTGCGTGGACATTGGTCCACATAAGTCAGAGTGGATCAATTCCAACACATTCTCTGCTTGAGACTGACTTGCCTTAAAAGGCCTGGTCGTCATCTTTCCTTCTATACAGGACTCACATATTTGATGCGGTACCACTTGGAAAGAATCCAAGAGCCCATCGCATGCTAATCTTTTGATCCTCTTTAGATTGATGTGACCTAGTCTCAAGTGCCAGAGATATGTTTGATCCTCCTTGGAAGAAAACTTTCTCTTTAAATGATTATTATTATTGGATGAGTTTGCAACATTCACGGAAGATTTATGCATACAATCAATGATATAGAGAGAGTCAATTAGTTTGCCATGACAGATAACACCGTTATTACCAATGATAGAAACTCCACTATATAAAATAACTGAATATCCATCACAAAATAACTTGGAAACTGAAATTAAGTTCCGCCAAAAAACCGGCACATATAAAACATCTCTCAAAATCAAAACATTGTTTTCAAAGCATAAAGTAAAATCTCCAATGGCTACTGCTGAGACTCGCTCTCCGCTGCCCATTGAGATGGTAATCTCGTCATGCTTCAGCTGCCTTATCGACCTGAACCCCTGCAAAATATAACAAACATGATCAGTAGCTCCAGTATCCACTACCCAAGAATGGGTAGAAACCGATGCTAAACATGTTTCCGTTATAAATGCACATGACATACCTTGTCCAGTCTTCCTGACTTGACAATCTTTCTTCCAGTGACCAGCCTTGCCACACCTGAAACACTTGTCTCTTTTAGCAGGCACGCCCGGTGTCCTTCTTGACTTTCTACCAGAAGTTGTACCTTTGGCTTTCTTCTTAAACGTTCCTTTGCGCCTCTTGCCAACCAGCGCAACAGGACGATTACTAGAAGTAGCCAAAACAACCTTTTCTGGCTGCATAACTGATTCCGCTGCCATCAAGTCATTGAGTAGCTCGTTAAGAGTGTACTCTTTCTTGTTCATGACAGCATTCAGTCTAAAGTTCTCATAGGACTTTGGCAGAGAGTTGAGGATGATATCAACCTGCGCTTCCGTATCGATACCACCTCCGTGCAGCGTGAGCTCATCCATGAGGTGAGTCATGCCGACCACGTGCTCTCTTACCGAGCTACCTTCTGCCATTTTCTTTCCCACGATTTCCCTCATGAGATTGAATCTGACTGCTCGGTCTGACTTACCATAGGTCGCTGTGAGGCTGTCCATTATGTCACTAGCATTATCATATGAATGATGCTGCTGTGCAAGTACCTTGGACATAGTATTCATCATATAGCATTTCACTATATTGTTTGACTTGAGCCACTTGTTATAGTAGCTCCTTTCCTCATCAGTTGATGCATTAGTGAGTTCAGCCGGACGAGGCTTATCAAGGACAAACTTGTGCTCCTCAGCGACAAGGATGTAATCCAAGTTGCGTTTCCATTCTTGGAAATTGGGACCGGTTAATTGGTTTTGTGCTAAGATATTGATTACATTCGGTAAAGACATGTCTGAAAACAATAAATTAAAACATAGTCGCAGACTATTGAAACAATTAAATATTGAAACCTTATGATAAAGCAATATTAATGTTTCCTCCAATTTGCCTAAGTATTACTATTGCAAGCCACACATGTGGACGTTTACAACAAAACACTTAACCAAATCGCATCTTTCAATTCCAGTCCTTTAATTCCAATCCATGCCCGGGTTCCTTAGACAAATGAAATTAATAATTGGAGACTAACTTAAGACCATATTATCCTACTAAGCAGGGACATCACAAATGAGTTATACTCTGGATAACATCTAAGCTAGCTTACCTCCAAAGCCAACCCTCCCATATAAGGATCTATTAGAACACACCTGATCCCTATAATAAGGTTGTCTTATTTAATTCAATCCCTAGAGAACTTATGAAAATTCAATACGCAAGCTACACATGTAGACGTTTACGCATGAACTCCCACTTCTCACATGAAATAAATGTTTGTTTTAAGAAATCTTATCTATTAGAACTTATGAATAATAAATTAAGTAAGCTACACATGTAGACGTTTACCTAATAAATTACCCACTTCCAATAAAGGATCGCTTTGTGGAGGTCTTACTAAATTATGAGCTTAGTAATTTTTAGTTCATAAGGTTCAATTGCACAGATTATTTTATGTAGCCATAATTATAACATTGCTAAAATTCTATCATGCAAGGCATGAACCCCGAATTTATAGTTATAATTAATTACATAAAATAAATCACATAGCATGCTTTAAAGCTGTAAATAAAAGCAGTAAACGTGCTCCTATTATCTACAACATGCTGGTATGCTGCGCAATTAAATTAAACACGTATATCATGCGAAGACAAATAATAAAGCAAATAAAAAATGTCCTCGTGGCCCCATGATACGAAATAAAAATTAATTCTAACTATTACAAGTTGGAATTAATAATACAGATCTTCGGCTGGGCTCCCACTACTTGGATTGAGATCTGAATTCATTTTCCGAATTTGGGCCTCCAAGATTTGATTTATCAGAAAATTGGACAACTGGGCCAGTTAACCAAATCGCGGACCTAGGCACACATTGCAAGCCCAATAGTCCGCGAGAACTTAGCCCGACGAGCCCCCACCGGCGAACCACCGCCGCCGGCAACTCGCCGCCGCCGTGAGGGCTCTCGGAGTCGCGCAACAGCCATGCACGTACGTGCATGGTTGTAGCCCGCGATCCCCATCCTCCGGCCGTTGCCCGTTTCGCATGCTGCCGCCCCGGCTTGCCCCGACCGTTGCCCGAACCGCCGTTCACTCTTCTTCTCCACCGTCGGCCTCCGTGACTTGCCGGAATCGCGCAAGGATGATATCGGGCTCACACGAATCACGTGAAAAACCCTAGGGTTTTTCGCGCGTTCCGGTCGTACGCCCAGCCTGTCGCCGCCCCAGCCCGCATCGCCGGCCACTCGAGCCACCGCCGCCACCACCTGCTCCGCCTGCCGACGTCGACCGAGGGAGGGAAGACGGCCGCCGGCGCGCTCAGGGTCAAGCAGGCCTGACGCGCGCGCGCGAACCCTAGGGTTCCGCAGCATCGCACGCGCGCCCGCGCCCCTGGCCGCACGCCGCCGCCCTGCTACCCCTCGCGTCGCCGGTCCCGGCCTGGGGCCGCCGCACCGTGGCTGGCCGGCCTGGGCCGCGCAGTTGTCCGCCTGCGTGCGTGCGCGCGCCGCTGCGCCGTCGCCGCACATGGCCGCGCCCCCTGCTGCCGTGCCCCGCTGCGTCTGACCGCCGTGCATGGCGTTCCCGTCGTGCTGGCGCTGTCATGCATCGTGTTCTTCGTTCTTCGTGTTCTTCGCGTTCTTCGTTCTTCGTTTTACAAATTTAATTTTTTGAAATAAAAAATTACATGGAATAATCCTAATTACAATTTAAAAATCTAAATCTAACCACAGATTTATCTCGTGGGTGAAAAATGAATCCATATAAAAGGGCAGATTAACCCGAGAACCACGAGGACGAAAAAAAAACATACAATCAATCCAAAAACAATCCATTGCATGCAATCAATAATAATAATCATGCATGATCATAGGCAATATTATTTTTTCCGATAGAGCCAATTAATTAACCTGGCTCTGATACCAATTGAAGGGATTTGTGAACTGAATCACGAAGTCTGTTTGCCAAGGATCGTTAATTGGAATATCAAAAATAAATTGCTATGCCTATGAACAATCCTAGCATGCTCCTATATTATTATGCATAAGAAGGTTTGTGCGGAATACCTGGATTGATGAATTCTGAAGAACGCATGCGCTGAGATCCCATTTGATCTTTCCCATGCACAAGGATTTAATTTCCTAACAGATTGAGGAAATAAATCTATGAAAATAATACAATTATTTTCGAAAATAAAGAGGAGAGAGAGAAGAAGAAAAATCCTCCTGATTTGATCTTCTGATCTGTATCCCAACTCGATCTGTACCTTCATTTAGGCTTAGGATCTCGTCAAGCCATAGAGATCTAGATTCTTTTAATGTCAGATAAAAGAATCAAGCCATCCAAGATAAGATGATTATTACTGCGTAAGCTGCAGCCTACACCGACAGTTTATCCTGGAACTGTCTCAGCTGTGATAACTATTTATATCTCGCTAGGTCAAACGATCCATACAATCTTCTGTGATCTTCTAAACACCGTATGATCTCCCTATCGACGAGATAAGAGGATAATTGCATTTGCGACACACGTTTGTTAATTCAGACAGGAGATGAACATACAACATTTATGATTCCTAGTATATTAACCAATCGATCTTGTACATAATATACCAATCATAATGCTTTCAGTATATAAATCCATCAGAACTTGGCTAAACCTATCGCAATCCTTCCTCCTCCACGTTCACCGCACCAATTTGTTGTTAATTGAAGCGATTGCAGACACAAATAACTAACAGAAAATAAAGAATACATTATTTTATAGTGGTTCGAGCGATGCTCTACGTCCACTCTTCAAGCCTCCTCGGTGATGATATTATTATGGTGAAGAAAATACAATGTATGACCTAATACAATTGGTTGGGAGCAGGGGTATTTGTAGGGAGATATTCCTAAACACATAAGGAATATAAAACCTAGTTATGGTAAGATATATTTAAATCTAAATCTATCTAAAATAGATTTATGCCTATCCAAATCTAATACCAATAAGGATAAATCTTGTCTAACAAGGAAACAAGATATACACAATATATTTTCCATATCTATCCAACTCGAACTGCACCGGGAGTTCCTCGACTTACACGGCTCAACCCACTGTCGTCGAACTACGATCGACCTAGTCTCAACCTGTAGGTTTTGAGTCTACGATGGACAACATGAGTTGCCATTAATTAAATTCTTGCCAAGGATCGTTCTTAGGATACCAGGAATAAATTTCAATTAAATAAACTATGCGAACCTGTGCATGCTCCTACAAAATTAATTATAGAGGATGGAATTTAGGGAATACCTGATCTTCACCGTTTGATCTACAGAACTAGATCGGAGAATAAAACGATGAAACAAATCTGGATCTGAATCTGAATCCTGGTGATGAACAGTTGTTCCTACAGATCTGATCTTCTGATATGTTCCCTTGCTCCTTGGAAATCTGGTGAGGATTATCTACCAAGTTGAATCCGAGATCTGGAGGAATCGATCAGTTCCTCCCACAGGATAGCCGCCTCCGTTCTCTCTCTCTATTTTCAATATATTGAAAAACCACTACTGATCAGATAGAGAGAAGGCCTATATATAGTGTTAGGGTTTTGAGAAACCCTATCCCTAATGGGCTTGAGTAGTTCATGGGCCAGACCAGGGACCAAATGCTAATAATAAAGTGGGTCATCTTTATTAATTAATCCTTCCTTGTTCAACCAAGAACATAATTAATTAATAAAACATTGTTTTAACCTTCACCACGGTAACAATGCTGACTCGCCCCTTTATTACCACGTTATTAGGAACGGGTTGCACCAAACTAACATGATCCACATATTAAAGGTTTTAGACATTCATTAATTAATTTGGCTTACGACAATCAGCCATAATTAATTAATCTTTTATTTCCTGAGTAATACCACTCACTCCTTTTCTCTTATGCCTGAATTAAATAATTCAACCTGCCGGGTTTAGTATAATGAACCTTGTGAGCTCCTCAGGGAATGTCACCATCCTGAAACGGATATGCTTACCTAAACGTCCAGCCTAGGCAGGCCACACACAAATTGCCAACACCCAAAATAGGGGTATAAGAGTACATGCAAGACTCGCCACCTTGGTAAATCTAAGTGTGGTCAATTTGTGTGTGCCCCTTATCCTTCAGTTAGGTTTAAGATCATAGGAAGTATGTTAGGGATCTGGCTCATTCATATGTCAATGAGAATGGCACATCCCACTGTTGATCCCATCAATACATAACTATGTACCGACACATCAAGTAGCTAGGATAGGCCCACTTATGAACCGATGTGTCGCAGCTTAGACCGACAGCCAACTAGAGACTGTCTCAGCCGTGATACTATTTATATCTCGCTAGGTCAAACGACTCATATGATCCTCTGTGATCTCCTACACACCATATGGTCATCCCTATAGGCGAGATAATAGGATATTATGGTTCGTTGTATGTTCGTTTCATCAGACAGCGAGCATTGTTGTAGCAACATATATGAAGACCAGTGTACAAAACACTTAATCATATATGCTTTTAGTATACAATCCAAACAATCTCCCACTTATACTTAAAGCATAATACCATTGCTTTATCAAAGTATTAAGTGTGTCTATACTGTCAATCACTCCCACTGTATTCACGTCACCTCTCGTCACGATTTCTCGTATGATGTGATGCCACACATCCTATGTGTTTCACCACCTTGTGAGTCTTGGGTTCCCTTGAGTTTGTGATTGCACCAACATGATCACAATTCCATGTGATCTTATTAGGCAAACTCAGAACACACACCTCTAGTGGATAACACCGGAGTTATACTACTTCTTGCAAAGCTAATGAAGCTGTCAAAAGCTCAGCCTTCATACCGGAGTCCACAACACACTTCTGTGTTAGATTCCTATAACTCCTCCTCCAAGGCGAACACATAGTTAGAGGTCGATTTCCTTACCTTATGATCCTCCTGGATATCTGATGCCATTCAACTCACACGGCACATTTGTAAACCAACGTGCTTGTCCAGAGTTGAACTGATATCTGTTTAACATGCTTATAGCAGTACAGATATCTAACTTCGTTCATTTACAATATAGAAAGATAACAATCTTTCTTGCTATGAACGATTCACCACAGAATCAATTTAAGCGACTTGAGATACTTGAACATCCTTTTCTTGTGACAACACAAGACTTTAATTCAAAAGATGTTCAAAAATCTCATAAGTCCTACTTCTGAAACTGTTCGGATAACCATCCTTTATACCTGACAATATCTCCACACCGTTTCCGAATGTGAAAATACTATCTGCAAAATGTGCAAGAAAAACCATGCTTCCGCTGACACATAACTGGTATATGAAACTCTCATTCTCGATAGATAATATCGAAATGTTTGTTTCATGACTTTGAAGCTCCTTTAAGTTCATACTTGAACTTCCTCGGCTTCCAGACATGATGCTTTTCATTGCACATAACTTATCTGGTTGTTGCATACAGATGTCGTCACCTTTTATCAAGGTACCCGTTTAAAAAATACGGATGACATCATCCATCTTCCAGATGTTTATATTCATATGTGCTGTTATGGTTAAAAGAATTCGAATGGGTTTAATAATTGCAACCAGTGAGAAAGTCTTGTTGTGAAACATACCTTACTCACTAACCTAGACCTTTGAAAACATACTAGGTTACCATTCGAGCATTTCTTTCCTTGTATATCAATCAGTTACTTATAACTGGTAAGCTATTTGGTAATCACTGATCCTGATACACAACCATAACCTTTACTGATTCATTTCTTAATCCATGACTTGACGTCATTAAACTGCATCTTTGTCTTAACAGCTTTGTTGCGCTTTGAGGGATAAGTACGATGTTGTTCGTTAAGCTGAGAACAAGTCCAGAGACTATTTCCACGAACTAGTACCATTAAGCCTGTTAAGGCAACCTCCCACTGCAACGATGCTCCTTTTACGTTGTCAGTTAATGGTGCATTAATTTGTGGTTAATCACCTTACACAGGTGACCGTGCAATTGGTACCATACCTTCCAAGGTATGCTCAATATGCCACGGGGTATTCCCTGATGGACTTGAATTGTCTTCTCTAAAACTTTAGAGAACAATCTCATATTTGGATTCATGGTTTTATCCTTTACAACTTGCTTGTATCTGGGATACACAAAGCAACCATCTTTTTAGTTTACCTGGAATAGCCCACAAAGCAGTACTAGCTTAAACCTTTCTTCTGAACAATCAGGTTCATATATCAGCTTAACAGTTGAATTACCCATCATTGCCCTTTTTGAGAGAGTCAAGGTCCGCTAGGGTATTTGGAACTGATTTAGAATGCACTAGATTAAGCAAACACACAACTGCTTTTGGCGTTCTTCCCAAAAACAAAAATTTGGCAAATATGGCATAACTTATAAACTTCTAAAGAATCTTATTTCGTTTTACATACACTATCCCAATCAAGAGATGATAGGCTTAGTTAACTGGGACGCAATCCCTTTGCTCTGCCAGATACTGTAAAACCCCATCACTTAAGATATACCATTATGAATGAACCATAATGTTTTTACGGTCTTGTTTAACTTATTCTCTACCTTAGTCTTGAACGCTCTTGATTAAAGCAAGAGACTAAGACTTGTAGTGAACTAGATAAACATATCCAAATCTTAAATGATTACAATATCAATGCCTGTTAAGGCAACTGCGGAAGTAGACTCAAACCAGCAACCAGAGCAAACACAAAATAATCTATAGAGATACAATCACCTATTAAAAGGCCTAGTTACCATCGTATACCTCTATGTAGTTGTCATATGTACCATTCTTAGAAATACCTGGATTGGATCCATAATTCCATGAATTACTTAAAACTACTTAGACTGATGTAACCTATCTCTATATAAATTCTTTAAATTATACCTTAGAACACTGATAGTTTATGCAATCAAGTAATGAAGAGACAATCATCCATAATAGAAAACACTGTTATTCATTATGATAGAAAAACTCTATCGAATAACTGATAATCAAATAGATGCAAAATATGTTTATCAAAACAAAACAACATCTCTTCAGAAACTTGAATTAAAACAGAGTTTTTAACATAAACTCAAAGTAAAATCTCCATCAGCTGAAGTAGCAACTTCCAGCATCAATCTTGGAGATGGTAATCCCGCCATCTTCAAGCCTTAAGCTTGATTCCCTGCAAAGTGTAGCAAACACGATTAGTGACATCAGTTACCACTACCCACTAAAGAGTAGAAAACCAATATTAAACATGTTTCAACAAGCAATGCAAAAGATGACGTACTTTGTCCCTTAGTTACCAAACTTGGACAATTTACTTTCTAGTGACCCTTCTTGCCACACTTGAAACATTTGTCCTTCTTGCTATCTTTCTTTCCTTTGTTCTCTCTTTTACCATTCTTCTTCTTCATGTCATTATGACGCGATTTAGAAGAACTTTTAGCAAGAGATCTGGAATGAAATGATAATGCAAGACTGCTCCCACTGCTTCCTTCATTCCTCTTTTCTTTGACATCACTCTTTCGACTCGGAAGCAAATCAGAGTGACTCACAGAAAAGACTGAAGAAGCTTCTGTTGACACACGATCTTTGAGCAGACTGTGAACAGTATACTCACTCTTATTTTTCTCAAAAGAAATTCTGAAGTCATCAAATGACTTCGGTAACGTGTTGAGTATCAAGTCAATTTTGACATCATTGTCAATTTGGCCACCCAATAATGTGTACTCATCTATGAGTTGGATGAGTGATTCCACATGTTCACGCACCGAACAGTTCTGACCCATTTTCTGTCTTACAATGCGCTTGATAAGACTGGATCTAGCATGTCCATCGAGCTCGCCATATGCTACGTCAAGACGTTTCATAATGTCACGCGCAAACCATACATCACTATAACGAGGACGCAGTGCATTTGACATACCAACCAAGATATATTGTCTGGCCATGCCATTCGACCACATCCACATGTGATACTGTGCACGCTCCTCATCAGAAGATGTATCAGTCGGCGAACTCGGACAGGGAGTTTGCAGAACAAACAAATGTCCAAATGAATCCAAGAGCTTGACAATGTCACTTTTCCATCCAGGAAAATTCGGACCAGTCAAGGAATTGTGTACGATAGAATTGATGAGCAATGCAATAATAGACATATCTGAAAACAAATAAGCGAATTAAAGTAAGCACATACTACGAACAATTGAAACAAATATGCATAGAACCTTTAGATAAAACAATGCAATTTGTTCCCTCCAATTGCCCAAGCTAATTCACCGCAAACTACCCGAGTAGACGTTTACGACAAACGCTCAACCAGACCAAAATAGGTCCTTTAATTTCTTAGCATGCCAGGTATCTTAAGCCAAAGAAATTAATATTGGAGATCTTAAGACCATGTTCACCTATCCGGAGCAGGGACATCACAACTGAGTTATACTCCAGGCAACATCTAAGCTAAAATAACCACAATCCTAACTCCGAATGTAAATGGACTATTTAGCATACGTACTGGACCCATAACGCATGCCCTTTACATTCTTCGTTATCCCATTTAAATTAATCTTAGAGATTTGTGAAAGTTATCTCAATGCAAGCTACCCGAGTAGTCATTGCTTAGAGGCCCAACATTTCTCATCTTAAAATAAATGTTTTATTTTGGAAACCTCATCGCATTAGAACTGGTGAGGGACCCCTAACGCAAGCTACCCGAGTAGTCATTTACGCTTCGAGAAGCCCCACTTCCAATGAGAAGTCGTATTTGTGGAGGTCTAATGATTTTGGTTAGAAAAGAACCAAAATCCAGCTTAGTATTTTTAATTCCAAAGGTTTCATGCGCACACATTATTTTATGTTCCCATAAATTATGTCACACCCAAAATTCCATCATAAATTAATATGATCCCGGAATTTATAGACATAATTTAAAACATAAAATAAATCACATAAGACATGCTCAAAAATTAAATTGCAACATGCTTATAACAGTAAATAATTAAAGCAAATAATCATGTTTCCTATTATTTACTAGTGCGCACATAATAAATCACATCAATACGAGAATAAATAAATAAACAAATAAATTCTCGTGGCCTCTCAGATGCGATTACAACTGAAAAATAATTAAATCTAACTATTACATGATTTAATTCCAATACAAATCTTCAAACTGGGCCTCCGTTTGACTTGAAATCTGATTTGAATTGCTTTAACAGTAATTGGGCTTCAAATTAGGGTTTCTGACCCAAAAGAAGAACCAAACCCTAATTCCAGGATTGCGGGCCGCCTCCGGGCTATCGGGCCCGAGCTACGGCCCGGGCAGCCAACAAACCCTAGCTAGGAAACCCTAGCCGCCACCCTTCAGCAGCCCAGCCGCCTTCCGGCGCTGCCGCCAGAGTTTGCACCATAGCCCTCGCCGCCGGACCACCACGCCGGCTGCCGTCTTCAGCCCAGCCACGTCGCCGGTTGCAGGAGTTGCCGGCAAGAGACAGGAATCGCGCTCACACCCTTGGCGTATGTGAAGCAGTCACAGCAGGTGCTGTGTTGCCTCCCTACGCCGCGTACGACCACCGCCCTCCTTCGCTCCAACCACAACCCACCGCGCGGCTCACCTGCGTTGCCTGCCAACACCACCACACCCGCTGTGCGCAACTCGCCGCGAGAAGAAATAGATTCAGCCAACCTATCGCACGCGATGCAGCAGCGCGTGTAGAGGCTGCGTACGGGCAGCTCTATGGCGGAACCCTAGACAACGTCTGGCAATCATTACAGTGCTGCACGCCTCGCCGGACAAGGAGATCGCTGGAAACGCGAGCAGCAGCAGCGAGATCTAGGGTGCGGCCCAGCCACAGGGAAGAACCCCTGCTGCCGCCACCCACCACCGTGCTGCAGGGCTGAGTCTGAACTGATGCTGAAAACTGTCGTCAGATCTGGACTGTGTTCTTCATCTCTCCGGATCTCAATTTTACAGATTTGAATAAAATAAAATACAAAAATTACAGATCTACAATCTATTACAATTTTTGCCTATCAAATCTAACCACGGATTTTATCGAGGTCAAAAATAGATCCAAAACGAGAAGGCCACGAGAACAAAACATCCACGATAATTTAAATTCATCCATGAACATACATATTTATTTAATTTTAATTTATCCAAGTAGAGCCTAAGAACATCAACCTGGCTTTGATACCAATTGTAGGGTTTGAGTCTACAATGGACAACATGAGTTGCCATTAATTAAATTCTTGCCAAGGATCGTTCTTAGGATACCAGGAATAAATTTCAATTAAATAAACCATGCGAACCTATGCATGCTCCTACAAAATTAATTGCAGAGGATGGAATTTAGGGAATACCTGATCTTCACCGTTTGATCTACAGAACTAGATCGGAGAATAAAAAGATGAAGCAAATCTGGATCTGAATCTGAATCCCGGCGATGAACAGTTGTTCCTACAGATCTGATCTTCTGATCTGTTCCCTTGCTCCTTGGAAATCTAGTGAGGATTATCTACCAAGTTGAATCCGAGATCTGGAGGAATCGATCAGTTCCTCCCATAGGATAGCCGCTGTCGTTCTCTCTCTCTCTCTCTCTATTTTCAATATATTGAAAAACCACTACTGATCTGATAGAGAGAAGGCCTATATATAGTGTTAGGGTTTTGAGAAACCCTAACCCTAATGGGCTTGAGCAGTTCATGGGCCAGACCAGGGACCAGATGCAAATAATTAAGTGGGCCCTCTTTATTAATTAATCTTTCCTTGTTCAACCCAGATCATAATTAATTAATAAAACATTGTTTTAACCTTCACCACGGTAACAATGCTGACTCGCCCCTTTATTACCACGTTATTAGGAACAGGTTGCACCAAACTAACATGATCCACATATTTAAGGTTTTAGACATTCATTAATTAATTTAGCTTATGACAATCAGCCATAATTAATTAATCTCTTATTTCCTGAGTAATACCACTCACTCCTTTTCACTTATGCCTAAATTAAATAATTCAACCTCCAGGGTTTAGCATAATGAAACTTGTGAGCTCCTTCAGGGAATGTCACCATCCTGAAACGGATATGCTTACCTAAACGTCCAGCCTAAGCAGGCCACACACAAATTGACAACACCCAAAATACGGGTATAAGAGTACATGTAAGACTCGCCACCTTGGTAAATCAAAGTGTGGTCAATTTGTGTGTGCCCCTTATCCTACAGTTAGGTTTAAGATCATAGGAAGTATGTTAGGGATCTGGCTCATTCGTATGTCAATGAGAATGACACATCCCACTGTTGATCCCATCAATACATAACTATGTACCGACACATCAAGTAGCTAGGATAAGCCCACTTATGAACCGATGTGCCGCATCTTAGACCGACAGCTTATCCAGAGACTGTCTCAGCCGTGATACTGTTTATATCTCGCTAGGTCAAACGACTCATATGATCCTCTGTGGTCTCATACACACCATATGGTCATCCCTATAGGCGAGATAATAGGATATTATGGTTCGTTGTATGTTCGTTTCATCAGACAACGAGCATTGTTGTAGCAACATATATGAAGACCAGTGTACAAAACACTTAATCATATATGCTTTCAGTATACAATCCAAACACGACCCACTATCGAACTCATTTTCGAGCTAGATATTGAGACTAATCCAACAGAGGGTTTGGGGTTGTCCAGCATATGTGCTGACAAAGGAACCTAATAAATTAGAAAATAGGTGTAAGCTGATGATGTTTGTTGGATATCCCAGGCAAACGAAAGGTGGTTACTTTTATTGTCCTGAGAATAGGGAAGTGGTTGTTAGTACCAACACAAGATTCTTGGAGGACGAATATGTAAGAAACCACAGATCTAAGAGTGAAATTATCCTCCACGAGCTTGAGGATAAGGAAGCGATTCCATCAGGAAAGCCTAGTGTTGTGGTAAATCCACTTGTAATAGGTGAGGGAATACCAACACTGCCATTAATGCAAGGTATGAGACCAATGAGTACTGTGCCAACTACTGACACGGCTCAAATGCCTCATCGCAGTGGGAGGTTGTCCACCAACCCAAAAGGTACATGTTCGTGGGAGAGTCTTCAGACTTGATCCTGGAAAACGAACTAGATGATACCGATCCCTGACGTACGATGAGGCGGTATCTGATAAAGATGCGGACATATGGTTGATCGCCTTGGATTCAGATATAGAATCCATTACGACTATGGATGTATACCAGAAAACTAATTTGCCAGATGGCTATCGAGCCATATGATGCAATAGGTGTACAAAAGAAAGAAAGGAGCGAATGGTGAAATTACAACTTTCAAAGCAAGGCTGGTGGTGATGGGTTATAGTCAGAAAGAAGGTGTAGACTATGACGAGACCTTCTCACCGGTAGCCATGCTTAAGTCCATTCGAAGACTCCTAGCCATAGAAGCACATATGGACCTAGAGATTTGGCAGATGGATGCCAAAACTGCATTTCTAAATGGGTACCTTGAAGAAAGTAGGGACATCTATATGCAATAGCCAGAAGATTATGTGCGAAAGAGCGAAGAACATTTGGTCTGGAAGCTCAAGAATTCGTTGTATGGACTTAAGCAAGCTTCACGGTCATGGAATCTACGTTTTGATTAAGTGATTAAATCCTATGGATTTTCACAATGCTCAAACGGGAGTTGCGTGTACCGTCTATGTGTCAGCGGAAGCGTGGTGTTCCTTGCACTTTATGTAGATGATATTCTCCTATTTGGCGACAATGTGGAAGTATTATTGGGCATAAAGGGATGGTTATCCGAACAGTTTCATATGAAGGACCTTGGGGAGGCAGGATACATCCTAGGGGTAAAAGTATTGTGGGAGCGCAATAAGAGGATGCTGACCTTGTCTCAAGCGTCATATGTGGATACTGTGATTGCCCGTTTCAGCATGCAAACTGCCAAGAAAGGTCTGTTACCCTTCAGACATGGCATACATCTTTCCAAGGATCAATGTCCGATGACACAAAAGGATAAAGATGAGATGAGCAACGTGCCGTATGCATTGGCCGTGGGGAGCCTCATGTATGCAATGCTATGTACGAGACCAGATATCTGCTTTGTTGTAAGCATGGTAGCTAGATTTCAGTCTAATCCTGGACAGGCGCATTGGACCGCGGTAAAGCACACACTCAAATACTTTAAAAGGACAAGAGACTATTGTCTTGTCTATTAGTGTAAGGAGTTGTGCCATGTGGGTTATACGGATTCGGATTTCCAGGCAGACCGAGACGAAAAGAAGTCCACCTCTGGCTATGTGTTTACATTGGGAGGTGGGGCCATATCATGGAGGAGTGCAAAGCAGAAGTGCATTGCTGACTCCACCATGGAAGCAGAGTATTTGGCAGCTTCTGAAGCTTCGAAAGAAGCAATATGGTTTCGAAACTTCCTTCTAGGGTTGGACGTGATTCCTAAGCTGCCCAAGACTGTGATAATTCGGGAGTTGTGGCTAATTCAAAGGAACCACGAACTCACAGAGCGACAAAACACATTGGAAGGAAGTATCATATTATAAGAGAAATCGTAGCAATGGGTGATGTGCTAGTAGAGAAGATTGACACAAAAGATAATCTAGCAGATCCATTCACAAAAGCTCTGCCTCAGAAGGTCTACGAGATGCATGTACGTAACTGTAACACCCCGCATTTTTCGTGCCATCTTCTCTACGCTAAATAATTATTTTAATATGCGTAACAAAGAATTAAAGTGTGATTAATATTTATCGGTCTAATTATTATAACTATATTTAGTCACCTTATTATCATAACGTGGGCTAGATAAATTAATTTAAGCCCAAGTATTAAATCATGAGAAGTAATGGGCTAAAGGATTTATTTATTTAATTATCCTCTCATATATGTTTACCCAATTGAAAAAAAAAATAGATGGAGCCCAACTAGAAATGCAAGTGAGTAGCCCAAAAGACGAAAATAAGTTGAGACCCATTTTACCATAGTCTATTTAAATAATTTCATAAGGATTATTCAAGGTCCGAATTCATAATTTAAATCGATGTAGCATAATTAATCGATAATAATTCCGAGGTGAGTTCCGGAATTTATTTCCTTAATATCCCTATTTCGGCTACCTCTAGAAATAATAAGAGGAATATTTCATATTAATTTTCTTTTGATATTACTTGTGAATATATTCGAGACTTATTTCCGAAGCAAATTTCCGGGAATTATTTCATATTCCTTCCTAGAGATTTTTGGCCCTATTTAAATAAGATAGAGGAATTATATAAATTCCAACCCTATGATATATTATGGAAAATTATGCAAGTATTTAAAATATCTAGTGTTGTGAGTGTGTGTGGCCTAATTACTAAAGTAGGCCTCCTAGAAAGAAACACAAGCCTAACCATCTAAATGATTGAAGGGCAAAATGGAGAATGAAATTAAAACATCATCATTAGAAATATGGGAAAAAGGCATGCAAAGATCATTTCTACACTCAACCTCCCTCTCCCTCTCCCTGTGATCGATCACCCCTCCCTTCACCACCATAATTCCATCTTCTTCAACCTCACACTCTCTCAAACCTCCATTGATGAACCTTCAAGTTGCAGCCACAAAAATAACCAAGCACCACCTTCATATTTCAATAAATCACCTCCATTTTTACAAAAACCTTACCCTCTCACCTTCCTCTTTTTTTTGAACCCAACCACACCCCTAAATTCCAAGATTTGAAATTTGACCAAGGCTGGAAAATGAAGATCCAAGGAGCTAAATGATAGATCTAGAGACGTGCAAGGGGTAGCAAGCAAGAAGAGAGCAAAGAGGAGCTAGGAAGAGCCATTTTCGAAAGCTTGAAGAAGAGAAGCTTAAATCTGGACTTAAACTCTTCAAGTAACCTCTATTTACCCTCTTTAGATCCTCTTAAAGATGTTTAGGAGCTTGCATGTAGGATCAAGAGACTCCTTGTCAAATTTTAGAGCAACTAATGAACTAGGGTTGAAGATAAGCATGTTTTATGACCAATCTTGAATATGTTGATGCTTATTGTTGATATATTGCTTGAATACATGATATACCTTGAGTTCTATGATTTATGGACATTATATGAGATGTGTGATGCCTGAAATTGAGCATACTTGATGATGGAAGTACATTTGCCACGAATTTATACATGTTAAAGTGAAATGAGCATGCTGAGATGAAGTCTGTAAAATGAGCTCTCTGTTTTGCTGTGGCAGTCGAGTCAAATGGAACTCAATGGGTCTGAAATTTAATTATTTTATACTCGAATGTGTTAGAAATATTTTGGCTTTGGTTTCATGTCAAAATACGATACGGTTTGAAAGTTATGCTCTCTGCAATATTATGTGTCATTTTGTGTTGTATGTCAAAAACCGATTTTGAAACTGCACAGACACCTTAGAAAATTCTCAAATTTTATATTTAGATTTCTAACATATTATGAAGACTTAATATAAAATTTCAAGTCATTATCACAAGTATTTTGGTCATAATTAATTTTTAAAGTCTGAACCCCTGTTTTAGACCGTAGCAAAAACATTGAGGAAAATCAATCTCCCCCAGCCCATAACTTCCAAATGAAAAATGATTTTAACAAACCGTCAATTGGAGCATATTCATAGTAAAATCTAGTTTTTGCATATAAAATTTCATAATCAAATTCTTTGTAGATTTTAAACGACAACATTTTGAAAACAGGGTAACATTTAGAAACATGACTAGGAGAATTTCACTATGTTAAATAAAATAGAGTCACTTGCTTGCATTCTTATATTTTTCTAAAACTAATAAACACATTTTATCAAATTAAGAATATTCTTAAAACATATTGCATCATTAATTGATCATTCATTTACATTTAGAACTAGGACATTAACATGATTTTAAATTAAACTATTTACATCACTAGGAAAAGATTATAAATAAATATATGAGCATATACTTGATCAAAAGAAACTAATGAATTATGTGTAATGAATAAAAATACTAGAATTGTTGAGCATGATAAGTAGACAATGATTATGCAAGCATGCACATAGTGATAAATCAAATTAAATGACAATATTGTAGACTTAGAATGAAGTGTCACATGAAGCACATTAAAATGAATATCATGCTTGTTTATTGAAATAGCTAATGCATGAAACTACATGAACACACCTAGTAATTTAATGTTAAACAATCTAGGTGTTGGTGATTATCAAAAGGAAGCTTCAACTAGTGGCACCAAGTAAACCTTCACCTCATAATTAAGGTGGGCACTACTTTATCCTATCTTCTTTTGGTTTGCTTTCCAAAATGATTTCCAAAATTTAAAATGAATGATTCTTGTTTTGAAAAGCGATGTGTCACCGTTAAATTGTTTTGGTGCTTATGATTGTTAATTGCCACGAGCATTTGGGAGAGATAAGGAGGGGATATGATCACCCTCTTGTCGGGAGAAATGGGAGAAATAAGGAGGAGGGAGGAGTTGTAACCTCATGCGTGTCTCACGCGGTCTATGTGAATTATATGATCGTTGATCGTGAAATGCACCACAAATTGAGTGTTCATGGATCCATGTGAGTATTTAAAATTGTTTTGAGCATGCATGAGTTATTTTTCAACAAAACCCTTGTGCTATGCTTGTGTGTTACGGTGACCACATCATATATATGTATTTTGTTTTCGGGACACCGTGACCACTGGGTACGCGGAGTACTCAGCCCCTATGCATGTTTTTCCTACGTGTAGGTACAAGGTGATGGCGGTGGAGGTGGCGTTGTGGTGGAAAGCTAAGAAGGTGGTTCGGTTGTGAACCTCATATTAAATGTAATCTTTTGGACTACTCCTTGAAACCAT
Organism: Plectranthus barbatus; assembly: GCA_026898455.1. Classification (NCBI taxonomy): domain Eukaryota; kingdom Viridiplantae; phylum Streptophyta; class Magnoliopsida; order Lamiales; family Lamiaceae; genus Plectranthus; species Plectranthus barbatus. The sequence continues at coordinate 1,272,165 of JAPKLW010000035.1, read as the reverse complement.
CCATTATTATCTTTGTCATTTGACATATCTAGTTGCACTATTTGGAGTTAAAATGTTTTGTGAGTCTAACCTATGTCTATTCATGAACCCTCTTTGGAGTCGAATGATTGTAAGCTTGAATTATACCCTTTTGGTGATTACTCCTTGATCAATTGTTCTAAATGGCATGATTTATTTAAGTCTTTGGCATGATTTAAATTCTAATGCATATGACATGTTCTTTGAAATCTAATTGATTAAATTTGTCATTTGGTATCGAGGCTCAAGGGGGCTATGTCTTCATACATAGTACCCATTTGTTGTTCGTGTTTATTTATTTGTTCCAAGTCGTACTTGGCATAAGACCCGCACGGTGGTCATTCTTTGAATTTGAATGTTATTATCCATTTTCCACGCTTGCTTGTGAATACCTCATTTTCTTCCGCTATGCTTATTTTTCTTGATTATCATTTGGACTTAAACTCTTGCCTTTTGAAAATATAATTAAGTCCTTTGGGAAATGCTTACTTGCTTTCATTACACTTAAATTCTGGATTATCAATTGAGATTCAAACTCCTATCTTTTGAAATTAAAGCAAGACCATTTTTGAAATCTTTATTTGCTTCCGCTACTCTTAAATAAATGTTGAAAATTATTTTTAACCACTAAAACCCTTAGCGTGCATTGTTCGCACGTGGGACTGTCGCATAGGCCCGGTTTGGGGGCGTGACAGTAACCTTGGGCTGAGGGCAAAGCCAGCCACGTAGAATGATTGATGTAATAGCTAGATTAGTTTAGACACGTTATACTCTGGAAAGCACCTGTATAATGCTTTGAGTATAAGTGGGAGATTGATGGATTTATATACTGAAAGCATTACAAGGTCGATTGGTTAATATACTGGGAATCATAAATGTTGTATGTTCATCTCCTGTCTGAATTAACAAACATGTGTCGCAAACGCAATTATCCTCTTATCTCGTCGATAGGGAGATCATACGGTGTGTAGAAGATCACGGACGAACCGTATGATCTCCCTATCGACGAGATAAGAGGATAATTGCGTTTGCGACACATGTTTGTTAATTCAGACAGGAGATGAACATACAACATTTATGATTCCCAGTATATTAACCAATTGACCTTGTACATAATATACCAATCATAATGCTTTCAGTATATAAATCCATCAACCTCAAAACATGGTAGCAAATAGGTAGGACAATATTGATTCTCTGGTGAAATGAATCAATATGAATTATATTCTGGGTTGAATATGAGAATTAATTAATTGATAGGCCTTATTTGTTATTTGCATTATGGTCCCTGGTCTGGCCCATGAAAACTGAGGCCCAATAGAAGTCCAGTATTTTCCTATAAATAGGTCTCAGTTTCTCAGATCACAACACACCACAAGATCATATGTTGTAGCACAACAAACCAGTATTTTGGGAGTTGTGGTGATCGACTAGATCTGAGAAACGAGGAGGAAATTCTGCTTCTCAATCGGGCAAGGAATCTGAAAGGAATCTTCACTAGATATTCGGATTGGAGTTGGGATACAGATCAGAAGATCAGATCAGGAGGATCGTCTTCTTTCTTCTCTCCCTCTTGTTTTTAAAAAATTATCTATTAATTTTCATAGATTTAATTCCTTTCATCTGTTAGGAATATATCTTTGTGCGCAGGAAAAGAGATCAAGATCAAATCTCTGCGCACTCGTTCTTCAGGTTTCTACAATCCAGCTATTCCGCACAAACCCCCTTATGCATAATCAATAGGAACATGCTAGGAATAATCATAGGCATAGAAATTTATTTTTGATATTCTAATTAACGATCTCGGCTAACGGACTTAGTGATTTAGTTCACGAATCCCTTCATTCCGGTGCTTGAACCACCCAACTCACTGTAGCGCGCCCCTAAGTTGGGAAGACGAAAAGGGGGTGTTACAGAAGTGGTATCAGAGCATCAGGCTGTACCTTTCCTTGGCTCTGGTTACCAGGACTTCTATTGTTTCAGAAGTCTATTATGAAATAACAGTCTTGTCATGCCCTACACCCCATTCCATCCTGCAAAACCCGCAAGGTAACATTTTGAAAGTTGCATCCAACTGTTTGAGTGGCCTTGTACACTTCATGATTTCATAATTGAAAACGATTTCCAAATGTGAAGCATATTTTTTTTATGATCATCATAGATCGTTTTGAACGTTTTGTTCACTAATATATTATCATGATCATGATGATTGAAAATTTTTAAATGCTCAGCATTTATATTATGTGTTAGCGTATAACTTGATATCCGCTAACCTTGCTTGATTTGTCTAACCATGAGTATGTCTCTTGTTAGCCTATCTTGTCGTTGATTGTTCTGTCTAGTGTGAGAGCTGAGCTCATACAAACATCTCTTTGCCTATGCCTTTGCTGCTTTATTTCTTGACTTCGACACTATTGGAAAATTCGTGCAACTAGATGATTTTCTCAAATTGATTTATGAAAAATGATTTCATATGTTCAATTGATTGAAATATTTTTTACTTGTGGGTATGGTTGGTAAGTGTTTGAAAGCTTGTGGAACCCAGTAAAGGAAATTATTCGTGCTTAGCTTGTGTAGACTAGAGTATGGTGGATCAGGTTAGAGGACTGACATAGCTGCTATAGCTCGCTGAGAGTTGTTATGTTTTTGCATCAGAGCGGCAGCATCTGAATCAAGTGTGAATTCGTAATACGAGCCTAATATGAGTTGGAATGATGTGTGGATCGATACTCATGGGCGTGAGAATGAATCGTGCATGAAATGCACTAATTATGATGATAATATAAGTACGCAATCAAACCATACTATATCGATAATATGTGTCTCCTTGATTATGAATTTTACGGCTTATAGGCGCGCAATTGCTGTGTAGCACCAAGTGCGAAGTACTTGAAATAATCATGACCCTGTGAAGTGATAATGTGAAGCATTACTTGATCAGAACTTAGAATTATTATGACGAGGCATGCTCCGTTCACGAGAGCATAAGTGAACTAGTTAAGTTCTATGTTCGCTTAGTAGAATTCCTACTAGACAAGCATAGTAGATGGGCAAGCTCGCGGTCATTGCAAATTCCATCGCACCCGATCGAGTGGAAACTTGAAATGGAGCTAAGGATGTGTCGCTATAACTCAATTTTGAGAATCATGTGGAAAAGAACAAACCTACGGATATTGTTGAGTTGGGTGCATCCCAAGAGAATGCATTTAGATAAAATATCTAATCTAGTTTAGGAAGACCTAAAAGATTGAGGAACACTGCAAAATAGTGTTAGTATCCAAACCCCACCGTTGCTTAAAAGGCACATGCGAGTTGACAATATGAGCAAGAACTATATGACAGGTCGTGAAGACGTGAAACAGGGAACTTCCTCGAAAGGATGTTTTACATGTATATTTATGTGTAAGAATTGTTTAGATCTAAAATACAACACGTCGGAGAAACCGCAGTGGCAACGAGACACAAAATTGGACATGAGCATGGTTCGAGGAGAACTTCGACATGCTAGGGACGACATCAAAAAATTTGAAGGACCGCATTGAAGTGTTGCCTCCAACATGTCAACTATATTATCCTATGAGAGGATATTGATACTTCCGCGATGTCATTGTGTCTACTTCCACTGGTGGTTGATGATCAGGAGTAGCGGCGAACACCCTGATCGAATGACAGTGAGAAATCACCAAATTCAGACGATTGGAATTGAGTCCGCTTGGGTTTATAAACCCCCATCATTCATTAGTATGCTAGCTTGTGGGACTAGTGTCACGGAGATACTAAATCCTGTTAGCATGATGAAAGTGCACAGTTAAAAGCCTTGGAGAGGCAGGTGTACTGGCTGCTAAGAAATATTTTCGGCACGACCGATAGTATGATATGCTATGTTATGACAATTGGATAACCAAATCCATCGCGAAGGACTCAATCGATGAAGATTGTGCAAGTGTACGATGCGCACCAAACGGACGCTTCGTGACAAATACGCGATAGCATAGGTCATTAATGAGTCAAAAATCCTTAACTCGATAGCAGCTAGTTATGAAATAACTTGATATGCAAGTTTCAGCTTATTCTCTAAACATCGAGAGGTGTATGAGGAGAGCGATGATAGAGAAGAGGCCAAGCCTAGTCAGTGTCATGAGGTCGTTTCACTTCACGATGTCGCCCCATACGGTGAAGGCACATCTATGCGTGAAACTTAAATGTTATCCTTGAGCCACCAATACCGCCCCTCAACCCTTCCAATTAATTGTGATCTTTTGAAAACTGCCGACCTTTGATGGCGCAGAGAACCCTATTGAAGCCGAGGGTTAGGTTCTATTCTGGAAAGGTTTCAGGCACATGTAGTGCTCAGAAGTACAAGAGTAACTATGCGACATACCGGCTTGACGGATAAGCTGATCGTAGGTGGAAAACCTACAAGAAGTCACTGTTACCAGAAGAGTGCCATTGGCTCACCTAAGAAGAATTTGAAACAATACTATCGAGAAGTGTGAAACAAACCAGTACAGCTGAGAAAGAGGGATTGAGATCGTCCTACTAGATCAAGGAAGATAAGTGTCAATGGCTAAGATCAAAAATCTTGATGAGTTGATTCAATATGCTCCTAGCAGGTATTTACCCTCCAAGTTAGTGGAGAAATTCAACGACGGGCAAAGGGAGGAGAATCAGAGTCCATTTGTCTACTTTTGCTGAGATGAATTACCAAAAGTTCTTAAGAATAACTTAGGACGTGTAGGCGGCAACGACGGGGAAGAAGGTATTTGTTCTGGCTACCCAAGAGCCAAAATCATCACCTCAGCGGGAACAAGGAAGTGAAAAGTAACCACCGACCTCTCAGCCAAGGTCTTTGGCAACTAAAAGAGACACGATGAAGAAGGTAACTACGATCCTATCAAACGGAACTACAAACAACCCTACAGAAGTAAGGATGCACTAATTGTGCCCAAAGTCGAACACTGAGGAGGAGTAACCTCACATTGTAATAGATACGAAGGGAAGTATTCTGGGAGGTGACCCCCACCATAGCTCAAGCACTATATGTGTAGAAAGACGATGCACTATGCTCGCTAGTATTTCCAACAAGATAAGTTGGAAGCGGAAACACACAAACTGTCGAGGCTTGCCAACCGATAGTTGAAAGCATTCATGGGAAAGCACTAGCCGAGGCAAAATATGCAAGAACCACAAGAGAGGGCTAGAAAGACAGGCAGTCACCACCTCGCAGCCCTACAGAGGATCGCCAATAGAAGGAGCAATCGCCCAAGGGTAGTATCGCCTTCAGGGTAGATGACTACTGTTACCTTGGTGTGCTCTAACCTTGGAGTATGTTGAATGCCGATCAGTGATGATGATTGAGTCAAACATTGTGGATATGCATGACGTAAACACAATCCTAGAATTGGATTGGTCATCAGAAAATGAAACCACTAATTTATGTAATGAATGGAAGGTTATCCTTCAATAATCAGGAGCGGAACCAGTTCATATCTACAGATTTTGCTAAGGCCAGAGAGTGCCAGTCATATTAGCACTCCAAGCCCAGAAGCTAATGCAGAAGAAGGAAAATAAAGCTTATCCGGTATACTTGGAAGGAGAAGCGAATCAAGAGTTGACAATCAGGGATGTACCACTAGTCATGAATATGAAGATGTATTCTCAAAAGAACTGTCTGCTCTGCCACTGGACAAACATGTGGAGTTTAAAATGGACTTGGAGTCGGGTACAACTCCAATTCCAAGACACCCTATCGCATGGCGCCTAAGAGTTGCAGGACCTGAAGGTGCAACTTTAGGAACTTCTAGACACTGGCTTCATAAGGCCAAGTGTATCGCATTGGGGAGCCCTTGTCTTATTCGGAAGGAGAATATTCCAAGGACGACATGTAAGACTAGGTATGGTCATTACGAGTTCGTGGTTATACCATATGGACTAACAAGCACCCCAGCGATGTTCATGAAAATAATGAATAGGGTATTTTTGCCCTATCTAGACAACTTTATCTTGGTGTTAATTGATGACATACTTGTCTACTCCAAGGGCGAAGAACTTGAGCGACATCAAAGAACTGTCTTACAGATGCTCAAGGATGAGGAATTGTATGACAAGTTCACCAAATGTTTATTCTGGTTAAGATAAGTGACGTTCTTAGGTCACATTGTGTTAGCTGAGGAAATCAAAATGGACACCGCTAAGATACAGACGATGATGGAGTGGAAGTCACCTACCAAACCCGAATGGAATAAGAAGTTTCCTTGGATTAATCAGGTACTACAGATGATTCAACGAAAGCTTCTCGGGAATAGCAAAGCCTATGACCCGAATATTGTTGGTAGAAATCAAATAAGAACAAACTAAGGATTGTGAAGATATTTTTCTAAAGCAGAAACAATGTTTGACAACTGCGCCCGTCTTGGCTATCCCTAAGCCAGACATGAGTTACGAAGTTTATACGGATGCATCTAAGAACAATTTAGGTTGTGTGTTCATGCATGAAGAACGAGTGATTGCTCATGCTTCATAATAATTGAGGCCACACGAGTTGAACTACCCTACTCACGACCTTGAGTTAGCTGTAGTGGTTCATGCTCTGTAAATCTAGAGACACCATCTATATGGAGTCAAGTGTGCCATATTCACGGATCACAAAAACTTGAAATACTTCTTCGAGCAAGAGCATCTTAATTGAGACAACGATGGCTTGGGTCGGTCAATGACTATGATCTGACGGTCAACTATCACCCAAGGAAAGCCAATTATGTGGCTTATGCTTTGAGTATAAAGGATTCAACAAAACTAGGTTTAATCCTAATAGAGGAGGGCGAACTTATCTGAGATTTCGAGGAACTAAGAGATGATTATTCCCTCCAAGAGAAGAAAATGTTCCATAGTTACCTTGAATGTCAAACCAGATTTGAGGCAATGAATAAGTAAAGCTCGGAAGAGGGATGACAAACTCGAGGAGTTACGTCAAAAGATTCTGATAAAAGAATCGAGTGAATGCATGGAAGCACAAGATAACGCACTGGTGTACAAGATCAGGATCTGTGTGTGCCTAGCAACGAAGAACTAGGGAGTGAGATTATGAGTGATACTCATGATATACCGTATACCGGCCATCCTGAGATACAAGGATATACCAGTTTCTGAACACTAACTTATGATGGGACGGTATGAAGAGAAGTATAATAACGTATGTTGGAAGATGCCTAGCCTGTCAACAGATAAAGGCGTTGCATAAGTGACCCTACGGGAAGTTGCAACCCTCAGATATTTCTAAGTGAAAATGGGAACATATCGTCAGAGATTTTGTCCATGATTACCAAAATCTCAGAGAGGAAATACAATGATATGGGTTATCGCGGACCGTCTACAAGGGTGCTCACTTTCTGCCAATTCGAACCATGTATGGATCAGATAAGTTGGCACAAGTATATGTGAAAAGATAGTACGGTTACACAGAGTACCTGTGGTTATAACCTCATTTCGAGATTCAAGTTGACCTCCAGACCTTGGATGAGGTTGTAGAAGGAATTGGGAATCCGTCTCAATTTGAGTATGGATCTCACCCATAGACGGATGATCAATCTGAAAGAACCAATCAAACCCTCGGAGACAAAGTCTTCCTGAATGTCTCACCATCGGAAGGAATCATCATATTTAGTAAAAAGGGTAAACTACGACCGCATTTTGTAGGACTCTACGAGATTTTGAAACGTAGGCCCAGTTGCTTAACGAATGGCTCTGTCGCCAAATCTGGGAAGCGTATGCTACATATTCCCGTATCACAGTTATTGAAATATGTGTATGATCCTAAGCTTGTGATACGTCATGTGGAAGTTACCGTGAGTCTAGACTTGCGCTATGAATAAAGGTCAAAAGCAGTCTTGGATCGGAAAGTCCAACAGCTGACAAATAAGTCAATAGTGATGGTCAAGATTATGTGAATTACCACGAGCAAGAGGAAACAACTTGTGAGTTGGATAAGATGATGGAATAAAAAAATATCCTGAGTTATTTTCAACCCCTTAGCAAATTTTGGGACAAAATTTTTGCAACGTGGGGTGAATGTAATATCCCGGGTTTTAATTAAGCAATAATTAGCTTAATTAATTATTTAAATAAAGGGACAATATTATTTTAGCCCTTTAAATTCTCGTTACACAGTTTTCGATACCCGTTGTAGCACACATGTCCGTTTCATGCAAACAAAATGCCTGTGAGTATGTTTTGAGAAACCCTAGGCAACCCTAAAATTGAATTCTATGAATGAAACTCGTGAGCGATGAATCGGAGATTCTAGCGTATTTGGAGAACGATAAAATCAACAACTTGCACCCAAGAGCTCCGTTTCTTTCACCGAGCTAGGGTATGATTGAGATTGATTTATAGGAATTATAGTAACAACCGAAATGAGATTCCGATACCCATGGAATATTTTGTGATTTTTCGAACTATTAAGTTCGGGGTGAAAAATGAGAAATTCCAAAAATTTTGGAATTTAATCCACGAGTAGAACTCGTGATTTAGAGCATTTCCACGGATGTCCATTTTTCAAAATGGACAATGAATGTCGAATTAAAAATCCACGAAGGTGGATTAAATAAGGTTATTACATAAAATAACGAATTCGGAACACGCCCAATGAGATTGCACCACGTGGCACCTTATCCTATCAACCAACTTGCTCAAACATATTAGGGTAGCAGAAGAGTGGGGCGCACGAATTCTTGTTGAAGAAAAAGAGAAAAAAAATTGGAAAACAAGCTGCTGCAGCTCATTCATTCTCCCGCAAGAAAACCTGCAGCACCCCATCCAGCTGCTTCTCTGTCCATCCATTTTCCGGCCAACACAGTACGATTTAGCCATCAAATCTAAAATATCAAAGAAATTAAATGACGAGAGTTTTCCAAAGAGTACTCACACGCGTGATTTGGTTGAGAAACGAGAGAGATATAGCCCTCCGAACAGACACCGTTGGCAGGTGACGGGATTTTATTATTTTGTGATTTCCGACTTCAAACCTTGATGGATCTTGAAATAAACGACATATCTATGTTCCTTATGATATTATGATCATTTTTTAACCCTTAGAGCACCACCCCCGGCGCCCAATCGTCGGCGACCACCGGAAACTTCATCTTGAAGTCAGGGTTTCCTCCCTTGAAAATTTTGCAGTCAAATCTGAGTTTTTGTTGGATTAAAGTTTATTTTTAGCATCTAGGATTGTTCCTTATCATGTTTAGATGCTTGGGTGAGGTTGTGGGGGCTTGGGATGGCCGGAAAATGGCTGGGGAAGGCTTTGTGTCGCGGCTGCGACGAAGGGCAGTAGGGAAGTTTCTGTGTCGGTCGACACATGATATGTGTCAGTCGACTTGGCCTGTGTCGGTTGACACAAAATGCTTTGCCTCTTTTCATGTCGATTTTTCGACCCATATTGTATCCCATACTTCATATCTTTGATATTTAAGCTCAAGTATTGTCACAAATGAATGATATACACGTGTTCATACACTTGAACAAGATTTTTAAGATCGTTAAATACTCGAGTCAATATGTCTAATTTGAATACAAAATTGATTGTTTACTAAGTAAACAAATTCCAAACTTGATGATTCTTTAACCATGGTTTGGTTAACCTATACAAACATGATTAGATGAGTCACATGCACATATTGAGGAACAAATGTTGCATGTTGGGTTGTTGGTTCGTGTCAGTCAGTCGGATAGATTAGTCAGTCATAAGATCTGAGATTCACCTTTAGCATCAGTTCAAGCACTGATAATGACACGTTAGATGATCCACCTAATTTGTTATATTTTCTTGTGCTATGAATTGAAGGGAACACATTATGACAAGGGAGCTTTCAAACACGAACTTGCTTACTTACGCTTATACATCTGTAAGCTGTCAAAGTGGGGACTATTTTCTATAAAAAATAAAAATTCCTTTTGAGCTATAAGCTCTATTTTCTGAAATCATGCTAAATGTTTTGTTTTAAATCGATTGTCTATGCCAAACTGTTTTGATTTCATATCTGTTCCTCTGGTAAACTGTAGTTGACCAGGGAGATTTGGTTTAGCAAGGACAGAACCAGGTTTCGTAGGAATCCTGAGCCAAGACTCTTAAACCCCGGGGCATTGATCCTCCTTTGTCTCGAGCCAAGCTAAGACTTGGTCACTCAATGGAGTATTGATACCTTCGGAGATATAAGGAGAGAGACATGTTGTGTCATAAATTAATCGTGGTCTCAATGCTACGGGTTCTGAGACCAATGCACTAAATGATGACAGTGGGTCCAGTGGTTCGGCCATTCCAAATTGTTTCTTCGTGATTCGGAAGTAGGCCAACTTCCAATCACACAACGATAAAACTAATATTGATTTCATTTGAGTGAATTTGCATATGCAGTGTGATAAAAATGTTTTGGATAAACACGGTCAAATGTCTTCTAAAAACCCGTAGCTTATCTATGTGTGTGGCATAGCATTCATAATTATATATAAATGTATGTTTTCGGGCATGTCTCCACGGGGTACCTTGGTACTCAGCCCCTCGCATTATTTTTAAAATGCGCTGGTTAACAGCAACGATGCGGATGCGGAAGTGTAGAGGGCATGGCTGACGGAGCAAGAACCTTGATCATGAGATATGCATCTTCATATGCATATCTCCACCGCGCAACTCTCTGCATGAAACTCTGATCTTATTTCCTTCCCTGATTGTGATCACAAATGAGAACCGAACTACTTCATATTGTCATTATTCGTGCTCTTGTATACAAGGTCGCTCTCCTCGTTACAACTTATGCTTATTCTAGTGTTGTTGTAAAATTCATTGGGTGTGAACCATTATTTCTACTTGTTTGTTCAAGTCTTCCGCTGTTTGAACCACCCAACTCACTGTAGCGCGCCTCTAAGTTGGGAAGGTGAACAGGGGGTGTTACAATTAATATTAGTTTTCAGTTAAATTGAAATCATATTTTTCCTAGAGTAAAATATTTTATTGTATTATTGTTTAATTTTGGGAATATATTTCAAGTTGGTGTGTTGATCATAACTCATTTTATAGTTCTTAGATTTTGTAGTAGTACTACTACAATTTATCATTCTATTGTTTTAGTCTTGACTCATATATTAAAGAATAAATGAAGTTTTGAAGATTAAATATGACACATTAAGAGCTTTAATTTGCATGCTGCGAATCTCGGCCTGAACTTGCTTTACGATTTTTGTGTTTGTTGACATTCATAATTAGTTGCTAAAGTAATATAATATACAATCTTGCTTGATATTATAGGGGAAAGAATAAAATTAAATCCAATTTATTTGCATTTGTGTATTAATTGAAATTTTTGTGAAGATTTACTTGAATTAAATATAATACACAAATTCTTATATAATTCAAATCACTATTATTGTACGAAATTATTTATGTAAGTATTGTTTATGTGTATAATATATATATATATATATATATATATATATATATATATAACAACTAAAGCGCACTACATTTTAAATTTAAATTAAAGTAATTAAGCATGAGATTAAGATAAGTTTAATAAATGACTTTTTCTAACTCCAATATATTAATTTAAACTCACACTTAGATGCACCCGAGAAAGCTCAAATTCATAATCTTTTTATCACAGGTTAGGAGTGAGCAACGGACGGTTAGGTTTGAAATCCGAACTGAACCCACAAAAATGCAAACCTGCAAATTTTTAAAAATTTAACCTGAACCGCCCGAATAAAAATTTGTAGACCGCACTTAATCATCAGTTTCAACACACACACACACACACACATACACATATATATATATATATATATATATATATATATATATATATAAATTTTTATTTTTTTTACACAAAAATTATCTCTTCGATTATTTTAAATAAAAAGTTGGGAATAATTATTCCATCAAATAGAAATATTATTTTATTTTATTTAAATACACTATAATTTATTTTTAATTAAATTATAATCATAATTATCAATTTTGTACTATAAATATAGTCGGTCTTATTTTTAATTTTTATATTCCATAATAAAAGACAATCATCTCCATTAATTGTCAACAAACTATTTTTATTTTTTACCAATATTTCTATAATTGATATAAATTCGATAATTAAGCTATAATTAAATTTATACAATAACATGCAAACTTAAATGATGATTACAAACAAAATTATTTTAAAATTATATTTTTTTAAAATCGTAAGGTAGTAATATTGAATAAATTAATAAGATAGATTAATATAACATTATTTAATTTATTGTGTATATTTATAACTTATAATCTTTTATAACTTATATATTAATTTTTGTAAATCCGATACAAATTAATTATTTTTATAACTTATATTTTTTAAAATATAACTTTTAATCTTTTAAAATAATCTTTTATAACTTATATATGAAAACATTATATTTTCATCTTTTGTTTTATTTGTTGTGTTTAACATTTAAATAATAAGAGTAATTTTAGTTTATGAACAAATGAAGTTTTAAAAAAAATATTCTTAAAAATATAATATTGTTAATTATATTATAATATAAGATATTTATATCATTCGCACAAGGTGCGGGTGCAAAGCTAGTATATATTTGATTAAATCTATTATCGTGCATATAAAAGTAATTAGTATTTTATGATATATAAATTTATCATTTGTATATAATAATGTTGGATTTAATTTCATCTTAAAATATTTAAACAATCTATTTTTTGTGTATATAATTTTTAAATTTAGTTGCTAGAATTCTTTTGTTTTTTTAATTTTTTAACGACTGAAAAATCCGCTGTTAAATTTAGTAATGGAAAATTCAGTTGTTAAATTTACCGAAGAAAAATTTTGTGGTTAATTTTTTTAATTTATTAAGGGCCGAAAATTTCTGTCACTAAAAATTTTTATTTTTATTTTGTAATTATTTAACAACGAAAATTTCGGTTATTAGAATTTTTTAATTAATTTTATATCTTCAACGATAGAAACATTTCGTTGGAAGATTTTTTTTTATTTTTTTTTATTTATTTAGCGACGGAAAAAATTCGTTGAAATTTTTTTATTTTGCATTTTTTTTAGTGTGAGATTTTAATTTAGGGGCTATAAGAGTGAAATGGTAATATTGATAATAAGGGGCGATATATAGAAAATTGGTGGCTATATTTAGTAGGGAGTTGTACACAGTCCGGTTTGAATGGTGAAGTACCGGCCAAACCAATAGTTATAACTTGAGATTGTCACAAACCAAACCAGCCAAATAATTCTTCAAACCAAATAATATTAAAACGGTTTGGTTCGATCGATTTAAACGGTTTGAAAAATCATTCGACTAAGAGTTGGTCTCCTGACAGACGGTCTCATCATTTTTTATCGTGAGACGGACCTTAATACGTTATATCAATAAGTTAAATACATCATTTCATTTTCTAATATATTATTTTTTTCTGCGTAAAAGATTATATTATTTGCAATAAAGAAATACATCATTTCAATAAATTAAATACATCGTTAAATGCGTCTTACAATAAAAATAATGACACAATCTCATATAAGAGTGTGCGTTTGACTTATAGTGTAAACAATGAAATTTGCAAATCCCCGGTAAGCTCTGGTCAGGGGCAGGCTCGTCTCAAATTGATCATTGAAGTGGATTTTATGGTGCAAGGTTAGCATTGAATCCATTATTTTAACCTAAAATTATCATGCAGTTATTTTTTAATAAATATATTTGTTTACCTCCTCTGGATACATATATTAATAGAAAATGTAAATCATACAGCATCTTCAGACTAATTTAATTGTAGTCATGGGATTTGTTCCATTATAAAATCAAAACCAAACCTAACATTTATCCCTTTTACAATGGACAATACCACTGTTTAAAGTTTTCTGACTTACATAAAATTTCACTTTCTTCCCAACATTTGCATGAATAGGAAAAGGCATAGAATAAAGGAGAAAATTGATTCCCATTTATCATGATGCTTTTTTCTTCATTAATTTGGATTTTCATTAATTAAATCATGGATAAAAAAAATTCGAATAAATAGAAAAGAATCTTCAGAAATGGGTAATTGTTTTGCTGGACCATGACATGTGCTGCTGCATGTTGATTCACTTTAATAAGCAGGAAAAAAAGTGTTTATTAATTCATTAGCACGATTCTTTTTTTCATGTACAGGTTAAGTAAAGAAGAATCTTTAAATGTTCCTTTGCACATTAAAAATTAGTTCATGTCAGGTTTTTTTTAATTTATTTATCAAATTTGTCATTTACTTTCATTTTTTTTCATGATTTGTTGAAATAGTATATACATTGTTTTCCCTATTTCTTCATTATTCTATTTCACACTAACTTCATTTTTATGATCTCGTAAAAATTGGGTTTCTATTTAATTTTGTTGGGTATCAGCACCGGCGACTCCATCCTCCGACCTGTTTCACGCCGGACCCCGACCGAGGCTCTGATCGAGCTCGGTTTCCTCGCGCGGATCGACCTCCGCTCTTCAAGCTTGGACCGCCGCCTTCTTTGTTGCCCTTCTTACTTCCAGATCTCGAACCACCGGGCTTGTGGAGATGCACCACCGCCTCGCTTCTTTAGGATTCAGGACAGGATGGCTCAGAGCTTACCTGTGTGAAGCTCTGCCCTCCAACCGGCCGAAGGCAAATATCTGAAGGCCATGGGAACCGCAGGAACACTCTCAAGGCTCTCAAGGATCTCACACTCGGGTTACAAAAGGATGAGGTTTAGAGAGAGGCGAGAGAATACAGAAGAGAGAGAGAAGACTGCGGCGCTAGGGATAGGGTTTTCTGAATCTGAATGAGACGCACGGGTCCAACACATATATATACATCGGGGCAAAAATAATCGCTCCGAACAGATTCGTAACCGCATACCCGAACCGAGACCCAATCCATAAACACAACCTTAGGATATGGGTAATGGGCTAGTAAAAGAAATGGGCTCAGAGAATATAACCCAAGGCCAAACCCAATCTCAACAATCTCCACCTTTTGGCCGAGGTTACAGAGCTGATTCACTTATTGGTTGTCATCATCGCCACAACACCTAGCTATACATGTACTAGGACTTTAAGCGAGGCATAGGTACATTATCACACAAGGTAGGTACCTGCACATCACCAAGCAAAACACCAATACACAAATTAGGGTTTCAGAATAGCTAGGCAAAAGAAAACCTCGCCCCAAAAAAACAGAAAAATAAAAGAAACACAAAGTCCTTAAAACAGATAACAGATATAAAAAATTAACCTAATCTAAGATTAACAACCACATATACATGAACTCATCCATGATCAAAATTAAGAAGACTTTGGCAAGAAGCAAATTTTTCATAAGGTAAGCATTTGGTTCTCATATCTGCAGGATTAAATTCAGATGCAATTTTATCTAAGGAAATGATCCCTTTTTCAACTACATCTCTTATAGAGTGAAACCTTACATCTATGTGTTTGGTCATGTCATGAAAAACAGGGTTCTTACATAACTGGATTGCAGATTGAGAGTCAGAGAACACCATAGGTTTCTTATTCAAATACTTAATTTCATATAGTAAACCTTTAAGCCAGATTGCTTCTTTAAAAGCATTAGTCACAACCACATATTCAGACTCAGTAGAAGATAAAGCAACAATAGGTTGGAGTTGAGATTTCCAGCTCACACATGAACCACATAAAGTAAAAATATATGATGTGGTTGACCTCCTATTGTCTCTATCATTAGCATAGTTAGAGTCCACATAACCAACTAAATTCACATCACTTGGGCACTTGAAAACTTTAACCCTGTGCTTTGTGTGTGATTTAGAAACCGAAGTAACCATTTTAAAGCTTCCCAGTGTGGTTTACCTGGATTAGTCATGTATCTGCTCAAACAACTCACAATGTATGCAATATCAGGTCGTGTACTAACCATTAGATACATAGCAGAACCAATAGCATTAGAGTAAGGCACATATTTCATTTCACTTATTTCAACAACAGTTTTGGGAGATTGATCTTTGCTTAACACAAAATGAGAGGCCAAAGGCAAATTGACATGCTTAGATTCAGACATGGAAAACTTAGAAAGGATCTTAGTCACATAAGCCTTTTAATTCAAAATTAATTCAGACTTAACTCTATCTCTTTCTATGTCCATTCCTAGAATCCTCCTAGCATTTCCTAAGTCTTTCATTTTGAAATTCTTGCTCAAGCTGTCCTGAACAAACTTTATGGATTGCATGCATGGGCTGATTATCAACATATCATCTACATAAATCAGCAAGAAAGTGGGAGTGTCTTTTTCAAATTTAAAGTACAAGCAATGGTCATGAACACTTTTATCAAAATTCAGAGTTTTCATTACATTGTCAAACTTTATGTTCCACTGTCTGGGGGACTGTTTTAGGCCATACAGCGCCTTCTTAAGCAGACAAACATGATTAGGGTGATTAGAATCTACAAAGCCTTCAGGCTGATTCATAAAGATGTTTACATCAAGATTACCATACAAAAAAGCAGTTGTAACATCCATTTGGACTAATTCCCAATTGAAGTGAGCAACCAAGGCAAGCATTATTCTCACAGTTGTAAATTTTACCACAGGAGCAAATATTTCTTCATAATCAATCCCTTATTTTTGGGTAAATCCCTTAGCAACAAGTCTAGCTTTATATCTTATAGATTTACCATCATTTTTAACTTTATATAGCCACTTACAATCTACCACAGACATATCAGATTCTCTTTTAACAAGCACCCAAGTTTTGTTCTCATTTAAGTTGTTTATTTCATCTTTCATAGCACTTATCCAAAGTTTTGAGTTAGGTGATTCAACAGTCTGCTTATAACTTTTAGGTTCATTACCATCAATATCTTCAAACACATTACAAGCATGAGCAATCAAATCATAATCTTCAAACCTTTTATTTACAGAAACAGGGCGCCTAACTCTATCCCTAATCAAATTATAGTCACTCAGATCTTCAAGTTCAGACACAACAGGGATATCAGCATAGGTAGGAGCTCCACCTTGAGCATTATCACATTCAATATCATTCATGTTATCTTCACCTTGAATGTTATAATGTTCTATTTCTTTAAGTTGTGTGGATTGCTCCACCTTATTAGAAGTACTATCAGACATAACAGCAGGTATTGCATGCATGGCACAGGGAAATTCAAATTCATTAAAAGTAATATCCCTACTTATAATAACTTTTTAATCTTCATTAGTCATATCCCAGACCCTATAACCTTTAACACCCTCTGGATATCCCAGAAATATGCATTTCTTTGCCCTAGGTTCTAACTTGTCAATTTTCTGATGCATATAAGCAGCACACCCAAACACATGTAGGTTAGAGACATCTATATGCTTATTGCAGAATACAGACTCAGGGCACCTCCCATTCAAAGGAACAGAGGGAGATCTATAAACAAGGTAAGCTGCAGTCATTACAGCCTCACCCGAAAAGGGTTTGTTAAAGCCACTTGTTGCCATCATACATCTAACATTTTCTAATAGTGTTCTGTTCATTCTTTCAGCAATGCCATTTTGCTGAGGATTATAGGGTGTTGTTTTATGTTTTTTAATGCCAAAGGAATCTCAAAGATTATTAAGAGAGTTATTACAGAATTCTAATTATCTGTCCTTAAAGCTTTTATTCTTTTTCCAGTTTGATTTTCAATTAAGGTTTTCCATCTCTTAAAGTGTTCAAACACATCAGATTTGTTAGACATTAGGAAGACCCATACTTTTATGGAAAAATCATCAATTATGGACAAAAAATACATCTTCCCCCCATGTGTGGGTTCACTAGAGGGTCCCCACACATCATCATGCAAGTATTCTAACACAGAGGAACACTTAGGAACATTAGGATGCACAGAAGCAGGAAAAAAGACTCTGTTTTGTTTGCCTAAAACACAAAACTCACAGAATGCATGTTTGTTATCTTATCTCTACCAAAGACACCTTTCTTCTTTAATATCTCTAGACCTTTGTTGCTCATATGTCCTAGCCTTCTATGTCACAAATTTTTTTTTTATCTTCATTTGTATTATTAACAGAATTTGCACATAAAACAGGTTCAGCATTGCAGACATATAGGTTGTTTCTCTTAATAGCCCTAAACACAACTAGAGATCCCTAAATTATTTTCATTACCCCTTTCCCCCATTTTCCTTCCATACCCTCATCTTCTAAAGCAGCACATGAGAGCAGGTTGTAACATAAATCAGGGACATACCGCACATTTTTAAGAGTAAAAATACTTCCACCTTCAAATTTTAGCTCAATGTCTCCTATACCACCTACTCTACATTTCTTCTCATCAGCTAGGGATATAAAACCATTCCAACAGCTTTGAAATTCATAAAGTGGTGCCTGTAGGGTGATATGTGGAAGGTGCAACCAGAATCAATCAGCCAGTTATTCTCATTCAATTGATAAGTGCATGCATTCACAAAGGGAAAAGGGAACATGCATTCAAATATAGTGACCATGTACACATCACCTAAGTTATCACTAGGGGCAGCATTAACACTGTTACTTGAAGTAGCATTGCTATTACTACATTCACCCCTCTCCCTCTTAGGTTTTGTACATTGTTTAATAAAGTGGCCTGGTTCTCCACAATTATAGCATCTTCTACCTCTATTTCTTGACTTAGATCTATATCTCCTATCATTTTGAGCTCTCTTGCATTCCTTATTATTATTTTGTTCATTATTTCTACCATTACCACCATTTCTGCTTTTAGATCTTCCCCTAACATAGAGAATCTCATTATTGTTCCTATTCCTACTTCTACCCCTTTTTAAATCTTGCTCTTTGCTTTTTAAACCACTCATCAAAGTTTCAAGATTCACATCATCTCTGCCATACTTAATAGCAGACTCGACATCATTGTAAGAATCAGGAATAGAGTTAAACAAAGCAATATGAGCATACTCATCAATGTGTTGATCACCAGTTAGCTAAATGTCTTGAATCAGTTTATTAAAAATATCAATGTTCTCATCAATATCCTTATTTAGGTCTAGTTTAAATCTGAAAAAAGTTTCTAACACGTACATTTTACTAGGGAGAGATTTTTCAGTGTATAAGGTTTCTAATCTATCCCATAACTCTTTAGCAGACTTAGTTTCACCCATTTTCCTTAGAACAAAATCAGACAGGTTCAAAATTATGCTAGAACAGGCTAATTCATCAATTTCAACTGTTGTGCAAGGGTATCAGTATCAAGAAAAGTAGCAGTTATAGCTCTTAAGACTTTTTGTTGAGTTAAAATACATTTGATTTTCTGTTTCCATATTGTAAAGTCTGTTTTGCCATTAAAAGGTAACATGCCATATGAATTAGTACTAGCAGCCATTTTAGCACAACCTAAAGTTATTATACCAAAAACCAAGGTACTATGAACACAGCAAGCAGAACTTCCACCGAGGGACTCACAAACACACGATATATGAAAACGAGAGATAATCAGGAGCAATTTTAAGGTGGTTTTGACCCCCAGGTTATACCCAGATAGATTCTTAAGTTTCCTAAGTATACAATTAACAGGAAATCGAACAAATCTCAAAGAATCAACAAATCTTGATGAATAACAAGGGAGGGAAGGCAGATTAGCACATAGCATAGCAACGGAAGAAAGAAAACAGGAATGAAACAGATAGGACCAGATTCACACCAAGGCACAAAGCACAAGAAATCACACAGATCAGACTCTAACCACACAAAGGGGATCTCAATTGATGTGGTTATCCGAACCAGCAAAGAGATGCCCTACAGACTACGGTTATCCAGGCTAGTCTGCAGAGCTACTCGACAGAGGAAAACCAGGGGATGGGGATGTATTCAAATCGACTCAGATCTGAATACCTATCTATATGCAAACCTAAACCCTAAAAAAATTAACTCAGATAGGAAAAAGGGGGTTAGGGCAGGGCGAAAACATTACTAGAGCGGGGCCCTAGGTGAGGGATCTCCCGACTTACCTTCCACGCCCTGGGGCGCGACGACGTGGGCCCTTCAGCGCGCAGGTCGAGCGGAGAGGCCGCACAACCTGGCTCTGATACCACTGTTGGGTATCAACGCCGGCGACTCCGTCCTCCGACTTGTTTCACGCCGGACCCCGACCGAGGCTCTGATGGAGCCCGGTTTCCTCAACGAATCGACGTCCGCTCTTCAAGCTTGGACCGCCGCCTTCTTTGTTGCACTTCTTACTTCCAGATCTCGAACCACCGGCCTTGCGGAGATGCACCACCGCCTCGTTTCTTTAGGATTCGGGACAGGATGGCTCAGAGCTTACCTGTGTGAAGCTCTGCCCTCCAACCGGCCAAAGGCAAAGATATGAAGGCCATGGGGACCACAAGAACACTCTCAAGGCTCTCAAGGATCTCACACTCAGGTTACAGAAGGATGAGGTTTAGAGAGAGGCGAGAGAATATAGAAGAGAGAGAGAAGACTGCGGCGCTAGGGTTAGGGTTTTCTGAATCTGAATGAGACGCACGGGTCCAACACATATATATACATCGGGGCAAAAATAACCGCTCCGAACAGATTCATAACCTCATACCCGAACCGAGATCCAATCCATAAACACAGCCTTAGGATATGGGTAATGGGCTAGTAAAAGAAATGGACTCAGAGAATATAACCCAAGGCCAAACCCAATCTCAACAAATTTGGGGAGGTAAAAGAGTGGCGAATTAGAAGATGCATTCACCATTACAACCGAGCGATAGAACAATCATTATCATATTATTCTTTCCATATATTTAAACTGTAATAGATAATTTTGATATACTTCAATTTTTACTACTTTCTTTTAAAATTACATAAAAAAAAGCTATTTATATCAATATTAATCTAATATTACTCTTAAGTGAGGAGGGAGATTATGATTTTATATTTAATTTATGATTTTAAAATAAAAAAAAGGACTAAAAATAAAAAATTATACTATATTTTGAATTATATTTATATACCATAAATAGTATAGTGGTAAAGATTGAGGAGAGGAAAAGAATGAATTGATGAGTAACGGTAGAAATTAGAAGTAGCGTGGAATCTAAATTGAAAAAGAAGAAGGGGATTAGTATGAGAAAGTGATGAGATGAGAAGGGACACCTTTTGCAATGAAAAAGTGAGGCGGATTTCTTGTTTTCTAATACAAATTCTCTTGCTTCAGCACAGTCAGCGAGGGCCCACGCGGGTCTTGCCCACGCACCCTCTTCATTGCTATTGCATGCAAACCCCCACCGCCTCTCAAAACCCCCCTCTCCTCACCTTTTGATTTGTTTGGACTCTTGTCAGTTGTCACTCTCGATTAAACAATCCCTAAAAAGTCCCTCTCGTTGTCTGTAAAAAGAGTTCTTTCAATCCCAATCTGCACTAACTTCTAGGAGCTTTTATTCGCCGCCAATTTGGCTTCAAGTTTCTGATACCCATTTCATTTCTCAGGTAAAAAAAAAAAAGGGAGAATCGTGATTGACTTAATTTTTTATCTTGATTTTGAGTGATTCTTGGTTTTTCCCGGTGTGCGTTCTGTTTTGCAACGGTTAGTTTTGTGGGATTTGAACTTTGATTGTAGTTCTGTGGTGGTTTTCAATCTTGATCGGCTTGTTTTGAGTAAAGGTGGAATCTTTATGCTTTCTGGAGGTTGTTTGTGTGGATTGCAGTTTTTCTGAATGGTGATCGATGGCTTTCGGAAGCTCGGTCACTTTGGGTTTTTGATTGGTTCTGGCCTCAAAAGATTCTTGATTTTTTTTTAAAAAAATTATTTGTATCGTTTATTTTACGTTGGTTAACAAGTTTTCTGGTACGATGATTCATTCTTGGCCTGTTTGTGTTTCAGTTGGATTGGATGTGAGTGCCCTTTTGGCTGAGGGTTATAAAGGTTAAATTCAATGGATATCACTGATTGAAATCTTAGTCATTTATTCTCTCTGATTTCACAAGCTTTTGGGGCAAATTAAGCAGTGCTGGTTTTGTTGTTGTTTTACATTTTTTTCCCGTTTTTTTGTTATCTGCAAATCAATGGCTTTATTGTGTAAAATGTTGATTCTTAGTTTCTTGTTTATACAAGTGTGAAATGATGCAGTTCAGTTGATCAGCTACATATGTGAACTGTTAAAACTGTGCTTAACCCCCAATCAAGCTCATGAATTACTTTCTTTTCTTGCAAGCCTTTACTTATCTGTGCCTTGTTTACCCAAATTCAGTGGTCAGCCAAATAAGTTGGAACATGTTTGTCTCAGAGCTACGGAAAGATGCTACTAGGGGCAATCAGATCCATTGTACTTGCTTTTGTCGGTATTCGTTTGAAAGGATTTGTAGCCATGAATGCCTTTTTCAGTTGAAATCACATTAATTTTAGTAAATATTGCATTGAGATTTCCACAATCTTATCTTGTATAGGGTTAAAAACACGTGTATTCTTGAAGATTACGCATCTTATCCGTGACATTTAGTCCATAGAACCCCTATAGTTGCCTTCTACTAGGGCAAGCAGATCCATTTTACTGGCTTTTGTCGGTATTCGGTTGATTGAATTTGTCGCCATGAATGCCCTTTTCAGTTAAAATCACATTAATTTGCAGTAAATATTGTGTCGAGATTTCCACAATCTTATCGTGTACAGGGAAGAACACGTGTATGCTTGAAGAATACAAGTTTTATTCGTGACATTTAGTCCATAGAACCTACTATATTTGCCTTTGCATCCCCCTCACCGCTCTTCTCCCGCAAAATGATTTTTTGAATGATGAGTCAATGACTTGCTTGTTTTCCGTTTCCTGTTATACCCGAAGTACATGTCTTAGTCTGGATTGATGGCCTCGAAGATTATGTGGTATTCTCTAAATATTTGTCATTTGGTGTTCAGAGATGAACAACAAAAGCTTAGTGAATCAAGAAGTTATTATCAGCAGCCTTTATTCATTAATGTCATGCCATGTTTATAATTTGATATTGAATGATGTTTTTTGTATTGAATTTGATCTAACTATCATTTTTATCATTTTCTCTTAGGACATATCAAATTAAAGAAGTTTTTTTTAAAGCTGATTTGGCAACTGGTAGAGCTAAGACCGTTTCAAGTTAATGGGAGCTTCAAACTCTAGATTAGAGGAAGACAATAGTCTGCAGCTTTGCCGTGCAAGAAAGAAATTTATCAAACAGGCACTTAATGGCAGGTGTTCTCTTGCAGCAGCTCATATTGCATATATAGAGGAACTGAAAATTGTAGGAGCAGCTTTACGGAGATTTGTGGAATTTGATGCTCAGACTGAGCCTTTTGCATATCCTTCGAGAAGTCCAACTCCAGAGCCCCGTTCTGTGAAGTCGGTCTCCCGGTTATCTGTCTCCTCTCGATCTCTATCACAAAATGTTGACCCAATTGCAAATCTGTCACCGCAATCTTCAACACCTGTCTCAAATCTTTTCCAATCTCATCATATGAAATTCAGAAGCACATTTTCTACAAAAGTTGAAGAAAAGCCTCCTGTGCCTGTTGCGGTGTCGATTTCTTCTACCACTCCTCCAACTGCAACCCCACGCTCCACTGGAGCACCAGAAGAAGAATTATCATTTGAAACTGCTGGAGCACCAGAAAATTCACCTTGGGATTATTTTGGTCTTTCTCATCCGATTGACCGGCATTTCTCTTCACACGAGGGCCAGGGATTTGATCACGGTTCAGAGAACTCTGATGAAATAAAGCTAGATGCGGGGGTTGATGGAATAGAAGTTATGGAAGATAAATTATCATCTGATGGAAGAGATCAGATATCAGAGGATGAATTTGACGAGCCCTCCTCAGCCACCCTTGTTCGACGTTTCAATAATGTGAACAGATCAAAAGTAAATTCTGTCAATGAAGATTCATCTTCTGTATCTCCTGAAAATAGAGCATCAGAAACCAAGTTTGCAAGTTCTGAAAATGTGAAGGAAGCAAAAGAAGATATTGTGAATGGAGTTTTACCACCTAGGTCATCAGAAATATCAGAAACCAAGTTAATGAATGGAAATAACAACAACTCTCCTGAATTGTCACCCTTACGAGCTGCATCTTCGAGATTTGTGCATTTAAATGATGTCAAAATAACACCGATGAAACAAATTGAAGTTGAAGAT
This sequence comes from Plectranthus barbatus, assembly GCA_026898455.1. NCBI lineage: Eukaryota > Viridiplantae > Streptophyta > Magnoliopsida > Lamiales > Lamiaceae > Plectranthus > Plectranthus barbatus. The sequence goes on along the minus strand of JAPKLW010000035.1, from coordinate 1,247,984 downwards.
CAAGTGGCGCCGAAGGACTTTTTTTCAAGCATGAAAGAAATTGAACAGCTTTTTGCTAGAGCATCTGAATCCGGAAAAGAAGTTCCACGGATGCTCGAAGCAAATAAATTCCATTTCCGACCAGTTGTACCCGGAAAAGAACGTAAACAATACCTATCTTTCTCTCCCTCTTTGACAAACAATCAGTTCTTTTCTAAAAATTGTTTTAGGAAAAGCAGCTTTGAAATGTGGCTTCCATAGAAAGTTCGGATTAGTGTAGTGGGATGATATGAAAAATTATTTTTTGCACCAGAGAGAGCTCTCCATTCCGTATGCTGCTTCTTGATTGTCTATGGCAGAGTGTTTAGTGCAATAAGTTTAGTCAAAAAAATGAATGCAATTTTGAGTTATGAAGTTTCTATATAGTATGATTATGATAGATAAGACACCTAACATAGTTGAAACTATAAACAATGTGTTTATTTTTTTTATTTCCTCCTTTTCAGTGGTAAACAGGTTGTAATATGGCGAATTGTTTTATGGCAGGTGGATCAGTAACATCTTCATTGTTGAAATCTTGTTTTTCCTGTGGGGAGGATCCAAGTGCGGTTCCACAAGGTAGGTTTACCTACTCTATGATAGGCTCCTTAATCTTCTACTCATGATTAATAAATGGATGCTATCTTATTTATCTGGCTGGTATGTTTAACAATATGTTCATGTAGTTTTAAGTTGGAAAAGCCTGCTTCGGTGATGTAATTGCCTATGGACTCACTTTTTTCGAGATTGTAATATGAACTGAGTTTTGTATCAACTGCTTATTCGATTCATATTGTTAGTACTTCTGTGCTCTAGGAATAGGAATCTGTATATTTCATACAAGCTGCATTCGATCATGCCACTAGAGCAGTTAATAGCTTGAACCGATTTGGAAACTTATTATGCAACAGAATTGTGGTTTTTTCGAAAGCCTCCCTTTTATTTAAAGTTTTTCACAGAGTGTCTCTATCTGATAGTTTGACCTTTATGAGATATTGGTGGTAAAGAAAAATGGTCCTTCATTCAATTCCCTGTTATCCATGCAGAGCCGCCTCAAGATTCTGTGAAATACTTAACATGGCATCGCACGACATCATCTCGGTCTGCTTCTTCTCGGAATCTTCTAGGCGCGAATTCCGCTGATGGTGTTGAAGATGCCAGCAACAATCTCTTTGACAGCTTCTGTATGGTCTCTGGAAGTCACGCATCAACCTTGGACAGGCTTTATGCATGGGAGAAGAAGCTGTACGACGAAGTTAAGGTATGCTCGACTGCAACGATATCCATATTCATCTTCGTTTTAGATTCTAAACTTATCTTCTGTAGCATTTTACATGTATCTGCACTGTTATTTCAGGCTGGTCAGGTGCTGAGGAGCAATTTCGATCAGAAGTGCAAACTTCTTCGACAGCAAGAATCCCGAGGTGAGAATACGGACAAGACGCGCGCTGCAGTCAAAGGTCTGCATTCAAGAATCAGAGTTGCTATACAAAGAATCGACTCCATCTCAAAGAAGATCGAAGAGATTAGAGATCAGGAGCTTCAACCGCAACTCGAGGAGCTAATAGATGGGTATGCCTTAAACTTTTTTTAGCTCTTACATTCAAGGTTGTAAAAATCGTTAAGTGCTAGTCGGGCGCTCGGGTGGGGCCTAACTCCTAGGCGGTTTAGGCGGGGTCTAGGTGTTTTCTTGGTGGAAGTTAATCGGTAAACTGATTTTTCATACTTAATATTTATAATAATATTTATCAATAGATAAAAATTGAACTTATATAAATTTTGATTATTTTTAAAAAAAACATAAAAAAAATAGGCCGCCTGAATCGATTATACGACGCATAGCCTACTTAGTCGGCCGCCTAAATCGGCGTTTAGGCGGATTATGCAGCCTAGACGTCAATTGCTCACCAAAGTGATTAGACATGGGAATTTGAGAGTATTCGGTTCGCCCAGGTATCACCTAATGCTGAGGCGATCCTAGTCGGGAATTTTTACAACAATGCTTACAATTTACAGAACGTCATATGTTTTGCCTCCTGTTGTGTTGACAGATTAAGGAAGATGTGGGAACTGATGCTGGAGTGCCACAAGCTACAGTTCCACATAATATCCGTGTCACATACGCCCGGAAGCACGAAGATCACGATGCAGTCGGATTCACGCCGACAGATTACCATCCATCTCGAGAACGAACTGAGCACATTGTCTTCAACCTTCACGAAATGGATTGCCGCCCAGAAACTGTACGTGGAGTCCATCGACAAGTGGCTCTTCAAGTGTGTGCTGCTTCCCCAGAATCCTTCCAAGAGGAACAAGAGGATGCGGCCGTTTCCGTTACGAAACACGGGCCCGCCGATATACATGATCTGCGGTGCCTGGATAGAAATGATCGACAAACTGCCTGCTAAAGGAGTGGTCGATTCCATCAAGGACCTTGAGGCTGAAGTGGCCCACTTTCTCCCGCGTCAGGAGAAGAGCCACGGGAAGGCCGGGAACCACCAAGGCGACACTGGTGCCGCGGTGGTGAGAGACCAAGTCTCCGAAGACTGGATACCGGCCTTGGATCGTTTCAGGACGAGCCTGGCTGGATTTCTTGGGCAATTGAACAACTTTGCGGAGACGTCGGTGACGATGTTCTCGGAGCTCCAGAAGTCGATCCAGGAAGCTAAGAGTAATTATCAACAAGCTAAGTCACAGCAGCCATAGATGTTAGTCCCAGTTGCAGAGCTCAACATTTTGATAAATAATACAAGAAAATCATACATTTAGAACTACAGATTTAAGGGGGGGCATTGGATTTATTGAATAAACCACATAATGTGATTGATTACTGCGGTACATTACATAAAAACTACATGTTCTTAGATATTTCTCTCTCTCTTTCTTTTTTCAAGAAATTAGATTTTTTTGATCTGGGATTTTGCTTTTTAATATGTTATACATTATATTTAAGTTAATTGTATTCCATTGCGTTGAAGATCTACTGTCACTTGTCAGATTAAAAAACAGGCGTGTTGTATGTAAAAAGTTGATAATAAAAGTAATTGCTAAAAGGGAAATTTAATTAGGGAAATAAATGAAATAAAATACAAGTATACAACTTTATTGCTGCGAGAGTTTTTGTATAGATTACAAGTTTTGAAAATTTAAAGTTATAACATTAGTTGTCCCTGTTTTATAACATTTTGACCTTATAGCTGCTTTTTCAAGTACTCACCTTCTTTGAGCTGAAACACATCTTCAAATAATCGAATTTATTGAGCTGAATTACTCCCTCCGTTCTAAGTGTCCCATTTATACACTCTCATATCCAAATTTAGTATTTTTTTTTTTTTACGTGTTTACAAATTTAGCCTTAAATAATTTTATTAATTAAACACAATTAACAAGTTTATTATTAATAATTATTGCTAAATAAGGTTAATTCAGAAAATTTATTCAAATATTTAATACATTTTGTGTTCCTAGATTGAGTTGAAAGTGTCATTTCACCATAAACAGTGTTTAGAAATGATACACTATTTCTAACAGGTGCAGTATTTTTAGAAATCAATAGCTTCTTTAAAACATTGATGATAAACTAAATTAATATAGGTTCCTTAATTGGTTGAAAATGGACTATCATTTTCTGGGTATAAAAAAGGCGTATATGAATTATAGAATTTATTGTCAGATTCAAAAATAATTGGAGATTTTTTCTGAATTAATATATGTTTCGTTTAAACGATCAGATTATGTGCCTATTTTTTACTTTTCTGAGTATTGTGTAAATAACTGAATATATATAAAAACAAATATATAGAAGTTGGCAAAATTTTAAAGGGCTATAAACATTTTCTCAATAATGAAACAACGGTGATTTAAATTTTAAGCCATCAATAATGAAAATAATTCATTGAAACTAAATTAAAGTTTAGAGAAATAAACAAATCCCACTATCGTAATTTCACAGTATAATTACAAAATCTTGGCTACCATGGTCTTACACTATAATCACAATCGTTAGACACGATTTTGGCCCTCTCGTTTAGTGAATCCACTACGACGTCGCATTTGGCCTTAACGGTTATCTCCCAAGTCTTTATGGACCCAACCTTAATTTTAACGGCTATCTTATTCTTCACCACGAATGGAATCTTCCCTTGATTCTGCCCGTTTCTTAACGACGACTTCACGGCGCTTCCCAGTATAACCCCTGATCCAGTTAACGCCGGCTTCAACACCGTTACGTTTTTCTTCGGTTGGTAAAATGCCGGCCAGACGCCGCTGCTCAGTTTAACGTCGTCGTAGAAGACGTTAACAGTGCTGCCTTTCAAGTAATAAATGCCGACATTGCCGTTAGGGTTCTCCGCCCTGATAGTGACGTCGAATTCCGGCGAGATCGGCGCCGCGGACGTCAGATTCATCCCCTTGATCGCGAGACTTGTGACCGCGTACTTGGGCGATTTGAATCTGAAGACGAGGTACAACACTCCGGCGGAGACGGCTGCCGCGACTACGAGCAGCACGAGCAGGCAGAGTGTGAAGCAGAAGCAGCGACGGCAGCAGCTTCCGCGTTTCGCGCCGCGAGACAGAGCTTGGAATTTCCTGGCGTTCTCCGGCGGCGGATAGCGGAGAATCTGCTCCCTTGGGAATTGGACGACGTAAGTGGCCGGCGGAGGGACCGGTTTCGACGGAGGAGGGTTCGGCGGCACCGGACGCTCGCCGAAGTCCTTGAGCGATTCCTCCGAGGCTGCGGAAGTCTGCGGCGGTAGCATATCTCCGGAGGCGGGATGAATCCGTGAATCAGCCATTCTCGATCACAGCGCGCAAGCTTGCAAATCCGAAATCAGTAGATAAGCAATGTGAAGAAACAGAAAATGGATGTTACAGAGTGTGTGTGTGTGTTGCAGAAATATATGTGTGTATTATTGTGTGTGAAACGCGTAGTTTCTTAAAAGGGAGAAAAAAGAAAAAAGGCGCCGCGTAGATTTCGACAGCTGTCTCTTCAACATCTCGGATTTATTTAATCTTTTTTATCTCCAAATATTGGAGAAAACTTGGATTAACGGTTTGATTTGCATTAATGCTGCAATTAATTGGGGAAATTTTCTAAATCAAGTTTGTTTTAATGATAATTAAGAAAACAGTAATAAATCCAAGATTCAGTACTATATACTTGGAAACTTATGTGATTATTAAATTTTGGAAACAGATTTGCATTGATTATATTGTGGATCAATGGATTTGAAATGATTTTTTCTAAGAATATGCTAATCAATTAAAATCCCATCATGATAGTTTTGAATAATATTATATATGAGTTTTTAATTTATTACTCCCTGCATTGTTACAAATACTTTCACCACAGTAACCAAAGACATAAATATAAATATACGTGGATTAACTTTTTATTTCAGCCAATAAAATGGAATTGAGAACTATATATTATAATTGAAAAGAAAAGGGAAAAAACAGAAGAAACGGCAAGATTTATGGGCTGTGAATTGTGATGATGCAACAAACAGGTGGAGTACAGTTCAAATATATGGCTAACAATATAATTAAGATGCCGAAAAGTAAAACAAAAAAAAAATCAACAAGTTAATAGGCTGTTCTAACTTAGTTGTTTATTATTAGCTCAAAATCCAAATATAAAAAGAAATATAATGAAGAAATTTCTAGATTTCAAATAATGTAACATACAGTTGTGCACTTTATATATAACTTCATTCAAAATAAGTAATTCCATGGAGTTCAGAGCTGTAACGAGCAGAAATTACTATAAACATTATATTTAAGGATGAAAAATATAACTCCAAAAAAATAAATGAAAGGGCACATATATAGATATATATGATGGGTGCAAGAATTAATCAAAATAACTACAGATTACCTTATGAAAATATGGAGTGATACTGAGCAGAAGAACTCTTTCTCTGTCTCTCTCTCTAGTTTGATGTGTTCAAATTGATTGACAAACTAATTGGTAATAAAAGGTTTCAGATTCAAATAAGAACTAGTCTCTCACACACACACACACATATATATATATCATACAAGGAGAAACACAGAATTTTATCCCAAAAAAATTTAATTTTTGGAATTTTATTCAAAATTTAATATGTTATGAGATTTTATCTTAAAGAATTTCTTGTTTGGGGATTTTATCCTAAGTTTTATGCGTTAATGAGTTTCATCAAAAAGAATTTTTTATTTGGGAATTTTATCCAACTTAACTGACGATAAATTTTTTTACGATAAATCACCCGTTAAATTCCGCGTAATGTCAACCTCATTAATAATCTACATAGCCGTTGGTTGAGCGCGATGTGGACACTACGTGGAATTTAATGAAAAAAAAAATCACCAATTAAATTGGATAAAAATAATCAAATAGAATTTTTTTGTATAAATTTATTTAATAAATAAAAATTTAAATAAAATTCCAAAATAAAACTTTTTGAATAAAATTTCATGTTTTCCCAATAATATAATCCATAGATTTTCTCATGTAATATCTTATGTGTGGCTGTGGGGTCTGTCACATTTTCCAAATAAAATAAAATAAAAATCAAATCCCACTAAAATAATTTTATTGGAAAAATTCAAGCTGTTTAGGGGAGATGGAGTCAAAGCCAGTGGCTTATTTTCTTCTGTGAACAAATGTAGCAGTTCAAAACTTGTAAACTCACGCTGCCCAAGAAACAATATTTTTATATAAAACGATTATTTATTTCCCTTTTTTAAGTGCAATATTATGAAAATCGGATTGAATGGGTTGATTCGACTGTCTATTTTATTACAGTAGGATAAGTTGTCGTCATCGGATTAATTTATTAGTTATTAAATACTAACTATACATTATGCATTGCATCACTTTATTTAATAGAAAATTATTATTCATTAATTTAAGTCATTCAATCGCCCATCCCCCCCCAAAAAAAATGATATACTGAAACGAGAAAATTGCATTTGAGGGTTATTGACGAGGATCAAGTTGTTCAAAGGCATTAAATTCAAATTAAAGACTTTTGGTAGGGGCTATTGAAAAATAACCTTTTTTATACCAAATAATTCTACTCTATTATGAAGCCTTTTTATTTATTGCGTTGGCATCAAGATTTTGACATATTATTATTATTACTATTCAACAGTGAATTATTTACACTTGTCCGAATAGATAAAAGATAACTTTGTCACATAACTTGGGGTTTTCAATTACGTGTAAGAAAAAAATATCTTGAATTTGAAAATCCATCATTTTCGTTTGAAACAAAAAGAAGAGGTCTGATTTTGATTGATTCTCATGTCCCTCCGGCCAGCCATGATTGTCTAAATAAATGGCATTTAACTTTAACATCTTCTATTTTAATTTTAATTTATCATAAATTGCTGCCATTTGGTGGCCTCATCTCTATCTACAAAATAAAATGCTACCCCATTCATAAATAATATTCGAGCCTGCGTATACACTAATATATTAATATTAATATTAATAGGTTTGTTGAATACAATTATTTTTGGTATATATATATATATATATATATATAGGGGGCTGATCTGGTGAGAATAGCCCTTATCATGAGAAATGAGAATAAATCTCGTCCATAGATTTGACAACATCAACGATCCAGATTATATAAGAGCTTTAACAAAAAACACGGCATAATATCATCATTTTACTTCATTGAAGGGCAACATAGTCATTACGAACTTACAGGGCGCAAAAGTTGTGTTTTGTTCATTTTATGTATTATATACTTCATTTTATCTTAGTTATACTTCATTTTATCTCAATTGCGAATCATTATAAAATAAATTCGATTCGAATTTTGATGTTACACGTGACATGCATTTTATCATAGCAGTTCTTCATTATATCTTAGTTATTCTTCATTTTATCTCAAATGTGATTCATTATAAAATAAATTCGATGTGAATTTTGATGTTATACGTGACATGCATTTTATCATAGCAGTTCTTCATTATATCTTAATCATTCTTCATTTTATCTCAATTATTGTTCATTATAAAATAAATTAAATAAAATTAAAATTAATTTTTCGAAAAAAATGATTTCAATTCTCTTCATTTTATCTCCTATATACATCATTAAACGAAAAGAATCAAAATTTTAGAAACAGTTCTCTTCATTTTATCTCCTCTATACTTCATTAAATGGAAAAAATTAAATTAAATAAAAATAAAATCAATTTTTCGGAAAAATTATTTCAGTTCTCGTCATTTTATCTCCTATATACATCATTAAAAGAAAAAAAATTAAATTTTTAGAAACAGTTCTCTTCATTTTATCTTCTCTATATTTCATCAAATGGGAAAAATTAAATTAAATAAAAATAAAATCAATTTTTCAGAAAAATATGTTAAATTTATTTTATCTATTTAAAACTTCATTAAATTAGAAAATTCAATTAAATAATAATAAAATTAAATTAATTTTAGAGTATTGGATGACTCAACAAGGCAATTGAAATTTGATGAAAAATCGAAATTGAAAAGGAATTAGAAATCCAAATATGTAATAATGAAGTTCGCGGAGGATAAAATGAAAATGAAAATTATTTGAGGAAGATACCATCAAGCTAAATGACAATGATACCCTTAAATATGTAATAATGAAGTTCGCGGAGGATAAAATGAAGACGGAAATTATTAAAGCATGACCGCAGATCTTGTGAAATCAAAGGCTGAGATTTATTCTCATTTCTTACATTAACATCTATTCTCATATGATCTAACTTCTATATATATATATATATATATATATATATATATATATATATATATATATGCTTGCGGCTCGAACAGTCGCGCCTATTGGATTGAGCTGTTTTGACCGATATCTTGTTAACTTACTGGTTCAAGCTAGCCCTTAAGTAGCTCGAACATTTCCCGAGCTCGGCAACATTAGCTCGGCCGAAAGTCCATATAATTCGAACTATATCCCTTTGAGATTTCAATCTTCTGTGGACTTGGATCTTTTTATTTGATGGACTCCAAAAATGAGTTTGCTCATTTTTGGGTCATAAAAATAGCCCCCGGCTCTCGTCCGAACTCCTTTAGAGTTTGGCGAAGCCGAAGTACTCAGTCTCGATCTTAAGTGATGCATTATCCTGCAAAATATCAAAGAAGAAGCAATTTTTTCCCTACCCCGAAATATATTCAAGGATGATCAGGAAGTAAGAATCTTTTGTAATGAGCGGTAGCTCTCTTTTTAGATGCGATGTTCGTCTTATGATTATTTTCGAGCCCATGACAATGCTCTCTGCTGGATTTTGGAAAATGACATGTAATCTCTCACAAGTCAATCGAGGAGCGACCTCGAGCCCATGGGCATGCTATGCCGAAATAGACCCTGGCTGTTTACTGGGTTAATTGTTTCGGTTGCATAGCCTTCGAGGAACTTTGCAGACAGAAGTTCTATTGACCTCGACATCCTAAGTTCCTCGGAAATTGTTGACTGACCCGGCCAAAGGCATCACTGCCTCATCTTTTTTCTTTTTATTGGTTGAACAATTTTTTTGTTCGACTCAATTTTTGTTTCAAACTTATTTACTGAAATTCGGTCTGTTCGAATTTATATCTTGCTTACTCCGAACAAATTTTTGTCCGAGCAAAAGTTTTTCTTTAGAATTAGCCAAACAACTTCTTGTTCGAGCCAACTTTAGTTCGAGCTCGTTCTATCGCCGGAAGACGATTGGAATTCTCTTGGGCGGGCCTTTCAAATTTTGAATTTTGAAAATTTTGACACGTGTCCTTCTTTGATTTGATAAATTCGAAGGTTGGGTGTGAATTTCAAGACAAAATTTTCTATAAATAGCCAATTTTTTATTTTTTACTTTTACCTCTTGCATCTCGGACAATCTCTTCGGACCAAGACTTTTACCGAGTGATAAGTTAGGATTTTCACCAACTTATCTGGTTGTTCTTTGACTGAATGTGTGGTGTAAAGATCGTTTTTGTACTAGTTTTCGTGCTTGAATTGGCTTTTGTGCTCGTAATGTTGTGTTTGATGAATCATGCAGAGTTTTGGCCATAAACAGAGGAGAGTCGGACTTCCAGTTTCAGGTCCACGTCGATCGACGAGGAGAATGAAGAAGGAGCGATCTGTAGGAACTGAGTCTACAATAGGCGACATGAATCACCATTTATTACAACTCCGGATTCGATTTATGGATATCAAAATAAATATCATGACAAGCAGTAAATGCCCTATGCATGCTCCTATTTAATTTAATTCGTAGATTCAAAGGAATACCTGAGACTCCAAGGACTGATCTACAGATCTAGATCGATGATGGCAATGAAGATGGTGCAGATCTGGATCTGGAATCGATCAAAGCGATGGTGTTCCTACAGATCTGATCTTCTGATCTGATCCCTTGCTCGATCCGGAAATCTGGTGAGGATACGCTACCGGATCTACAGCCGCCCACTCTCTCACAATCTCTCTAGGTTTTATGATTTGAAACTCAAAGCTTATGTGGGAAAATGAGAGATTGATCTATTTATATAGATCTGAGAATGGGCTATTAGGGTTTAATAAACCCTAATGGGCTCTGAGCAGTGTTGGGCCAGACCAGGGATCAAATGCAAATAATAAAGTGGGCCTCCTATTAATTAATTCCATGTTCAACCCAGAACATAATTAATTAATAAACATTAACTCATGCCACCAGAGAATTAATGATGACCTACCCCTTTATTACCACGTTATTAGGAACGGGTTGCATTGACTTGGTTAATCCCCATATTTAAGGTTTCAGACATTCATTAATTAATTCAGCGTATGACAATTAGCTGTAATTAATTAATCTCTTATTATTCCTGAGTAGTACCACTCAACCCTTATCGCTTATGCTTGAATCAATGATTCAGCCTGCAGGACTTAGCATAACGAACTTCGTGAGCTTCCCAGGGAATGTCACCATCCTGAAACGGATATGGTTATCTAAATCCAGCCTGAGGAAACCCCACACAAACTGCCATCACCCAAGATGCAGCTATACGAGTACATGTAAGACTCTCCACCATAGCAAGTCAAAGTGACAGTCAACCCATGTGTGCCCCTCAGCTTTCAATAGACTTTAGATCCGACCAAGTTACCGAGATCTTTACTCATTCATATGTCAAGTAGAATGGTTCATCTCACTGTTGATCCTATCAATACATTGAGATGTACCGGTCACACAAAGCAGTCAAGATAAACCGCTTATGGACTTGTGTGCCGCAGCCTAAACCGACAGCCAAACCAGAAACTGTCTCAGCTGTGATAACTGTTTATATCTCGCTAGGTCGAATGATCTATACGATCTTCTGTGATCTCTTACACACCGTATGATCTCCCTATCGACGAGATAACTGGATGTGTTTGTTCGCATTGTATGATTGTTAATTCAGACAGGAGTTGTTTATTGCAAGTCATTAATGATTACGAGTATATCAAACATAACGTTTCCTAATATACCAATCATAATGCTTTTATGTATACGATTCCAACAATCTCCCACTTATACTCAAAGCATTATACCATTACTTTCCAGAGTATAACGTGTGTCTATTCTAATCTAGCTATTACATTTGGTCACTAGGTGGCCGGCATCTACCTCAGTCCTAGGCTACGAACGTGACCCTCATATGCCTTCTGTGGTAAGCCCTTTGTAAATGGATCCGCTAGATTATCCTTCGTGTCAATCTTCTCTATTAGCACATCGCCCCTCGCTACGATTTCTCGTATGATGTGGTACTTTCTCTCTATGTGCTTTGACGCCTTGTGAGTTCTTGGTTCCTTAGAGTTTGCTACTGCACCAGCATTATCACAATATATCGTGATGGTCTTGGGCAAACTTAGAACAATATCTAACTCTTGGAGGTAATTTCGGAGCCATACTGCTTATTTAGAAGCTTCTGAAGCTGCCACATACTCAGCTTCCATGGTGGAGTCTGCGATACATTTCTGTTTGGCACTCCTCCATGATACAGCTCCACCTCCCAAGGTGAACACATAGCCCGAGGTCGATCTCTTCTCATCCTGATCCGCCTGGAAATCCGAATCCGTATAACCCACAGGGCACAAATTCTCACACTGATAAACAAGACAATAGTCTCGAGTTCTTTTTAGATACTTGAGATTATGTTTGATAGCAGTCTAGTGCGCCTGTCCAGGGTTAGACTGATATCTGGCCACCATGCCCACGGCATAACAGATATCTGGCCTCGTACATAGCATTGCATACATGAGACTTCCTACTGCCGAAGCATATGGTACTTTAGCCATCTCATCCTTCTCCTCTTCTGTTGCAGGGCATTGTGCCTTAGACAGAGGAACACCATGTCTGAAAGGTAGCAACCCTTTCTTGGCATTTTGCATGCTAAAACGAGCAATTATAGTATCAATATAAGCGGCCTGAGACAAGCTTAAAATCCTCTTCTTGCGATCACGCAAGACTTTAATCCCAAGGATGTATCCAGCGTCTCCTAGGTCCTTCATTTGAAACTGTTTGGATAACCATCTCTTTATGTCTGACAACACCTTCACATCGTTGCCGAATAGAAGAATGTCATCTACATAAAGTGCAAGGAATACCACGCTTCTGCTGACGTATAATCGGTACACACAACTTTCGGTTTCGCACTGTGAAAATCCATAGGATTTAATCACATCATCGAAACGTTTGTTCCATGACCGTGAAGCTTGTTTAAGTCCATACAAGGACTTCCTTAGCTTCCAGACAAGATGCTATGGATAGAAGAACTCGAATGGATTTGAGCATGGCTACCGGTGAGAAGGTCTCGTCATAGTCAATGTCCTCCTTTTGACTATAACCCTTTGCCACCAACCTGGCTTTGAAAGCCGTTATTTCTCCTTTTGAACCTTTCTTCCGTTTGTATACCCATTTGCAACCTATGGCCCGAAAGCCATCAGGTAGCGCAGACTTCTGGTATACATCCATAGAGGTAATTGATTCAATTTCTGAATCCATGGCTTTATGCCATTTTTTAGCATCTTTGTCATTTACTGCTTCGTCGTATGTCCCTGGGTCGGTATCATCTAGTCCGTCTTCCAGGATCAAGTCCGAAGACTCTCCCACAAACATATACTGCTCGGGTTGGTGAGGTACCCTCCAACTACGACGGAGCACTGGTACTGCGTCAGCAGTTGGTGCAGTTACTTGTGGATCAAATCCTTGCACTGGCGACCGTGCAATTGGTTCAATACCTTCGAGAGGTACACTCAATCTGCCACGGGGTTTTCCCAATGAAAGCGCATCATCGTCTCCAATTTCTTGGAGAATGATACTTTTGGATTTGTGGTTTTTCACAAACTCGTCCTCTAAGAATCTTGCGTTGGTGCTAACAACGATCTTCTGATCCTCAGGACAGTAGAAATAACCACCCTTCGTTTGTCTGGGGTATCCCACAAACAGCATTAGCTTAGACCTGCCTTCTAACTTATCAGGTTCCTTCGACAAAACATATGCCGGACAGCCCCACACTCTTATCTTTGACACACTGGGCTTTCGCCCATGCCAGAGTTCCGAGGGTGTTTTAGGAACTGACTTAGAAGGTACCAGGTTCAGCAGGTACGCCGTTGTTAGTAACGCGTGGCCCCAAAACAAAACAGGCAAGTTCGCATAACTCATCATAGATCTAACTATTTCAAGATGAGTCATATTTCTTCTTTTCGCCACACCATTCTGCTAAGGAGTGCCTGGTGCGGTCCATTGGGATGTAATCCCATGCTCTGATAAAAACTGCAAGAACTCGTCACTGAGATACTCACCACCACGATCAGATTGTAATGACTTAATGGTCTTGTTTAACTTCTTCTCTACTTCCGCCTTGAATTCCTTGAATTTCTCAAAGCATTAAGACTTATAGTGAAGTAAGTAAACATACCCGTATCTCGAGTAATCGTCAATAAAAGTGACGAAATACTTAAATCCTCCACGAGCTTGCGTAGACATAGGTCCACGTAAATCAGAGTGGATCAGTTCCAACACATCACTTGCTCGAGACTGACTTGCCTTGAAAGGCCTGGTCGTCATCTTTCCCTCTATACAGGATTCACAAACTCGATGTGGAACTACCTGGATTGAATCCAACGTTCCATCATCCACGAGTCTCTTGATCCTCTTTAGATTGATGTGACCTAGTCTCAGATGCCATAGATATGTAAGATCCTCATCAGAAGATGAAAACTTTCTCTTCTTATGATTAAATGAGTTATATGAAGCATTCACGAAAGATTTATGCAAACAAGTTATGATATAAAGAGAGTCTTTCTGTATCCCACGACAGATAACACCGTTATTGCCAATGATAGTAACATGACTATCAAAAATAACTGAAAATCCATCATTTATTAAACAGGAAACAGAAATAAGGTTCCGCCGAAAATCCGGCACATACAAAACATCTCTTAAAATCAAAACATTGTCTTGAAAGCATAATGTAACATCTCCAACTGCTATTGTAGACACACGAGCAGCATTACCCATGGAGATCGTCACCTTGTCATCATTCAGCTGCCTTGTCGGCCTGAATCCCTGCAAAGTGTAACAAACATGATCAGTAGCTCCAGTATCCACTACCCACGAATGGGTAGAAACAGATGCTAAACATGTTTCCGTTACAAGTGCTAATGACGTACCTTGTCCAACCCGCTTGGTCAGACAATCCTTCTTCCAGTGACTAGTTTTGCCACAACGGAAACACTTGCCCTTCTTCCTCAGTGTCACATTCTTCTTTTTCCCAGAACTTTTGCTTCCAAAGGTTGTCTTCTTGAATTTCTTTCCAATCACCCCTTTATCACCTTTCGATGAAGCAGGGCGACTACCGGAAGAAACCAAGACTGCCTTTTTAGGTTGCATGACTGATTTAGCCGCCATGAGATCACTAAGTAACTCATTGAGAGTATACTCCTTTTTACTCATGACAACATTCAGCCTAAAGTTCTCAAAAGACTTCGGAAGTGAGTTGAGTATGATATCGACCTGGGCTTCCCCGTCAATACCTCCTCCATGCAACGTCAGTTCATCCATGAGATGAGTCATGGAAACAACGTGCTCCCTCACTGAGCTACCATCATTCATTTTACAACTCACGATTTCCCTCATGAGTTTAATCTGACAGCTCTATCCGATTCCCCATAAGTAACTGTGAGACTATCCATAATCTCAGCTGCTTTGTCATAGTGCTGATGTTGTTGCTGGAGCACCTTCGACATAGTGGTCATCATGTAGCACTTGACTACATTATTAGACTTGACCCACTTGTCATAGAGGTTCCGCTCCACATCAGTTGACTCAGTAGTAGGGACAGCTGGACACGGAGTGTTAAGAACATATTTATTTTCCTCTGCAACTAGGATATAATCCAAGTTGCGCTTCCATTCCAGGAAATTCGGACCAGTTAAATGATTTTGTGCCAAGATATTTATGACATTATTCATAGACATATCTGAAAACAATAATTGATTAAAGTAAGTACATACATGCAGAACATTGAAACAAATATGCATTGTAACCTTTTGATAAACCAATACAATTGTTTCCCCAAATTGCCTAGGTGCATCTACTGCAAGCTCCTTTTGAAGACGTTTACAGCAGACCACCTAACCAGACTGCTCTTCGAAATTCCAGTCTTTAATTTCAATCCATGCTAGGTATTTGCCGGCAAATGAAATTAATAATCGGAGATAAAACTAAGACCATGTTCAACCTATCTGAGCAGGGACATCATTCATGAGTTAGTACTCAGGCAACATCTAAGCATTTGACCACAATTCTAACTCCGGAAGTTAAAAGGACGATTTGTCATACGTACGAGACCCATGACGCATGCCTCTTACAACCTTTGTTATCTCATTTAAAACAATTCTAGAGAACTTATGAACAAATAAAGTAAGCAGGCTACGGTCGTGTAGACGTCTACTCACTTCACTGTCCACTTCTCACATGTTTAAATGTTTTATTTAGAAATCTCATCTATTAGAACTTATGAACAAATAAAGCAAGCAGGCTACGGTCGTGTAGACGTCTACTCACTTCACTTCCCACTTCTAATAAGAGACCGCATTGCGGAGGTCTTGTTGATTTTAATTAAAAAATCTTGCTTAGTCTTTTTCTTTCAAAGGGTTCTTATGCGCACAGATTATTTTATGATCCATAAATTATGTCACATCTAAAATTTCATCATATTTCCCAACATGATTCCGGAATTTATAGACATAATTTAATACATAAAATAAATCACATAAAGCATGCTTTGAACAGTAAATAATAAAGCAGTAACATGCTTCCCTATTATCTACAACATGCTTTAAAAATAAATAATAAAAGCAGTAGCATGCTTTCCTATTATTTACTAGTGCGCACATAATAAATCACATCATACGAGAAATTAATTAAATAAACAAATAAAATTTCTCGTGG
>JAPKLW010000035.1:1124452-1216527 GCA_026898455.1 Plectranthus barbatus | reverse complement strand
CAAACATAACGTTTCCCAATATACCAATCATAATGCTTTTATGTATATAATTCCAACACGATCGAAGAAGGAAGAAAAGAGAAGATCGACGGAAGCAGCATCCACGTTGATCGACGCCATTGAACGTCGATCGACGAAGGCACTTCACCGGCGTCGATGGACGCCAATCTCCCACGATCGACGCAAAGTTTGGGAATCCTAGTCTGCATCTGTTTTGGAGATAAAGCCATATCTACACCTAGATTTTGTATGATACATTTTCCACTATTATAAAAAGCCATGTAGAATTCATTTTTTAGAGAGAGAGACAATAGAATACTTACCAGAATTTAGTATTGAAGATTAATTAGAGTTTCTCAAGGTTTTTGAAGTTTATGTTTGAAGACAGAGTTCTGCAGGATTATTTTCGAAATGCAATTTTTATGCAATTCAGGTTTTATTCTTCTATGATGAATATTATTTTGAATATGTGTAACTAATCTCTTCCTCAGATTCTAGGGTTTCGAATTATCAATGTATACATGTTTGATTAATTGAATTATTTTCCCTTTCCCTTCGTAGTTTGTAAAATCTGTGCTTATTCATAATCTTGAATTGTTGGCCATATCTTAGGGTTAACTAGTTGATTACTTGAGACGTAACTGTAATAGTTTTCAATCGAAAGAGATTTTCACAATATAATCTGATTTCTTGTCGTAACTGAAGGAGATTGATTGTAGGCATAAATCTGTAGATCTTTGGAGTTAATTAATTTATCTTGAGACCGAGCGGAGATAGGTAATTGATTAATCTACTTTACGAATTGTCCAACAAAGAAGTTCGTAAAATTTTTCTGATGTTTCACTACGAAGAGGAATTAAAATTGGGAAATAATCAATTTATTCATCCATGTCATACTTGATAAGGAGATATTCCCGAAATCTGTAATTCTCATAACCGTTTTCAATCAAAGTATTTTAATTTTCTGTTTAATTTTCATTAGCAAGTATTGCGATTTTCAAAACAACCAAAACTTTTTAATTGATTTTCCTAACCAGTATTTTGAGAACTTATGATTTAGTACTTAAGGTTTTTCGTTGCTTCATTCCCTGAGGGATCGATAATTTTCATTTGCCGCTATATTATTAGCTTTGCTAAGTCGCTGGTTAAATAATTTAGCGATCAAATTTTGGCGCCGTTGCCGGGGAGTGAACAGAATTAATCTTACTATTAAATCTGTGATTAAAGTACTGTTTTAGGCTGTAATTTTTGTATTTTCCTTTAATTTCCCGTATTTTCGTAATTCACGTCGATCGACGCTTAATCTCGTCGATCGACACCTTATTTTCTTTCTCATCGATCGACGCTCACTTTCGTCGATCGACGCTCACTTTCGTCGATCGACGCCGTACTTGTTTTCAGATTTTTGGTTTTTCGTATTTCAGTTCGTTCCGTTTATTTTCAGTCTTACTTCACTGCCTCCTTTGCTGTACAGGTAGTGCATGAGTACACGAGCCAGAGGAAAGGACCCGCTATATTATTACCCGGATATTGAAGCCACTTGCAGAAAGATCCGAAAGAATAAGCGTACTCAGGAAAGCTCAAGCAGTCAAGTAATGGACGAACAACCACCAATTATCCAACCGCAACCACCAATGCTAACTGCAGAGGAGCAAGTTGTGCTTCTCCAAGAAGTTCAAGCTATGAGGGCACAGATCCAACAGTTCAACCTGGAGAGAGACCTCAAGAGGAACAATCCGAATGGAAGGGATGTTCGCCATAACCCACTGTTCGATGACAATCCCGACAATGGAGAGGATGACAACCAGGATCCGCCAGGGGAGTCTGACGATGAGGAAGAAGAGGAGGCCATGCAGAACCGGTATAAACCTCGGTTCAAGGAAACAGATTTCAGGATTGGCATCAATGCCAATAATTTTAAACTGAAGACCGGGTTGGTACAGATGGTGCAGCAAAACCAATTTGGAGGAAGACCAGCTGAAGATCCTTATGCGCATCTGGATAAGTTCCTTATGCTGTGAAACACTGTCAAAATCGGAGGAGTCAGCAAGAGTGCCATCCGAATGTGTCTGTTCGCATTCTCTCTGCGGGATAAGGCACAATCATGGTTCACTGCACTAGACAAGGGGAGCATAAGCACGTGGACTGAACTGAGGAATAAGTTCTTGGAGGACTTTTTCCCTCCAAATGTCATCAGGCAGCGAAGAAAAGAAATCATCAGGTTCGCTCAACGACCCGATGAAAGCTTCAGTGAGATGTGGGATCGATTCAAAGAATTGCTGAGATCATGCCCCGGTCATGGTTTTCCGCCAGGAGAACAGGCAGAGGCCTTTTACAAAGGGCTCAATGAAAAGACTGTCAAGTTGGTAGACACCACACTTGGTGACTCCGTCATGACAAAGAGCGGAAAGAAGGCCATGGAATTCTTCCAAAAGATGGCTAACAACACTCAAAGATGGTCCTCATGCCGAACTTGGCCTGTGAAAGCAATCGAGAAAGTAGTGGAGAAAGTCACCGAACAACCTGATCTGGCAACTGAGCTGAAGAAGCTAAAGGAAGAATTCGCGACTCTAAAGCAAGAGAAAGCAGTCACTGCCATCGAGGCGACACAAGCTCCAACTGAGGGGGACAATGCTGAGGTAAATTTCATTCAAAGGGGCGGCTATCAAAACAATTACCGAGGAGGATTCCAGCAAAACAATCACCAGCATCACCAGCCTTATACCTTTAATCATGCGAGGAATCACCCTGGATTCTCCTACGCAAACCCTCAAGCTGCAGAGCAGCCACCACCAGGATTCGTCGTACAGGATGGGGCGATAGTGGAAAAGAAGAAGCCAAATCTCGAGGAAATTTTGGCTAAGTTCATGGAAGGATCCACCGATAAGGTAGCCAAGCTCAAACAAGAAATATCAGGGGTGAACACTGATAAACACTCATTTTGTGCATTTTTCTGATGTGAATCTGCTAACTATTTGCCTTGGATTAGATCATTAAGTGATATTTTTGTGCCGTATTCATATTCTTTTAGAAAATATTACGTTTGGTTTGGTTTTGGGTTGTTTATGCAGGTTTCACGCACAATTGAGCCGTTTACAGGATATGACAAAGTACCATGGAGCCAATCAATGTTCGTTTTCATCAGGAAGAGGAAGAAGTGAGAAAAGACCGAACCCAAATACGTTTTAGGCCAAAATTCAATGGAAACTCATACTGAAAGCAGTTGATGTTCAAAGAAGCAGTCACGAATTCCTCCACACATGGAATTCGAGCTAATGGAGCATGTCAATAGATAGATCTTTGAGTTAGCTTTCCAATGCAACTGAAATCGGGTCAATCGGAGTTCGGGAGCGAAAGTTATGGCCAAAACCGTGAGACTACGCACGTTCGTGACAAGAACGGCGACCCATATTACAAAATCGGAAATCGCCGTTTATGCTTATGGGTCGCCATTTTCGTAATTTTCACCATTTTTCCTTCGGCACACAAACGGCGACCCATGCACAAGAACCCTGATCGCCGATCGTGTTTTATGGGTCGCCGATCGTGTAAAAAGTGACGAATTTTGGCCCAAATCCCATATCTTTTCAGATTTAAAGAAGATAGGTATAAATAGAGCCTCCCAAGTCAGAAATTCGACCCTTCAACATTATTTTGGACCCTTCCTCATTATTTTAGAGTTTTTAGAGTTGGAGAAAGCCAGAACGGAGCAGAATCTGAAGAACGAAGATTGAAGACTTGGGATTGAAGACCACGGGTTTTTGGTTTCATGTTTTCTATATTTTTGCATCTTCTTTTCTCTGTTTTTATGGAACTTAGTATGATTGGCTAAGTCCTCTGTGGATTCTAGGGTTTTGAAACTTGTTGACATTCATTCTATCGTTTATATGATTTGATTTTCCTTTTCCATTGATGTTTTAATTACGGCTGGGGTTTTCTTTAATTACAAAATATTGGCCATTGATTGTAATTCGAATTGGTAATTTTTGAACCGAGAGGTCTAGATTATTGATTAAAATGCAGAGTAATTAAATTTGATAGGTCAATTGTCCGAGAGGAATTTGAACTGTTGAAGGGTTGTAAAAATCTAAGGTTTTATCAAGAGTAAAAGTCCTCTTGCGCGTCCGAGAGGAGTCACTAGGTCTTTTATTTCCAAGTTATGGTTTAGAGTCCGAGAGGATCACCTGATAACATAATTGAGATTAATTCACGTTTTTGGAAATTAAATTGGATTCGGATTATATAAATGATTGTTTGATTGTTCTTCAAAGTTGATTACCCTGGAATCCTAGTTTCTCATATTTTCTTCACTCGATCTTTTTAATTGTCTTTTTAATTAATTACTTTTCAAACTGCCTAGTCTAAATAAATCAAACTCTTTTACCGATGTGTCTAGATAGTAGTAAGATATTTGCGTTTTAGTGCTTGATTATATTTCGAGCCTGCAATCATTGAGTTCGATAATTTATTACTTGCCTCTGCAGTGATCTGTACACTTGCAGTTTTAGCGTGTTGCAAAATGCGCTATCAAACACCAAGGTTGACCAGGTGCAAAAGCATGTGCAGATCATTGAAAATCAAGTCAGCCAGATCGCCGATGCCCTTGGGACGAAACACAAGCCGGGACAACTCCCGAGCAACACTCAGGTCAACCCCAAGAACCAGAATCAGAGGAACCAAGTGAACGCCATAACCCTGCGAGGGGGTAAGTCTTATGAAGGGCCAACGCAAGCAGGAACAAATACTCGAGATGAAGGAGAAATCGAGCAAGATAAAGAGGGCAGCGCAGACGAAGTCCCGTCGACCGACCAGAGGCCCCCGTCGATCGACGAAGCATCAAAATCCCCGTCGATCGATGCGGATTCTCATCGATCGACGCCTGCTCCTGCTCCACCCCTGAAGAAACCGCCTCTGCTGTTTCCGCAGCGGTTTGCCAAGACCAAGATGAACGAAAGGTATGCACGTTTTCTGGAGACAATGAAGAAGGTGCACATCAACATCCCATTGGTCGAAGCCTTGCAAGAGATGCCCGGGTACATCAAGTTCCTGAAAGATATGGTCTCTCTGGAACGACCCTTCTTGGAGCATGAGACGGTCAACCTCTTCGAAGAGTGCAGTGCTATCATTCAAAAGAAGATGCCGATCAAAAGGGAAGACCCAGGCTCCTTCACAATCTCCTATGTCATCGGAGGGGAGACCTTTGGGAAAGTCCTCTGCGATTCCGGTGCTTCAATCAACCTGATGCCATTGTCAATCTTCAAGCGGTTGAAGATCGGAAGTATCAAGCCCACAACAATCTCGCTTCAGATGGCCGATCGATCAGTCACTTATCCGAAGGGCATTGTGGAAGATGTGCTAGTGAAGGTGAAAGACTTCATTATTCCAGCCGATTTTGTGGTGCTCGATATGGAAGAGGATCGCAACATTCCCCTAATCCTTGGAAGACCATTCCTGAAGACTGGAGGAGCATTGATCGATATTCGAGACGGAAAACTCACATTCAGAGTGAATAATGAGTCGGTGACATTCTCGATCTACAAGGCAATGCAGAAGCACAATGATGGAAGCTACACAGAAGAATGCAACATGATCAACTGCTTCAGCCCGATAATGTCTTCTCCATTCACCTCCCTCAAAAGCAAACCCGACTTTCTGGAAAACTGCTTGCAACATTCTCTGTTCTCGTCAACAAATCTGGACGAGGCAACCGAGGAAATCATGGATCTGGTCGTGGAGCTGGACGTGTTTGAGGAAATAACTCGGGAAAAAGAAATCAAAAGAGAGCCACTGCCTGATCGATACAGCCAGAACAACCCAAAAAAGATGGAAAACAAGCCCCCGTCGATCGAGGCCACTGCAGCGTCGATCGAGGCCACATAAAACAGCACGACGATCGACGGAGGGTCTCCGTCGATCGACGGCAACCTGAAACAGCCATGCTCCAGCTCTGATCCACAAGTTCTGGAACTCAAGACACTTCCGGCACATCTCAGGTACGCATTCCTAGGCTCTGATAATACTTACCCTGCCATTGTTTCTGCTTATCTTACACAGGGGGAGTTGGAGAAACTGCTGCGAGTCCTGCGGAAATACAAGTCCGCCATCGGATGGACCTTGGGGGATATCAAAGGAATCAACCCTTTGTTGTGCATGCATAAAATCATCCTTGAAGAAGAAGCCAAACCAAAGAGACAAACACAGCGACGATTGAACCCAATCATGCAAGAAGTTGTAAAGAAGGAGGTTCTCAAACTCCTTGACCATGGTATGATCTACCCAATCTCTGACAGTAAATGGGTGAGCCCTACACAAGTAGTAGCCAAGAAAGGGGGGATGCAGATTGTGAAGAACGACGATGGAGAGGAAGTTGCAACAAGACCAGTCACGGGATGGCGGTTCTGCATTGACTACCGAGCCTTGAACACCGCCACGTGCAAGGATCATTTTCCCCTACCCTTCATCGATCAAATGCTTGATAGATTATCTGGTTACCCTTACTATTGTTTTCTTGATGGTTACTCAGGGTACAACCAGATAGTTGTGGCACCTGAAGATCAACACAAGACAGCGTTCACCTGTCCTTATGGAGTATTCGCCTACCGCCAGATGCCGTTCGGATTATGCAATGCACCGGCTACCTTCCAAAGATGCATGATGGCAATCTTCCACGATCTAATCGAAGATATCATGGAGGTATTCATGGATGATTTCTCAGTTTTTGGTAGCTCATTCGATATTTGTCTGCAGAATCTGGCTACTGTACTTGAGAGATGCACCAAGACAAACCTATGCCTCAATTGGGAGAAATGCCACTTCATGGTGCGAGAGGGGATTGTGTTGGGACATAGAGTATCAGCCGAGGGACTAGAAGTGGATCGAGCCAAAGTCATAGCCATTGAAAAAATGCCACCGCCAACAAATGTTAAGGCTGTCCGAAGTTTCCTAGGCCACGCCGGATTCTATAGGAGGTTCATCAAGGACTTCTCAAAGATCTCTCGGCCTCTATGCAACCTTCTGGAGAAGGACGTCTCCTTCGTGTTTGATGACGATTGTGTGAAAGCCTTCGAGAAGTTGAAGGAGGCACTGGTAACAGCAACAATCCTGACATCACCAGACTGGGATGAGTCCTTCACATTGATGTGCGATGCCAGTGACTACGCTGTTGGGGCAGTATTGGGGCAATTAAAAGGAAGGTTTTTCCATGTAATTCAGTACGCCAGCAAGAGCATGAATCCAGCCCAATGCAACTACACCACCACGGAGAAAGAGATGCTCGCAGTTGTCTACGCCTTCTACAAGTTTCGACCATATCTGATAGGTTCAAAGACAACCATTTTCACCGACCATGCAGCCATCAGATATCTGTTCGCAATGCAAGATGCCAAGCCTAGGCTGATCCCGTGGATACTACTACTACAAGAGTTTGACTTGGAGATCAAGGACATGAAAGGGAGCGAGAACGTGATCGCAGACCACCTCTCAAGACTCGAGCCACCGGTCGAAGGGGATGATCAGCAGATGATGATCCGGGAAACATTCCCTGACGAACAGATCTGCATCGCTAGGGAATTGAAAGAGATGTACGATTCCAAGACACCCTGGTATGCAGATTTTGCCAACTACTTGGTTGGCGGTGTTCTCCCTCCGGACTCTTCTCCATATGCAAGGAAGAAGTTTCTGCATGATGTCAGATTCTACTACTGGGAGGATCCCTACTTATGGCGTAGATGTGCTGATGGCGTCATCCGCCGCTGTGTGCCTCAGTCCGAGTGGCAACAAATCTTCGAAGCCTGCCACTCATCTCCTAGTGGTGGCCATCACTCAGCCAACTGGACCGCATTCAAAATCCAGGCCAGCGGATTCTACTGGCCATCCATCTACGAGATCTGCCGCGGATGGATAACAGGCTGTGATCGCTGCCAGAGGACCGACAACATTTTGCGAAGGAACGAAATGCCACAAACGCCGGTCATCGAAGTCAAGATCTTTGATGTTTGGGGGATCGACTTCATGGGACCCTTTCCACCATCTCAAGGGTTCTCATACATCCTCTTGGCAGTGGACTACGTATCACGATGGGTCGAAGCTACTCCAACAGTCACAAATGACTCCAAGGTAGTCATCAAGTTCCTACAGAAACTGATAACGCGATTTGGGACACCAAGAGCCTTGGTAAGCGACGGGGGATCCCACTTCTGCAACAAATGGCTTGCTACCCTTCTCGCCAGATACGGAGTCAAACACCGAGTCACCACTCCATATCATCCACAAGGGAATGGGCTGACGGAGCTGTCCAACCGAGAAATCAAGCAAATCTTGGAGAAGACGGTGAAGCAAAGAAAGGAGTGGGCGGCAGTGCTTGATGATGCATTATGGGCATACCGCACCGCCTACAAAACACCAATTGGGACGTCACCCTATCAGCTGGTCTTCGGAAAGTTCTGTCACTTGCCGGTGGAGATGGAGCACAAGGCTTGGAGAGCAGTAAAAGAACTTAACCTAGATTGGAGGACAGCCGCAGAAGAGCGTGCCATGGCATTGAATGAATTAGAAGACTTTCGAGACGAAGCTTATGAGAACAATGTCATCTACAAGAATAGGGCAAAGAGGTTCAACGACAAAAGGATTCGCTCACATATTTTCCATTCAGGTGACAAAGTTCTTCTCTTTAAATCCCATCTCCGATTCATGCCCGGGAAGTTACAATCAAAGTGGGCCGGACCATACACCGTGATCTGCCAATTTATGAACGGTGTAGTTGAACTAGCTGGCCAAGATGGAAAGAACTTCAAGGTGAACGGACAGAACCTGAAACCATAATTCACACCACTTCAAATTAAAGCGGTGGAGAAGTACTACTTGAACCGTCCTTGAAGGCACATGTATTGTCGAGCTAACGACATAAAACCAAGCACTGGTTGGGAGGTAACCCAACACTTTACTGCTTTCTTTATTTCTATTTTTTTTTTAATTCAGTTGAGTCGAGTCAGTCAAATTTTGTGTTTTCAGAAAACATTCGAATTGAGTTGGGTCCAGTCATCTGTCGGAACACGTCGATCGCTGCTTCTTGCCAGCGATCGACGAGGGAACCTCGACCACGTTGATCGACGCAATTCCTCGTCGATCAACGAGAAAGTTTTGTCTTCGTCGATCGACGGGAATGCCTCGTCGATCGACACAAACTTTTCTGAGGACTGGACAGAGACGGGTTTAAAACCCAAAACCCTCACTCCTCTCACTCACAAACACACTTGCACGATTTTTTCTCCTCTCCAAACACCCACTCGAATTTTTTCTCTCCAAATCAGACGCTTCCACCCACGGTATGTATCCTAACACTCTCCTCTTCGATTATTTCTTGTCATTGAAGGATTTGAGCATGATTTTGTTAGAAAATTGAGTTTGGGACACTTGTGTCCATTTTTGCAATTTTGACGATTTCGTTGCTTTCCATGATGATAAATCGATATGGTTGATTGTTTTAGTCGATACACTTCTTTATCTTGGATGGGTAGCTAGGATTGCTTTGAATTTGATGATCGTAGATTGGGGGGATAATTCTTGTTTGAAGTGTTGCTCTTATCCTGCTATTTTTGAGATAAATTCTTTCAATCAATAATGTAATATGCTAGGATAGAGGGTGAATTGCATGAATTTCGAATCAATTTTGCATGGGTAGAGACATTTTGTGGACAATTGAACAATTCATTGTTGTAATGTTGGGAATGTTGTGAAGTTGCTCTAAGGAGTTTTGACATGATTTTTTTCCACTACCCTTGCAGATTGATTATGGACTTCTAACCCACCTTCGCAAAAAAGGCTCATGAGCGACGCTTTGGGAAATTCTCTAGCGACGAGTTTGCCGTCCGACAAACACTTTACCCATGCCCGGAAACAATGCATCGGCTGGGAATTCGAGCTGACGTGGAGACTCTTCTTCGGCAAGTAAACTGGAGTGCTTGGATAACAGCACAGTGGCCGACCTATCCGTCGCTTGTCTTGGAGTTTTTTTGCCTCACTCCATGTTTTTGAGGTCCAGCCAGAGTCCGAGCCGACCACCATCTCCTTCCAGATACTGAATGAACACTACGAGATACCAAGGGACATGCTTGAAGAGATTTGGGGCGTCCGGAAAGGGGGAGTTGGCTTTCTTCCCCCGAGTTTTGACATTGCCCGCTTCTGGAGCTAGATAGCAGCTGAAGCTAAGGAGGACTTGCGGGAATTTGTCTCGGGGAACCTGAAGGCTTCCTCCATCGACAATCCAGTGTTTTGGTATCTCCAGAGATGCATGGGGGTGTCCATCACAGGCAGACACGAGAGCGGCAAGGTGAGAGTGGGGGAATTGTACGCCATCTACTGCATGCTGACCGGCGAGGAGTTCAGTTTTGCGGCGTTGGTCATAGACCAGTGGAGGCATCAGATCAAGGCCTCCAAGGACAACATCTGGAGCGGGGGATTGATTACCCCGATTGCGGAGTATGTGGGCATCGATCTGTCAGAGATCGAGTCGCTTGAGGAGGACAGCCGAGGACTCGGCACCGGGGCTCTGGTGAAGATGTTGATGTTGTCACCACGAGATGCGGGTTGGTCTCTGCGTATGTCCAATGGGGACAGGTTCCCATTGCCACAGAGGAACCTCACTCGCGTCACTGATTATCACTTCCGTGATAATTGGTTGATGAGCACACCAGCCCACTTGAGGCTCATGGTCGGAGCACAGGGAGGTCCCGGAACCTCCTGACTTTGTCACCGACCGCTGACTCAGCCCGACCAGCGACAGCCACAGACACCTCCAGAAGGACCCGAGGAGGAGGCGCCAGAGGATGACAGACACGACGGAGGAGGAGAGCGGATTCACGATCAGACTGGTGGGCATTTGTCCGGCCACTTTGCGGGAGAGTCTTCATCTTCCGGAGGAGTGGATCTGGCGATGATGTACCAGTTCATGCAGCAGCAGGCTGTTCTGCATGCCGATGAGCACATCCGGCAGGCGACTTTTCGTCAGCACGTGACCACGAGGCTCAACACCCTCGACACGCAGATGCAGCGCCTTCTCCTGAACACCCAGCCTGACTCTGTCTACCTCCGACGCCACAGAGAGCGCCAGTACCGCCGGTGGCGACTTCCCGTTTGGCCTGCCCCCGATGTTGAGATGGAGGATCCTCCAGAGGAGGAATGAGGTACCGTTTCCTTTTTCCTTATCTAACTTTCAAACTTGTTCACTCCTTCGAATGGAACAAGTTTGGGGGAATGAGGATAGGAAAAGGGAAACGTTTGTTTGTTTTTATTTTCCTGCTTTATTTTAAGTTTTCGTTGTTTCATTGTTTTTCTGTTTTTGTTTTTGATTTTTTGTTTTTTCTGAACCATCACCATTCTTGTTCTTTTGCTTCAATGTGAACAATTGCTCTCTGCAAGGCTTTTTACTCAAAATTAGTATTTTTGAACTCTTGATTTGTGGTACTTGTTATGAGTTGAATAGTCTTGAGTATTGTTTTAGGAGCTTTTGAACATAGGACAGTCGGAACTACTTTTGATTATGTTGGTGTTGGAATTGAATACTTGTCTTTCCTTGGAATTAAATTGTTGATTGATAATTGAGATATTTGCTGATTAAGAATGATAATCCATGTGATAGAGTAGCCGATGATAGGAGCTGCTTTGCTTGATAAGTTGACTTTTGAAATATAAATTTTTGCATGATAACTGTTCAAAAATTGGGTAATTGTTGAGGAGTAACGAAAATTTCTACTTTGTGAGAAATTGTGTCATCTTTTCGTTTGATGAGTGACAAAGTCATTAGATTTACTTCCTAGAATTTGATGAATTTCTCTCTCGAGGTTGCATTAAGTGTGGTAATAAGGAGAAAATGATTTTAGGCATGTTCTTTCATAGCCCATTTCCCATACACTCACCTTGAATTTTCACTTGCAACCCCTTGAGCCTTGAACAAATTTTTCTTTGATTAGAAGGGTTGATGAAACTGTGAATGATTGGAGGATGAAAACTTTGGGATTGAGATATGAGGTTGTGTGCAAAATTAGGGGTTCCTGAGGGTAAATTTCGAAAAAAAAAATGAGTTAACATTGGCGAATATGAATGAAAAGAGAAAAAAAATTGAGAAGAAAAACTTCGTATGTGTAGTTCACAAAAGCCAAAATAAATTTCGAACCCTGAAAATTACAAAGGAGAAGGAACAAGATTGTGTGTTAAAAGAAAAAAATCATGTGGGCAAGATATGCTAGAGACTTGGTGTTGGAATGAAATATTTTGAGTCACTTAGCCAAAAATATCCTACCTCTTAGGTAAGCCACATTACAACCAAATCAAGACCTTTCTGATTCCCTGAAAAACCACACTAACAAGAAGTGGGGAGATGAGAAATTTATCAAACCTATGGTGGGGTAAACTAAAACTTTGAATGAGTGAATTTCAAAACCTTTTTACTTGATTGAGCGATGAGTGCAAACACTTCCCGGTGAGGTTCCTCCTCAATAATTTAACAATTAGAATTTGCTTGGATTGCATGGTTTATATGAATAAGTGATACTTAGGTTGCAAAAGAAGCTTGTGAGGCATTGCACACTTGTATCTGCATTTGATTAGAATTCTTTTCTGTGAATTGATCGAGGACGATCAATGGTTTAAGTTTGGGGGAGTTGATAAGTTAGGATTTTCACCAACTTATCTGGTTGTTCTTTGACTGAATGTGTGGTGTAAAGATCGTTTTTGTACTAGTTTTCGTGCATGAATTGGCTTTTGTGCTCGTAATGTTGTGTTTGATGAATCATGCAGAGTTTTGGCCATAAACAAGGAGAGTTGGACTTCTAGTTTCAGGTCCACGTCGATCGACGAGGATGTCTCGTCCTCGTCGATCGATGAGGAGAATGAAGAAGGAGCGATCGACGAAGGAAGAAAAGAGAAGATCGACGGAGGCAGCATCCACGTTGATTGACGCCATTGAACGTCGATTGATGAAGGCACTTCACCGGCGTCTATGGACGCCAATCTCCCACGATCGACGCGAAGTTCGGGAATCCTAGTCTGCATCTGTTTTGGAGATAAAGCCATATCTACACCTAGATTTTGTATGATATATTTTCCACTATTATAAAAAGCCATGTAGAATTCGTTTTTAGAGAGAGAGACAATAGAATACTTACCAGAATTTAGTATTGAAGATTAATTAGAGTTTCTCAAGGTTTTTGAAGTTTATGTTTGAAGACAGAGTTCTGCAGGATTATTTTCGAAATCCGATTTTTATGCAATTCAGGTTTTATTCTTCTATGATGAATATTATTTTGAATATGTGTAACTAATCTCTTCCTCAGATTCTAGGGTTTCGAATTATCAATGTATACATGTTTGATTAATTGAATTATTTTCCCTTTCCCTTTGTAGTTTATGAAATCTGTGCTTATTCATAATCTTGAATTGTTGGCCACATCTTAGGGTTAACTAGTTGATTACTTGAGACGTAACTGTAATAGTTTTCAATCGAAAGAGATTTTTACAATATAATCTAATTTCTTGTCGTAACTGAAGGAGATTGATTGTAGGAATAAATCTGTAGATCTTTCGAGTTAATTAATTTATCTTGAGACCGAGCGGAGATAGGTAATTGATTAATCTACTTTACGAATTGTCCAACAAAGAAGTTCGTAATACTTTTCTGATGTTTCACTACGAAGAGGAATTAAAATTGGGAAATAATCAATTTATTCATCCATGTCATTCTTGATAAGGAGATATTCCCGGAATCTGTAATTCTCATAACCGTTTTCAATCAAAGTATTTTAATTTCCTGTTTAATTTTCATTAGCAAGTATTGCAATTTTCAAAACAACCAAAACTTTTTAATTGATTTTCCTAACCAGTATTTTGAGAACTTATGATTTAGTACTTAAGGTTTTTCGCTGCTTCATTCCCTGAGGGATCGATAATTTTCATTTGCCGCTATATTATTAGCTTTGCTAAGTCGCTGGTAAAATAATTTAGCGATCACCGAGCTCAATTGATCCTTGACTCAGGGTTAGTTTTACTTCTA
Source organism: Plectranthus barbatus (assembly GCA_026898455.1). Taxonomy (NCBI): domain Eukaryota; kingdom Viridiplantae; phylum Streptophyta; class Magnoliopsida; order Lamiales; family Lamiaceae; genus Plectranthus; species Plectranthus barbatus. The sequence goes on along the minus strand of JAPKLW010000035.1, from coordinate 1,202,483 downwards.
CTCGTATTGCTTTCCTTGTGACATTATGAGTAGTTCTAGTAGTAATTCGAGCAGCGGAAGTAGTAGTTCGGACCCTAGTACTGAATCCAAGGTTAATAGTAGGTTAAGTCAAGAAATCCCTCAACCTCCGGGTTCGAACGAACAACATCCTGAACCTTTGGGTAGAAAAGATTCGGACTCTAATAATTCTGATGCCGAGGATCGGGACTCCTCTTTTGCATTTTCTTTAGAATGTTCTTTGGGTTTAGCCCTCGGCATTTTCCCTCCTCATTACGACCGAAACGTCGAGGGAATACTAAGAATTATTCCATCTGACTTAGATCGTCCCAATCTGGACGGGATCTTTAAGCGCTACAGTTTGTCGAACAGACTGAATGCTATAGCGCCCGAGAGTGACCAACGTGTTCATCGACCTCCTCTAGGTTTTATGACCTTCTCTGCTCGAACTTTCGAGTTTAGAGTTCGACTTCCCCTTCACCAATTTTTTGTAAATATTTTAGAATATTATAACTTAGCCCCAATCCAACTTTCCCCCATTGCCTGGTGCAACATGCTCGGTACTTATTTAATTTTCTGAGATGCTCGGCTCGAGGAGCCCACCATGAAAGAATGGAATGACCTCTATAATTTAATTGTTAAGAGTGGAGAGGAATACTATTATTTTTCAAAGCGTTCTCATCATCCTGAGCCCTTGGTGATGGGCACAAAACCGAACTCTAAAAAATGGATTCAGGAGTTCTTTTTTGTCCAGATTCCGATTGACTTCTCTCGATTAAGTGGACTGCTCCGAACTCCGACCAGTATGTCTTATTTCTTTTTACCTCGAACTTTAACTCAAATGTCTCACTATCTGACCTTTTGTTTTGACAGGGAACAAGAGGGAGATTCTTTCGGACTACGAAAATAGTCAAATCCGGAAAGCATATCAGCAATCTCCTCGAGATTTTGACACTCTTCTTAGATACCAATCTCTGAGCATCTTCGGAATTGACAACCCAATGGAGCATCTTAACCTCGAGGAGCTGCTGAAGTTCGGTCTGGAGCAGAAGCATAAGAAGAATAGGCAAAGGAAGAAGAAAGAAACGGTTCTGAAGGGCCTTGGTCCCGGTACTCAAAAGCCAACGAGCCGAGCTGCTGAGGGTACCTCGAATACCCCGAAATCCCCCACTCCTACATCTACTTCAAACCCGAAACCGGACAAAAGAGGACGGGGCTCGGGTTCACCCGAAAAGGATGAAGCTCGGACTCTTGTGCACCAAAGAGGGACCGAGGAGACCCCTTTAGAGCGTGAGATTTTTTATCTTACCGGGGGTGAAAATGAACGAGCCATCGTCCACCTTCCTGGAAAAGATCATATGGTGGAAGGTGTGGAGACTCCGGCCAAAAAATAGGGTCGAACTAAATCCATAGCCTCATTTCATGCTTTTGCCGACCTGTTTTTCCAAGGTCCGCCTTGGCCGACGAAGTCCCCGGCTCGAATTAGCTTGTTTGAGAAAGCCCAGATGTGTCTCGTGGTAAGTTATATTTTGTTTTCTCTCTTTTTTTAAAAAAATATTTTGCTTCTTCTTCGGTTAATCTTTCTTCACTTCAAACTATTCTTAGGGCCTCTGTGGAATGGTCGAGGACTTCAACAGTTGCGTCCGGAACCTCCAGATCGAGTGCAAAGACCTCGTACAGGTCGAGAAGGAAAAAAATGAGATCCTTTGAGAGAGAGATCATCTTGTCTCCGAGCTGTTGATTGCCACCGCGGACCTTAAGAGTTCTCGGGACTTGGCCGAGCAATTGACCAAGGATCGACAGTCGGCCGTCGAAGAGATGGTCCGAATTCGGGACCGCACCGACAAACTCTCAGAGGATCTTCATGTGGAGGTACAAGCGTGTATTGAAGCCGAAGTGAAGCTGGAGGCTGAACTCGACTCTTAGTTTGGCCCAGACGACTGGAGAAGGCCTTAACTTTACGAGACTGCTCGGGACCCCTTCTGGTAGTGCTACCTTCAAGATGATGGAGGATTTGATCCGAAAAAAGGTGAAGGATACCATGAAGGACAGACATCCGGAGCTCGACCTCCGCTTTGTTTATTCGACTCCAGCTGCTTCTGAAGAATCCGAAGGGGAGGAAGAAGAGAATAATCAAGAAGATGAAGCCTTCTAGAAGCAGTTGGAGGACAATCTTCAGGGGGACGAGCAGCCCAATCCGGAGGGTCTGAACCCAAATCAAGATCAGTCGAAATAGAGTGGGCTGAACTGAAGTGTGACCGAGCAGCTTGTCTTTGAAATTCCTAAATTTGTAATCTTTTGTAATTTGATGTGATGATGCAAATATTTGTTTGACTGTTGTAAAGATCTTTCTCATTGAATGGATTTCTTTCCTTTACATTGATTCTTATTTTAGATTGCCACTGCTTGGAAGTTCGAGCAATCTTAAGGAAAAAATATTAATAACTTCGAGATCAGAACAACTTTGTGATTAAAAATTTGAATAATCAATAATCTGTTATAGCTCGAATCGACTCCATACTATACAGGACTTATTTGATTCAAACTATTTATAACCAAAAGGTCGAGCGACTAGAGTTTGAATATATTACAACTCATTCTATAACTATTATCATAGCTCGGACGTTTTTCTGGTCGAACTTCTATATTCCAGCTCGAAGAATTTGAACATCCTTTTAAAAATAGTATTTTTTTCAAATACTTAATATTCCATGCATTTGGAACATCTTTTCCTTCTGGGGTTCTCAATCGATAGGCTCCATTACAAACCACCGAGCTGATTATGTATGGACCCTCCCAGGTTGGATCGAGTTTTCCCGTATTGATTTCTTGAGTATTTTGGAAAACTTGTCGTAGGACCCAATCTCCAATTCGGAAAGCCCTTAGCCGAACTGTCTTATTGTAGAATTTTTCAACGATCCGTTGGTTCCTTGTCATTCGGCCGGATGCCTCCATTCTTTGTTCGTCCCTTAACTCTAATGACTCGACGAGTTTTCCTTGATTCTGTTCCTCGTCGAATAGCTTGACCCTAGGTTTTTCTTGGATGACTTCGATAGAAGATACCGCATCAACTCCATAAGCCAGTGAAGAGGTTGTTTCCCTGGTGATTGTTTTAAAATTTGTTCGGTAGGCCCAAAGTACTGCTGGAAGTTCCTCGACCCATGCTGATTTTTTGACTGCTAATTTTCTTTTAAGAATGCTGATAATTGTTTTATAGGATGATTCAGCCAAACCGTTAGCCTCCGGATATCTTGGTGTCGAGAACAATAGTCGAGCTCCAATTGTTTCACAATAATCTTTAAATTTCTTGCTCGTGAATTACCTGCCATTGTCCGTGATGACTTCTGAGGTAGTCCGAATCAGCAAATTATGTTTTTCCATAGGAATTTGATCATCTCGATATCTCGTTCTCTGGAAAGTGGCTCGGCTTCAACCCATTCAGTGAAAGAGTCTGTGGCAACTACTAAATATTCTTTTTGACCTGCTGTCTTAGGTAGCTTTCCCACAATTTTGATTCCCCATCGACAAAATGGCTAAGCATGGGTGTTCGAATGGAGTGGTTCGGCATGTAGATGTGTCGAGTTCGCATACCTCTAACAACTATCACATTTCCGAACTACCTCCTCAACGTCCTTCTTTAGAGTTGGCCAATAGAATCCTGTTGTATAGTTTTATGAGCCAAACTCCTGGAGCCCGAGTGATTTCCACAGCTGTCGGAGTGTATCTCGGCTAAGACCGAGGTGCTATCTTCTTCAGATACGCACTTTAGTAAAGGTCCCTAAAAAGATCTTTTGTACAGTTGTTCGTCAAGAATGGTGAATCGAGCTGCTTTTTGAACTATCCGAGCTGCTTCGGCCTTTGATTGTGGAAGAGCTCCAATGGTTAGATATTTCTCGATTGGGGTATTCCATGAGCTTTGAATGTCATCCACCGGGAAAACTTCCATAGGATCATATTCCCGATCTCTGGTGGCTGGCCAGAGTGCTACGGTTAATGGAATAGTTCGAGTTCCACCCGAACTCGCGGCCGCTGCTAGGCTTTCTAAGGCGTCGGCATGAGAGTTTTCTTCCTGAGGGATGTGAGATACTTCTACTTTCTCAAATTTAGATTCGAGCTCTTTTGCTAGCTCGTGATAGGATATCATTCGAGCATCTCTAGCTTGAAATTCTCCTCGGACTTGATTTACCACGAGCTTAGAGTCAGACTGAATTTTTAGTTTCCTTGCTTTTAGATTTAGAGCTAACTGCAGTCCTGTAATGAGTGCTTCGTACTCAGCTATATTATTCGTGGTTCAGAATTCGAGGTGGATTGCCCTTTCAATGACCCATTTTTCGGGGGATACAAGTATTATCCCGACTCCACTCCCCTTAGAATTACTGGATCCATCAATGGATAGGGTCCTGAATTCTAAACTTTATGAGGTGGGTCCGAGCTCTATCACGGCTGCTAGTTGGCGTTCGGGCGTATATTTGGCGATGAAATCTCCCAAGATTTGTGATTTGATAGTATTCCGTGGTTCGAACTGAAGTCCATAGCCCCCCAAGTTCGATTGCCCATTTCATCATTCGTCTAGATAGATTGGGCTTTGAGAGTATATGCCGAACTGGGAACGAAGAGACCACCTTTATAAGGTGTGATTCGAAATATGGTTTTAATTTTCTGGATAACATAACTTGAGCCAATACGAGCTTCTCAAGAGTAGGATACCGAGTTTCGGCATCCAGAAGTGTTCGACTGACATAATAGATAGGGTGTTGGTTCCCGTCTATTTCTCTTATTAGCACGGCACTTATGGCTTTTTCCGAGACGACCATATATAACTGTAGCTCTTCGTTTGGATCGGCTTTTGACATTACTGGGGGACTTGTTAAGTATTGTTTTAACAAGGTGAGCGCTTTGTCACATTCCCCTATCCATTCGAACTTCTTAGGTTTTCGGAGAAGAGAGAAGAATGGACTCGTTTTGTCCGAATATCTTGCTATAAATCTACTGACTGTCGTGAGCTTCCCAATCATCATTTGTATGTCTTTAACGTTCGTAGGGGGTTGGATGTTTTGGATAGCTCGGATTTGAAGTGGATCGGCTTCGATACCTCTTCGGCTTACAATATATCCGAGGAATTTTCCCGAGGTGACTCCGAAGGTGCACTTGGCGTGGTTTAACCTCATACAGAATTTTTGCAGGATTTTGAAAGTTTCGACCAAATGCCGAAGATGATCCTCGAAATTATCAGATTTTACCAGAATGTCATCGATATAGACTTCCATAGTTTGTCTGATTTGCTGCTCGAACATTCAGTTCATCAATCTCTGATAAGTCGAACCGACATTTTTAAGGTCGAATGGCATAACTTTGTAACAATATATTCCTTGATTAGTCATGAACACCGTCTTTTCTTCGTCTGGTGGATACATCTTTATTTGGTTATATCCTGAGAAAGCATCCATGAAGCTCATAATGCAGAAGCTTGCCGTAGCATCAACGAGCCGGTCAATGTGGGGAAGTGGGAACAGATCTTTTGGACAAGCCTTGTTTAAGTCTGTATAGTCCACGCATACTCGATTTTTTCCGTTCTTTTTCTTGACCACTACTACGTTCGCGAGCCATTCGGGATATTTAACTTCTCGAATGAATCCCACCTTGAGCAAATTCTTGACTTCTTCGGTTATTGCTTCATTTCTTTCAGGAGCAAATCTTCTCCTTTTCTGTCTCACCGGTCCGTGCTTCAGATCAACCGAAAGTTGATGACTTATAATCGAAAGATCAATGCCCGTCATATCTCCATGTGAGAAAGCAAAACTTTCTCTGTTCCGAGCAAGAAGAGCTTGCATTTCAGATCTCTCTATTTCGGATAACCTTTCTCCGACAAAGGTTGTCTGAGATGGATTTTGTTTGTCGATCTTAATCTCTGAAGTGCCCTCGATTGGCTCGAACTCCGTCATATGCACAGTCCGGAGGGTCACTTCATAACAACTCCTTGAGGCGAGCTGATCGCCTCGTATTGCTCAAACTCCCCAGGGTGTGGGAAATTTAATCATCTAGTGATAGGACGATGGCACAACTTTCATGGCATGGATCCATGGTCGACCAATCAGCACGTTATATGTTGAAGGGGCGTCAACTACTTGGAATCGAGTTGACAAATTTATTCCTTCAACAAATACTGGAAGTATTATTTCCCCAAGGGAGTTCAGCTTCTCTCCACTAAATCCGACGAGAATGATCAGATTTTCAATTATGTCCCCCTCAGAGATCCCCATTCCTCGAAGAGTTTTGAGGAATATTACGTTGGACGAGGCCCCAGTGTCAACGAGGATTCTCTTGACTTGGCAATTTGCTATCATCAGAGTGATGACTAGGGCATCATCATGGGGATGACGAGCTTTGGCTTCATCCTCTGCACTGAAGGAAATTTCAAACGGAGATGCTTCGACCTGGTGAATCAATTGATTTCTCAGATCTCGACAATGCCTCTTAGTCGTGTTTTGGGATGATTCGGTCATCGAAGATCCTCCAGTGAGGACATTGATGACCCTTTGAATTTTGGGTTGCTTGGGCTCCTCGGGAAGGGGCTATTTAATGGTTCCGGTGGCCGGGGTCGGATCATTTCGACCCCCTTGTTATTCTTTTTGTTTCTGGTCCAAACCCTTCCTTTCTTCGTGGGTTTTGGATGAGTCGGGAGTCCCGCGGCCAGAAGTCTATCAACTTCTTGTTTTAAATCTCTGCAATCATCAGTTCGATGACCATGATCTCGGTGAAACTCGCAGTATAGAGACATGTCCCTATACTCGGGTCGTGTGTACATCTTCCTCGGCCAGTTGACCTCATTGCTAATCTTTTGCATTTCTCGAACAGTTGTTCGAAGAGGCATCTTCTGCTCGGATTGCGGTGCGGTCGATACCACCTTCATCCCCTCCTTGGATGATTCGGTTCGAGCAGGGTAGGGCTGGTATCGATTGCTGGCTCGAGTTTCGCCTTTCTTATCAAAATGGCTCATTTGGGCCTTGCCCTTGTTTCTCTGGCCGAAGTTTTCCTCTTCGACCTCCTATCGAATTTGGGCTTTGGCTCGTGCTAACACTTCGGCCATGGTCGAGCAGGGATACTTGACCAACTTCCAAAAAAGGTTTGAATTTCTCCTGAGACCTTTTTTGAATGCCGAAACTGCCATTTCTTCGAGGCAGTTTGGGATGGTTACTTTCACTGCATTGAATCGTTTCAGGAAGTCCTGAAGGGATTCGTTTTCTTTTTGGACGACCGAGTAGAGGTCGTCCGATCTCTTTGGTGCTCTTCGGCTACTAGAAAAATGCTAGACGAAAGATCCATTCAGCTCGGCAAATGAAGAGATCGAGTTCGGGGCCAAGTGCATGAACCATTGCATGGTCGATCCATCCATGCATGCCCCGAAACTTTTGCACATCCAGGCTTCGCGTTGGTGATCGAGAATCACTGCGGTCTGCATCTTCATTTTGTAAAGTGTAAAATTCATCAGGGTCGGTCTTCCCGTTGTATGCCTTTATATTCAGCATTGTGAACCGAGAAGAAAGTTGTACAGCCGAGATCCTTCGAGTGAAGGGGGATTTGGCATAACTTTCCAGTGGTATACTTTTTGGTGGAGTAGGTGCCCCGGGGATTAGGGACATGAACTTTTGCATTTGCTCGAGTTGTTTCTCGAGCAATTTGATTTTTTCTCGGGATTCTCCGTCTTCGGTTTGGGCCGAGCTACTGACGGGCTCGGGAGACCTCTTTCTCCTCGTCTGTTTCGAGCGGAGGGGTTCTGCTTCTCAATCGGGTCTCGCTCTGCCCTTCGCCAGTGCCAACTGTCGCCGAAGAGCTTCGGCCTCTATTGTGACCCTTCTATTCTCTTCCTGAAGGTTTCGGAGCTCGTCCTCGTGGCATTTGAGTTCGGCTTCGAACTCGGCCTCACTCCGAAATACTCCATGTCCGAGTGGCTGGTTGTTGTTGTCGTTGTTGTGTTCCATGATTACTTTATCTTTCTTTCTTATTCGGCCCTCCTTCTAGCGCCAATTGTTAATGGTGGAATTTTGCAAGGCTATTTAAATAAGAATACTAGATAATTTAAAATAGGGAAACACAAATTAATCGAAGTAAATGCTTGATCGAAAATAGAGCTGAAATACTTTGCTTTTATTGCTTTATTTATTGTTTGAATTCAATGTGTCTATTACAATAAATGCGGATCCTTTTTATAGAAATCTAATTGAGCATGCGTCTTTTCACCAAGAGTAGCGCCACTTCGGTCGAACAGGCGGCTCGAATAGTCGCGCCTATTGGATTGAGCTGCTTTGACCGATATCTTGTTAACTTAGTAGTTTGAGCTAGCCTTTAAGTAGCTCGAACATTTCCCGAGCTCGGCAACATTAGCTCGACCGAAAGTCCATTTAATTCGAACTATGTCCCTTGGAGATTTCAATCTTCTGTGGACTTCGGCCTTTTTTTTATGGACTCCAAAAATGGGATTGCTCATTTTAGAGTCATAACAGTAATTATAATAAAATGAGAATTACTCAATCTACACCAAATTTAACAGCTGATAATCACTCTTAGTCTCTTACTATAAAAGAAATTATTGAAATTCTGTTTGATTCCATTTTTTGTTGATTGTACAACTCGTGTTAGTATCATCCTGCAGTATTTCGCCATTGGGGTAGAGTTCGGGCCGGAAACGGGCCGATATAATAGACTTGGGCCTTGGATAAAACTGGGTAGCGATAGGCTGGGCTAGTAAGTTTTAATAAAAATTAAAAGTTATTTTATAAATGTCATTAATGAATTTCATGTTAAAAAAAATATTATTTTGGTTGGAGAATTATTATTTTTATACGTGATGTTATATTTTATGCATACATGACCTTCAGGTATATGTCATGGAATATTCGGTTTATGTATAAAAGTAGGGGTGAGTAAAATCGAACTAAACCGTAAACCGTCAGTTTCGGTTTGGTTTATATATCAATTTTGGCTCGATTCGGCTTTATTATTTGAAACTGCCAAAATTCAGTTCGATTCGGTTATGAATTTGTGGATTTGAACTTAGATTTGTGTTAAAGTTGAGGATTTAGATTTGAAGATTTGGTATATTTGGATTGTTTTCAAGTTTATGTATGTTGGAACATTAAATATATATGTTTTAATTTAAGTATTTTATGAAGATGTACAAAAAATTTCGGTTAAAACCGAAACCGAAACTGCCGGTTTGGTTTGGTTCGGTTCGGCTGAAACCACCAAACCGAACCAAAACTACCAGTTTAGTTTATCAAATATTAGCAGTACGGTTCGATTTTAATTATTTAAATTTTCAGTTTGACGATTTGGTGGTTCAGTTTTATGTTCAGACCAAATCGACCGTCGCTCACTCCAATATAAAAGAGGAGACTTGTTTTAAGGCACTTTATATTAGATTAACATGAAGCTTCCATGTGTACATACTGGATTACATGTATAAAAACAACGGTTTTGAGATCTATCCTCTATTTGATGGCCTACTAAAGAATATGAATATTATATTATGCAACAATTTATGATTGTAGTAACAACATTTTGGGTGTGGTAGATGTAGTCATAAATGTTGCAAGAAACCAAACCAAGCCTCAATCAAATGGAATTTGTGTCCTACTCAATCAATTAATCAATCATTCAGGGTAGTGAAAACCTAATCAATTTCACACCGAAAGTGGTTTAAGTATCTTATATATCTCCTCTAGTGGTTTAGGCACTGGTTGTGTCAAATAAATCATATGTTGGGGACAAACAGTTTATGTGGTTTATTCAAACTGCAAGTGCAAGCTATTGAGGACTGAAAGAATGGTCAAGAAACAAGAATATATTGAACTCAGCTATATAGAATGAATTTCAGCTTCAAAAAAATCTTACATACAAACCTTGTCCTTGACTACTGCATTACCATTGCAGAAAGTTCTTCGAAAACCATTTTCATGTCGGGCCGTTCTGCAGCCGGAAGGGTGCACTTGAGAGCAACATGGAGCATGCCATCAAGCTTTTTGGGCAGGCTCCCTGCAGTCTCTGTGCCTAGAATCTGTGAGTCGAAGCACTCCATGGCGCGGTTCTCTACAGCCATGAAGCTCACCCATTCTGCTAGATCAACAACTTCAGGGTTGCCAGGAATGATATCAGCAGAGCTTCTTCCTGTCAAAAGCTCCAGCAGAATAACCCCGAAAGCGTACACATCGCTCTTCATTGATGGGCAAGGTTTGCTTGTGCTAGTGAATTCGGGTGGCAGGTAGCCTAGAGCACCAGCATTCAGCACCTGCTCAGCTGTGCCTGCTGATGTTAGTAGCCGGTGAAGGCTGTAGTCGGTCAGGAGCGCATTTAAGTTGGAGAGTTCGATTAAGATATTAGTGGACTTGAGGTTGCCATGAGGTATGGCACTCTCTGTGTGTAGGAAAGTGAGACAGCAAGACACATCAAGTGCAATCTTGAACCTTTCATCAAGAGACAATGGTGGGAGTGTTTGTTGATCTGTTCCTGCATTGTTTGAACCATACATCAAGATTTGATGATTTTGTTGGTCTGGAAAAAAAAAACAGAATCACTTGGGCTGTGATCTTACCATGAAGATAGAGAGCCAAACAAGGAGCATCATTGTACTTAGATATGATCAGCTTCTCATGCTCCTTGGGACCCCAGTAGAATCCCTGAAGAGAAACTAAATTCGGATGCCGGATATTGCCAAGCTTCTTGGCTTCTCTGGAAAACTCTTTTCTACCTTTTGCTATTCCTTCTTTCAGCAGCTTCACTGCCAACACATGGCCTGAGGAAAGGACAGCCTTGTACAGCGTTCCGTGGCAGCTCATTCCGACAGGCTCTGCAGGTGCAGATGATAGCTCCTCTGGACTGAAGTTCAACGTGTTGTCGAAAAGATGGAGATCTCCTGCCAGTTTCTCCGGTGGAGACACCTTCAGTGCACTTGGAGTTTCGGATTGATGCTGGAGCTTGGCCGGCGACGCGTTGCCAGATGATGCCATGGATACAGGAGAAGCTCCCACTTCATTCTTCTTTGTTGATTCTGGATGGTCTAGACTCTTCGGGCCCTGCATTGCTGATGAGATGTCCTGATGCTGAGGGCCGGGCTCTATCGTGGCCGACGACAACACTGTCGAAAACAACTGGTTAACTAACAAGTAACAAGCATGCATTTTCAGGAGAGGAAAGTTAAAAACTTACAAAGCTGTGTGTTTACCTTTCTTTCCACCTGCTTCTGTTGAGAGTGGTTTCTTTCTTTCCTGATGGACTCTACAATAAAGCAATAGAATCAGTATAGCTATCACCAATGCACCGCCTACGAGACCAGCAACAAGAGCAGCTCTGATGGCGGATTTCATCCGAGAACCATGGCCCCCAACATTAAGGCTGTCACCACCTTTTGGTGAAGACCCCTCATTTGGGAGAAGAAGCAAGTCATTTCCAGGATGGAAGGATGAGGAAGGGAATTTCTGCAAGCTCTGAGGAACAACTCCAGAAAGATTGTTGTAAGAAACATTAAATACTGTCATCGTGTTGGGGAGGTCATCCGGGATGCCCCCTTCAAGAAGGTTGTTGGACAGATCAAGGCATACCATGCTATGAAACCTACCCAACTCAGGGGGCAACTGGCCAGCAAGTGAATTATGTGACAGATTGAGAGATAGCAGGCTGTAGTCCTGAGGGGTCAGTCCCTCAGTAGGAACTGTCCCAGAAAAATTGTTCCAAGACAAGTTGATGTCAACCAGTTTGGTTGAGTTAAACAAGGTAGGAAGAAAACCACTAAACTTGTTTAGACTAAAATCAACCACTCTTAGTTCTGGATATGTGCCAAGTACAGGTGGAAGAACACCTTCTAGTGAGTTGTTGGAAATCCTGAGTGAAGTGAGCCTCAAGAACTGGGATGTTTGATTTGGAAAGGAACCGGTCAAGTGGTTCGAGCTTAAATCGATGATCTCGACATAGTTTCCCCAACTCTGAGCTCTTGATAGGTTTCCTGAGAACATATTGTTACTGAGATCTATGATAGCACAATGTGCTATCCTCAAAGGCATGGGGCCAGAAAGCCTGTTGGATGATAAGTTTAGGTATCTCAGATTCTGAGAGCTTATAGTTTCAATGGGACCTGCAGAGAAGCATACATCACCAGCTCAGTTTTCAACTCAATCTTGAGTTATTAAACTTAAAACATGGATCATGCAAGGACCTAAAAGCTCTTCTTTATGGAAAGAAAATGGAAACCAAAATCTAGCATCATCAGAAAATTGGTAAAAATGAAGGTAAAGTGCTTCAAATATGCATACCTTCAAGTTGATTATGGCTGAGGTCCAATTCAGACAAGACCATTGAGCTCTCTTGCAAGAGGCCTTCAGGCAATGATCCTGACAACTGGTTGTTGCTTAGTTTCATAACTCGGAGGGAGACTACAAGGCTGAAAGAAGGAATGTCTCCAGTAATATGATTATCACTAGCATCAAAAACATCTAAACTATCCAAGAAGGGTATCCCATCATGAGGGAAGAAGAGCTGCCCTGTCAAGCCATTGTAACTAACATTCAGGTAACCAACTGATGAGATAAAATCAGGGTCCCCGGCTCCTAAGTCCAACGAACCCGAAAAGCCGTTGCAGCTGAGATCAACGAACTCCACCGCTCCCAACTGACCCAAGATCCCCATCACATCCCCCACAAAACCATTTGAATGGAAATCTAAGTATTTGAGCAGCTTCAGATTTGCAAAGCCAGATGGGATTTCTCCTTCCATTTTGTTTAATGAAACATTCACAAGGGCCAAGTTTTTTAAACTTGTCAACTGGGAAGGGATCAAACCACTGAAAAGATTGGCTGAAAGATCAAGATTCTCTAGCTTTTCTAGCAAACCGACATCTTTTGTGATAGTGCCAGTGAATTGATTGTTGGAAACTGATAAATTGTGAAGCATTTGGAGCTGGGAAATTGCAGGAAAGCTGAATTCTCCTGCTAGGCCTAAATCATTGAGTGATATTGAAATCACACGGCCGTTACTACAGCTGACACCATACCAGTTTTTTGGGCAACCATCTGAATCCAGTGACTTGGAATCCCATGAAACAGAGACTTTTGTCCAAGTATCAGTCTGAATTCCCTTTTTGAGTAGTAAAAGCGCATCAATGTCTGATTCTCCTACTGCTAATTCTACTAATAAAACTAGAACAAAACAAATGAACTTCATTCTTAGTGCTGAGACTACAACCAAGTGTGAAATTACAAAAAATGGCAAGAAATCAGGAATGTGAGCAAACACCATGAGAAGGGAATCTGCAAGAAGAGAGAGAGGTCACCCCTCAGTCCAGCATCAGATTAAAAGCTCTTCCCATCAGAAATTGCAATCATTCCACCGCATGATTTTGACAACCAACACACAATTCCAACTTGACTTTTTAACCACCCTCCAAAGAAAAAAAGAGAAACAGATAATAAAAGATAAGTGTTCTACATTTGCATGAATGAGAGTAAAGGGGCCTACCTTTTCAAGTAGTAGAAATGAATGAATGAATGATGCCTACTATCATTGAGTCAAACTGGAGTCTAATTGGAACATGATGGCAACGATAAGCCCAAGAAAATTAGAATAAAATAAAGTAAACCCTTGATGATTAATACATGAGAGGAAGAAAAGAAGTTCTCTCTCCTTGCCCAAGAATCAAGAAAATGGCAATAAAGTGGCTGGTGCTACAATGTTGAGTAGCATTTAATACGGGAAGAAAATTGAGAGTGACTAGACTCAAGAGTGAAGGAATGGCCGCGGTCAGCAACAAACGGATCAGTCTTGGGAGTGAGAGAGAGATGATTGGAAACTGGGTAGGTAGGTTCAGTTAATGACTTAGAGAAGAAGAGAGTGTGACACTGCTGAGTAGTGAGCACTCACTCCACTACACACACTTTCTCTCTCTCCCATCTCTGTGTTTTTGTTTTGGCATAGTTGTTCCTGTGTGCTAACAAGATTCAATTCAAGAAAACAAAAGTTGGGCTGGCAAATGGCAATGGCATGAGTGAGATGGGTCAGATCTAAAAGGGTTGTGTCCCACACATTTCAAGTGGAATATATGTTTAGGCGGAGGGAGGTCAGGACAATCTTGATTACAAGAAAACAAAATCCATTAGGACAAGTAATTAAGGATTGTTTAGAGAGTGGGACATTTCAGCTCTGAAACTGGTGCAATAAACAATGATGGGGAAGGGATCTGAGTGAGAGGCTGCCAACACAATGCAACATCCAAATTCAGATTTTGAACTACATGTATTAAAATTGTGGACTTATTCCAGTTTGTTACAGCCCAACCACTCCCTTGTACCTTTCTTGCAGATAAATCCAATAATCATTCCTGCTACATCCAAATTAAATTGAGGTGTCACGATGTTTTGCACTTCTGTAACAAGCTTCAAAACCATCACTTCAGTCCCAAGAACAATCCTCTCTCTCTCTCTCTCTCTCTCTCTCTATAAACAATTTTCATCTTTCCTTACCAAAAGAACTCTACTTTTTCACATACTTTCTATCCTCCCCTAAAAGGGTTCTCTCTTTTATCTGCAAAGGCTTTATTAAACAATATGAATTATGGCATATTTTCATATGCATCACACTCCAACACAATCTCATTTTTTATTTTTATTTCTATTTCGTAGCCTTATGCCACAATTCTTTATATTTGGTCTCACTGTACTCATTCATCCACACACCTTCAGCTAGGACTAGGAAACTTCATAAATGGCTCAAATAAAGTTTACGTTGAGATGTAATGGTTAAAATACCTTACTTTTAATTTAAAAATTATGAATTCAAGCTTTTCCAGAATATTTAAATATGTGAGTTTAAATTAATACATTATTATTAGTATTTTATAAAAGAAATGCTCAAATAAAGAAAATCAATTTAAAAAATTATATTCAACTTAAACATTCTCAGTTCTGTAAAAAATTAGGTATCTGGAAAACAAACCAAATAAATAATGGGATGAGCACTCTAGTGTCATGGGTTCAAGCTTTCATTGGGACACGTAGGGTGTGTGTATTTAATTAAGGCAAAAACTTGCATTAGGCACACCTAAACGGTTTAGGCGAGTTTTATTCATACCTAAATGGGTTCATCCATCTCAAATAGGGTATATTAATCCCCAATTATAGTATATTAGATAGATTGGACTTGGGTTAATGGATAAAACTCGCCTAAACCATTTAGCGTGTCTAATTTGATACCTTCCCTTTAATTAATATTAAAAAAAATAAATACCGAAATGCAGTAGCGAAAGTATATTATCTGTAATCAAGATGTGTCTAATTTGTAAATTAAGTTAAATGTTGTGATTTAAAAAGCCCAATTACTAGCCTTTTGGGCCGTTTAGCAGTCTTACACACATAATGGGTTTTTTAGTGTGATATTTATTGGTGGGCCATCTCTCCTTCAAAGTATTATCTAATGATGGGCCCAAGACTCACTCGCTAATAAACAACACAACATTTGAATTAAGCGACAATGTCCATTGAAAATTAAAATATAACATATAAACTTTGTAGGATGATTTTTCCACGTATACTAAATATCGACCAATTAAATCTTATAATTAATGAAAATGATATTTGGGAAGACTATTTTTCCCCCCATTCTAGGCCCCTACTTTAATAAAGATAAAGTAAGCCCCCCCTCTTCAAATAGTTACAATTTTATTTAAACAATACTATTATTTTAGGCCCACTCACATGCTAGGCCCAACAATATACAAAGAGTCTATCTTCTTCCAAATTTTATCTTATAAAAGGGAATTTCCAAAACATTCCAATCGGTTAACCCCATCAGGTTTCATACCAGAATTATAGAATTGTGGGATAGTTGATCTGTGCTAAAATAAAATTTTGAATAAACCAATTCAACTCTAATCCTATCCTTTCATTAAATTTACAAATTATTACTTTTATATATTTTATTAACTTTTTATGTCATTAAATATTTTTTTCTTTTTAATTTTCTAAGTGCTAAATAAAGGTCTCTTTTAAAAAAAATACAAAATACATATCAAACATTCAAAGTTGTTGTATTTATCAACGTAAACAATAAAAATATATTGTTTTCTTATCTATAAATGTTTATACAATTAAAAGAATTTATTAAAAACTATTTGAATTGAATACACCTATATTAATTTTTTTCAGGCCAAAAATCTTAACTCGGCATAATGAGGTAAATCTATTGATTTTGAAATATATAAATATCCCTACCTTCCAGTAAACAACATGTATTGTTAAATATCTTAAGATAAAGATTCAATTTCTGAACCCTTACTCACTCCAAGTAGTTATCATGCAAGTAAATATTAAATACTCCCTCCGTCCCTTATAAGTAGTCACTTTTCTTTTCGGCACGGAAATTAAGAGTTGTGAGTGTAGTGGAATTAATATTTTATTGATGAGTGTGAAAAAATTTGTCATTTTAGGAAAGTGAGACTAATTTATGGGACAAACAAAAATGGAAAGTGAGACTACTTCAACGGGACAGAGGGATACTACTTTTGCTTTCCAAAAAGAGTATTTATTATGTATCTATATACTATAAATAATGCTACTTTATTTCTTTTAAGAAGGCTATTTCCTTTTCTTTTTCTCTTTTTAAAATAATAATAATAATTTATTTTCTCTCTTTTTGGGCAAGTGCGTAAAATTTACAAATGCAAAAACTTTTGGTCCTTTCTGAAGCAGGTTTGCTTTTTTCGATTTTACTTTTGTTTATTTCCTGTAGGCACGTGAACTAAAAATTGATTGCATGTATGTAATTAAATAAAGTGGATCAACTAATTTAAGGGAAATTATTTATTTTTTTTATGTGATTCTTTTTTTAAAAAAAATGTTTAGTTCAAACAAAACAACAACAGCTAGGATGACAGGAGAGAGAGACTAATTAAAAAATAAATGGACAAAAGAATACTATTTTAAGTGAAATAATATAAAAGCCACAACAAAAAAAATATTAAAAAATTTCCCCTTCAAATATTATAGTTCATGAGTTGACTTATACTAATCTATAGCAAGACACGTGTCCCAAAAAATGCTTTATAAAATTATCAGACTAGGTTTTTTTATGTTAATGTTATTGGTGTTACTGTATCAACATATACTATGGTAGGTGTATACATGTGTCTAGTCCTTTCAATTCTCAAAAGGGCACAAGGTAAAAGAAAAAAGAAAAAAAAAAAAAGAGATAACAATACTAGAGTTTTTTTTTTTTTTTGAGCAAAAATACTAGAGAATAAAACTTGTACAAGTGTGCACTTTTTAGCCGAGACATTTAATAGAAATCATATATTTTAGAGTAGTATTATTTGTCATGTTGTATTTTTTCTTAAAACTCATACAATCTATGTGAAATGTATACCTATGTTGTTAATTGTATAGTGAGCATTGCTAGAAAAATAGTATGTGAGATGATTAAGACTCTATGAAAATTAGGGCTATGACGAGAATCAGTGTCTTGTCCATGATTTTTTTGTAGGGAGTTTTATTAGATTTTACATAACAAAAAATACAAAATTGGGTTTAATTATAGAAAATGTTGGCCCTTCTTTATTCTGAGCTCTCTCCTATATTTTTATTTTATATTTTAAATTAAATTTTCTTCTTCACAACTTGTTAATATTTGAGGGTGACTAACTCAAAAATATATCGAACATCACACTATATAAACTGAATTTTTTTTCGGTTAGAGTGCTCATATATATAGATCCGCCAATGACGAGAACACGAGAACTATTACTTTGATTTAATTGATTTTTATTTTTTAGAGTCGGACGTTAAGTTAATAACTTGTACTATTTTTTTTCTTTATTTCGAATTAAAATAGAAAGTTGAGTAAACAAAGTGTAAAAGAACCTATGGTTTGAAAACTAAGTATTGAATAAACATTAATCCAAAATTTTATTTCCTCTTAGTTGAAAATATCAATTGGACAACTCACCTACGTGCTTGCACAATTCGAACTTAAAAAAAAAATTACATGTCCACGAAAGTATTGGACCAAAAGAATTGAACTTATAAAATATTGTAGCACTATATCTACTGATGTAGATCTCATGTCCCCTAATTTCATAAATCAAAATTTAAATTTTTTATATATAGAAAAAAATCATAATAATTGCTCCCAACAGAAAGTAACAGAAGAAGGTACACTAGTTCATAAAAAAAAAAATCAACAAGACACATGAAGTATTGGTTGTGTCCTAAGTATGATTAGGGGAACACTAACCAATCAATAACCGCCACGAAAAATGATTAAAAATCTCATTAGGCAGGTCATTAAGATTATATTAGTGCAATAATTTTAAATAAAGTATGTGAGAAGTGGGGAGAAAATCAAATCAAATAATGTATATATAATTAGTGATTAATGGGTTGATTGGCATGAGACAAGCATTTGTCGGCCAATCTGGGGGTTTTGGGGATAGTTTTTTGTCATGAAAGTACACTAGTATTGTTAATTTATGGTTAATGAGATGGGATTAATTAAGAAGATAATAATTATATTAAAATTAGTGTGAGTTATATATGTCTAGGTGCATGAATTAGAAAATGTTGCTTCAAGATGTCTCCCACTTAATGTCCACAATTGCAACAATTTACTAAAATACCCTCATTCTTGTTTAACAACGAGATCACTGCATTTTTAATACGTTTTGTCTATGTATAATATTATGATATGTATGCGTTACGTAACATAACATAACATACCGCAAAACCGTCCTACATTTTTACGACATGACGAATATTTTTTTTAATATGTTTGATTTATGTGTAATATGTTGATATTTGTGCCTTGTGTCGTAGATTTATCCGAACTATATTGAGTAATAGTAATACTAATTTGAGAAGATGATGAAACAATTGGTCTTTCCTTTTCCTTCTTGGCGGGGGTGGGAGGTGAGGTGACTTCATTTTTGGTTGTATTTTAGCTGGATTAGTGAGAGTATAGGTAAGGTAATTGAAAATATATTTTGATATTTTTAAAGAATTGGGCCCTTTATTTTAGGTCAAATAATTTGTTATTTGGCTATCATTTTCAGCAAGAGTTTACTTAGATTGGATGAACTATGACCTAAAATAAACTATTTAAATCCCTAGAGTCAACTTCCATTATTGGAAGTCATGAACATTTCAAGTTACATGGAAGTTGAATTCCCTTGATTATATTTTCAGATACTCTAATAATTAAAAAAAGAATTGGAAGTAATTGCAATTCATCTTCTAAATTAAAGTTTATGATGTGCATTTGAAGCGTGACATGCCATTTTACTATTTCTTTAAAATCACCTTTTTTGTTATCTAAAAAACAAATCACCTTTTTGAAGAATGGGACAGTTGAAATTTACTTTGTTAATGAGAAAAAAGCACTAGGAAATAGTGTTCTTTCGGTGCTAGCTCCAATGAATTATTGGTGAAAAAGAATCTAATTATTAATTTTTATTATCATAAAACTATTCATTACATGACTCTAGTCGATGTTGATAACCCACCTATATATATATATCTCCAATTTGATTCTCATTTTGGTTTGTGTTTAGTATTTAGAAAGAAGAAGATGGATTCCATTCCAAAACTTAATTTTTATTGGGGGATTGTCCCGAAAAGAAAAGACTTGTTTAGTTCATAAGTAACGGTGATTAGTTTGCTTAGATAACTGCGAATAAAGTAAAGAGGAGAAAATGTATTTGAATTGAGTGAAAAACAGTCCAAATGAGAGAGAAAATGACCCAATGAACAGCATTAGCTTCTCGACAAAAACTATGCTGTGCTTCCCTATGATATGGAGTATTAAATCTCTCTCTCTTTCTCATACATGACTTTTCTTGATGAGTGGTGGCGGCAGCAAGTTTATCAAGAAAAAGATAAAGAAAGATGAAAACTACAAGAAAAGGGGCCAATTCCTTGAGATCCAAATCAAGAAAACATTATCCGATCCTAATTAATTAAGGGGACCTTAGCTCCACGACAATATATCACCAACCTCTCTCATTTTTCTATTTGCTTCAATATTAGGAACTAACCCCAAAGGAAAAGGAAAAGGAAAAGTAAAAGGATGGAAGTCACCACACATTTAATGAAAAATCTTGCAATGTTGGCCAAGTTAAATAATTCAATAATCTTGAATTTATTACTCCACTTATTATTATATGTATGCATCTCAATTATCAAATCAAAGCTGACTGAGCCTAACTTGGAACAGAGAAATATTCCATTAATAAAAGGAGTGATGGGACAGAAATCGTAATGGATTCATCCCTCCAATTACAGATACAAAAAGATACAATGGAAAGAAGAACATTCATCAGTCAACAAAATACAGCCACCACCACCAACTTATCCATTGTGGGCTGTCTTAAAACACCATCAAATAAATGAAGTGAAAATGAAACACCAACCAAACTTATGTAACATCTATCCATTCTCTACTAAAATCAAATGTCTTCAAACATGGGACACCATACCACAATCCCACTTCATTATTACACAACTTCTTCAAACTCTACAAACTATAACATCATATTCATACCATATCATATATATATATGAAACTAGGATAAAGACATGACAGGTGAAAAAAATTCCACATGTATTGGACTGGACTACTACTAGTACCAGATTGTCACATCCTGCTTTGCCATGTTGTTATCCCTTGCCTGCCCGAAATCCACCGGAGATATGAACGGGGAACTGAACATTAGCTGGAAATTCTCTGCAGAGTTGGGGTTGAATGGTGTGTTTAAGACCTTGCATTGCTCGAACCTATCTGCCTGCCGGAATATCGGAGGGTGGTTGTTGTTGCTGCTGTCGTCTTCGAACAGGCTGCCATCCAACACCATTCCTTGACTCTGTAGGTACCCATTGCCCTGTTGGCAATGCAGGTTGCGTTGCGGCTCCTTGGGCGGGGCTGCAACGGTTCCACCATTCGAGTTCTTGCTTCCGAGGACATTGTTGTCGTAGCAGGACATGAGCTCGTTGATCATCCTCTGCCCGTCTTCTGGAACTCCTAGGCCAGATAGATCGAAGGGCGGTGGTGCTGGAGTTTGATTCAATGGCTTTTGCTGGACAAAGGACTGAGGAAAGACGACTGGCTTGATGTCATTGATGCTGAAGCTCGAAACCCCAAACTGCTTGTAAGGGCAGGAAAGCTGGTGATTGTCCCGGGAGGTGCGGTCCTGGAAGCCATGGCGGAGCTCACTGTGCGGGCATTGAAGAACCTCACAAGTGTATATCTTCTGATCCATCATCACATTGAGCTCGCTCCCCGGCTTTCGCTTCCTCGAAAAGTCCAGATTGGTGACTAGTTCATCTTTCAGGACATGAGACTGTTGTTGAACTGGAAGCCTATCTTGGAACCTGTCCATCCCAATATTCAACAACCCTAGGGTAGCTGGTTTCTGTTCCTGCACATCGAAGCTGCACTCGTCGTCACCCACTTCGACGTCATACTCGCTGCTGTCATTCATGGCGAATGTCCCACTCCCACCGGATGCAGACAGTGGTGGGCACCGGTCAGGGTAGAGCTCCCGAGCCAAGGCTTCCTCCTGGTTGATGATGGCCAGCCATGTGGCGCTCTCCTTGGCCGTCATCTTATCCTGCAAGCACTTCGACTGCCTCACCAGCTTCCGAATCTTGGCAATATCCGGCGACATGTGCTTGATCACGGCCGTCAGAACGCCAACCTTCCACGCCTTCTTCAAGTCGTGAGGCTTCTTGTAAGGAGGGGAGACCTGATCCTTCTGCAGACCTAACTGATGCCACCATTCCTCCTTCCCAGTCGGCCACCACGGAGGGGGCACGCCCTTCTCCAGAGGGAAGCGCCTCTGCGGCGGATCACAGTGCTGCATCAGAGCAGACAGCAACGAACCAAGAGTGGTGTCTTGGAGCTCCTGCAAGGTGTGTGGAGTCGGGCCGACAGGGTTGGCGCCCTCATTCTTCCCGGGGATCGCGTTCTCCACTTGGTACTTGGAGATGGCAGCCGGTCCATTCCGGTCGAATCTGACCTTGTCCTTCCACCACTCCCTCAGATTGTCGGAGGCTCCGCTCACCGGCTTCCCTTTCTCCGGAATGATCCCGTAAACAAAGCCTTGAGCCTTGCACACCTCCATCATCTTCAACATGTACTTCAAGATCCCATCTTGAGCCCTGGACATCTTCTTCCTCCTCGCCTGCTCCTGCGACTGGCGCTGCTTCGCAGCGTCCACGCCTTCCTTCCCCTTGTTCATCTCCTTGAGCCTCTTCAGCGTCATCTTATCCCTCCACATCCTCCTCTCCAGCTCATCCACATCGATCTCATCCTCGTCGCTGTAGTCATCCTCCACAACCGGCTCCGGCTCAGACTGCAGAGCACACACATCCGCTTCCTTCATCGAGAAGAAATCAAGATCACCACAAAAACCCATCTCCTCGAACATCATCATCGACATCGTATCAGCCCGCGACAACAAATTGTCTTCGGATCGATCAAGATCAAGAGTAATTGCCTTTCCAAGATTCAGCAAACTACTTAAATTCCATTCCCACCTGTAAATATGAACAAACATAAATTAGGAAAGCTCTTCGCAGCAGAAAACATTGAGAATTCAAGATATATATACAGCTCTAAACTCTACAGAAATGAAAAGATACGGAAGAGGACCACGCCACATACGTTTGCATAATAAATGACTTAATAGGAAAAGAGATTATTAAGAGGGGAAATGTTTATCACAGCAAACACATGAACTTTAACAAAAAAGTTGAAGAAAAAAGAGGCCCTTTTCTTGAACAACTTAGATTCTCACATCTGTGATGATAAAAGCTGCCATCATGACAAAAAAACACAGATCCAAGCTTCCAAGTCAAAAAAGAAAGTCTATGGAAATCTAAAATCAGATCCCCCGGCAGGAAGAAATTTCAAAATCCCCGGGAAAAAAATGATACCAATTAATGCATCTTCACCAGTAACACACCCACCTACAAAACTGTCCAAATATGTGATGTTTTCGGTTATCAGATCCTCCCAAACTAGAAACCCCATATTTTGAAGATTTTGAGGGTTTTTCGAAAAGAATCAAAATCCTTAAACGCAATCATCTTAATTGAGCAACACAATCAAGAAAAACCCAACCTCATGGAAACAAATCAAATCAAGCCAATAACCCAAAAAGAAAGAAGCTTGACAAAGAAAGAATAAAGGAGTAGCAAAATCAAGAAGATAATTGTTTCCAAAAACCTGCCTTTTACCTGTTACTCTTGTACAGTTGCTGAAGAAAACCTCAATAACCAGAGACAAACGGAGCAAGGACAAGCAGGCAGACTTT
The DNA here is from genome assembly GCA_026898455.1 of Plectranthus barbatus. Classification (NCBI taxonomy): domain Eukaryota; kingdom Viridiplantae; phylum Streptophyta; class Magnoliopsida; order Lamiales; family Lamiaceae; genus Plectranthus; species Plectranthus barbatus. Next base: position 1,179,145 of record JAPKLW010000035.1, on the reverse strand, counting down.
TTTGTATGTGTGCGTTTGTGAGAATATATATATATGCATATAAAATTAAGTAGTACTATCTAATAAACAAATATGAACAGTATTATTGGAGTGGCATATGAGGAGATTAAAAATGTCGGCACTTAGTAAAGCAAAGAAACATTAGAAAAAGGATTAATTGCAGTGATATTTGAGGAGTTTTGCGTGTGTTTGTGTGTGTGTGTGTGAGAGAGAGAAAGAAACTGTAAAAATGGTCAGATTCAGAGGAGCAGCATCTTTATGATAAGAGTGTGAATTTTACCAGATCTATCATCGGTTTTATGACGTGAATAACTCCGGTCTGAGATTAATTACTGCGATTTACTACAAAGTGTAGATGCATTTAAGACCAGTACAGTCTGTTTAATACTCCATAATTCTGTGTCTAACTTCCATATAAATGTCAGATATAATTTGCATTAAATTTTCTTTAATTTAAATGATGATCAAACTCATCTTACTACAAGTTCAATACTGCACCCAAAATTCAACGAGTCTTTATTTTTATCACGTCAACCCATGACGATTCACATTCTCATTTTCATTGAGTTCCTTAAATTCTTTTGTGATTAATTAGAATATAATATTTAAACAAATAAAAATATACACAACAAACAAGATTTGCAAGTGTTAAAAAAGGGTTGTTTATTTATTATTTGATACATAGAGAGATAAGCACTACTCGTGATTAGAAAGAATTCACTAAAACACTATTTAGTGTTTAGAAAGATGAAATTTAGAGATAATTAATAGATGATTAGAGATTAATCATTTCTTCTACTCACCTATCAAAAATAAAATCCTGTAAATATTAAACATTCTTATTGGCTGATACAAACTTTCATTATCATCGGGGCTCGATTACATTTCCGTGAAATCATACTTAAAATATTATTTTATTTTTTAAAAAATAAATTTCATGTTAAAAGTTGATTTGTGTTAAATATAATTAAATTTACATCATCCATCAAGAAAAAAAAATGATTCAGATTAGTTTTTTTTTCCTTTTACAAAATGTAATGTTTAACTACTTTATAAATCATGCTTAATCAATTAAGCATAAAAATAATTATACTTAAAATTTCAATCATTAATACATTAATCTCAACCGTTGGTATTATTAATCCAATGATTGAGATTTATTCGTATTTAACAAAAACTTAATATTATTACTTATATATATATATATATCATAAATTCAATCCACTCGAGCAATTAGTATTTTAATCCATATTTGTATATCATTCTCTCGAATATAATTTATTATGTGCCTCATAAGTCACAAGTCATAACAACATAGGATAATAGTAAAACCTTGAAAGAGAATATGAGTGTAAGAATTGTAAATCAAGGAAGCAAATCAAAATTCTACTTGAGTTGGGGTCCCAAATGAAAGTGGTGGTACAGCTCACCTTCCAAACTATGCTTCACAAAATCAATTTTCTTTTTTTCTTTTTTTGGTTATGAAATGCTTTGAACTGTTGAGAATATAAATTATCAATGGATGTGCCTGCAGTCAACTTACATATAATTATAAAGTAAGTTGATATATATATATAGAGAGAGAAAGAGAGAGAATGTTCTATACAATTTTATTTTATCCTTATAATCAATCAATTGTTTACATTAAAATTTATATATATATATTTTATGTATGTTACTTTTTCTATTCAAGGTTTTTTTATTAATATGTATATGTTAAAAAGAAATTGGAAAATTCTCGTATGAGACGGTCTCACTATTTTTATTGTGAGACGAATTTAGTGATGTATTTTATTTTATTGTAATAATGTATTTCCTTATTGCAAATAATGTATGTATTTTTTTACAGTTAAAGAATAATATATTAAAAAAATAAAATGATGTATTTATCTTATTAAAATGATGTATTAAGATCCGTCTCACAATTAAAAAATGATAAAACCGTCTCTCAGGAGACCAACTCAAAGAAAATATGTTTACCGTGATCTAATCAATCTAAATACTAAAATCCATTGTTCTCAACACATAATCTAGTCTTAATTTTTTAGCAACCAACGTTTTTGCAACGGCCAAAATCCGTCGCAAAACAGCAATTTGCAACGGATTTGCGACCAATTGTTCGGTCGCAAATCAGAAATTTTTTTGTAGTGTAACATCAAATCTAATTTAGCAAAAATCAGATTTTGTAGGTCAATAGACATGGGAAAAATTATGTGGCAAAAGCATAAATGATGAAGAAAATTGAGTGCACCCAAGAATTTGTAGCACTACCACATTAATTTGGGTATGAAAGAGACCGCGAAAGATTAGTGGATTATAGTTTTTAATATCTACCAATATCTTATAATCAAATTCTTTCATTAGATGAATTTGTTTCACAATTATGGAAATAAAAAAAACAAATTATACAAGTGAAAATTAATATTATTTTAAAATTTTAAGAAAATTGTTTTTTCCCCGAAAATGACAAATCATCTGAATAAAGGTTGTATGTAAAACTCGTGGGGCAATGGTTTAAAGAGACATCAAAACAAACAAAGAAAAAAAAAATAATGTTGAACCTAAATTTGTCGCCAAGACTATGAATTATCATTTATCACAATACATTAAAATTATCATGTTATTCATTGGATATTTATAGTTGATATATAAATAAGAATCGATATTGACTATTGATTTGAGTATATATATTCACATCGATGGTTATATTTTTAATTATGGGCAGTTATATATTTCCGGGAAGCATAATATATTAAATAAACAGGCATTATATATTAAATAAATATATATAGTAATATTTAATATATAATAACTAATGAACATAATATAAAAAACTAATAATTAAGTACAATTAACATATTAGTATATACAATCGGTTGACACTAAATTATTCTACAATTAATGATCTAATTATGTAACCAGTTCGATGATGGTGGATATTAGATCGTATTATAATTCTTATGTAACAGTATATTAGGTCTATTAATATTTTAGTTTTGGTCAAAGTAATATATATATATATATATATATATATATATATATATATATATATATAGTAGTGATTATATGTTACCCATTCTCTAGATGTTATATGAGATCAAATCTCAACCATTTATTTTATTAATCTAACGGTTATTAAATTATGAATTAGTTTTTATTTTTAATGTGTAAATATAAATTAAGGGTATATTAGGTAATTAATTTATATTATTCTCTTTCATTAACCAATCAATCACATGTTGTTTCTTATTTTTCCTTCTCTCATCATTTTTCTCTCTCCTCTATAATTCCTATAAAACTTCAAATAATCATAACTTATTCAATTTGAATTATTTTTTCACTTATTATATATCAAATTAAAGATAATTTAATAACCTTTCAAACGAAATCCCTATTGCATATGTTAGGAATAAGGTAATCGTAGCAAAATCAATAATGTAATAGCTAAAACTAAATAATGTAACATAATAATAAGAATAATGTAATACTGTAATACTAATAAAAAGAATTACATATTGATGAATAAAGAGAACTATTAGTTTCTTTTTTCGGCAAGAAATCAGACATTAATAATGTACTCCCTCTGTCCCTAAACACTTGTCCTGTTTCTAAATGGCACGGATACCAAAACGAGTATAGATAGAGGAAATTAATATTTTATTAATGAGTGTGTATTAATTTTCCATTTGAGCAAAGTGGACAATTATTTGGGACAGACGAAAAAGGAAAACAAGACAATTGTTTCGGGACAGAGGGAGTTACAATGAACACATAATGTACCAATCAGTCGATATACAATGCACCATTCAGACAATACTTTTATCAACGTCATGCAACCGCAAAAAAAACAGACATGAATAATATAATATACAGTCAAATAATGTAATATACAATCAGTACATAATGTACCACTCACTCAATATATAATGTATCATTCAGACAACTCTTTGATCTTTATCATGCAACCACAAAAAAACATACATAAATAATGTACATACGGTTGAATAATATACTCCCTCCGTCCCATTGAAGTAGTCCCACTTTCCTTTTTTGTTTGTCCCATAGAATAGTCCCATTTTCCTAAAATGACAACCTTTTTCACACTCACCAATAAAATATTAATTCCACTACACTCACAACCCTTAATTCCCGTGCCGAAAAGAAAAGAGACTACTTCACCGGGACGGAGGGAGTACTATAAAGCTGATACATAATGTACCACAACACATATTGTACCATTCAGACAACACTTTGATCTATATACTGCAACGCAAAAAAACAGATATGAATAGAGTAATACTAATGTGACACATAATGTATCACTCAGTCGATGCATAATGCACCATTCATGCAATAATTTGATCTATATCATGCAACCAAAAAAAACAAACATGGATAATATAATACAAAGACTACACATAATGTAGCACTCGAATACCTTTTTTATGTATAAAATGCAACAGCAATTGTGAAATCAAGATTTTCCCCAATTTTTATAAGAACAGCATCGAAATTATGTAAGTATAATATATCATTACATTATTCTCTATATTATGGTACATTATTTAGCTTTACCTATTACATTATTTAGTTTTACTTCGATTATCTTATTCTGAACATATTTAATAGGGATTTCGTTTGAAAGATAATTAAATTATCTTTAATTTGATATATAGTATGTAAAAAAATAACTTAAATTGAATGAGTTGTGATTATTTAAAATTTTATAAGAATAATAGAGGAGAGAGAATATTGATGGGAGAGAGAAACAAGGAATAACGTAACATTGAGTTGGTTAATGAGAAATAATAATATAAATTAATTACCTCATTACCCTTATTATATATTTAATCATTAAAATTTAAACTTAATCCTATCCATCCAAATTCAAATTGGAAGGTTGGATTTTAGTCTCATATAACATAGGAAAGCTAGGTAACCATATAATGCAACCCTATATATATATATATATATATATATATATATTATAACTTTCAATTTAAAGATTTAAATTATTATGACTCGAAAATAAGGAAGTCCATTTCAAACCCTTCAAAGAAAAACTTATGGAAAGAAGCCCAAAACATTGATAAAAATAAGAAAGAGAACAATAAAGGGAAGCTCTTTGGATGAAGTATCTCCAAGCGGAAGGATACCTTGGGCGAAGAACTTGGTTCAACTAGAAAGCTAAAGTCAGGATCGAAGGAGTAATTCGGCATATCTAGTTCGAAGGCCCAATCAATAAGATGTGATTGCTTGAACACTTGCTTCAATTGAAAAGTTGTCACTCATTCATTAAAAGTTGTATTTATTGTATTTGACATTTATAAATAGGGTCTCATTTATTGTAAATATACATATTGAATCCTATAAGCAAAGTAATGAAGACGTGTTAAGAATTAAGTTTTAGTTCTCTCCTTAATTTGATGTTTTGATATGTCAAAACTTGCTCTAGCAGTAAGTATCTAGAATCCTATAATGTAATCCATGTATAAGATTTTTGAGTTGTAATAGAACTTAGTTGTTGAAGACCGAGCAAAAAAGATGCTCGAGATTTGAAGAAATGTTCGTGCGTGAAACTTAGTTTCACTAAGTATGACGATGAGTATACTGACCTTGGGTAGTTAGTCTAGAAGTTACCATTCTGACTTTTGAGAAGTCAGTATGATGGTTGCCCATACTGAATCCTGGAATGTCAGTATGGAGGCTCTCATCAATAAGCACGAGGAACACAAGGCGAACCGATCGAAGTCAGACTTAAAGTGTATTAAATGCTAAGTAAAAGTCAGTAGAGGATGTCCCATACTTGGATTTCTCGGACTAAAACTTAGTCTAACAAGAGCAGGTAGAAAGTACAAGGCAAGTACAACCTTTTCAGAGCAGAGCAGACCTACCAAAGAATGGTTGTGATTGGGCATCATTCCTCTTGTCTTTAACGACAGGATTTTGCTTCTAATTCAAACATACAAGGATGCACCTATAAATATGCCAACATTTCAATCAGAAAATGTTACGAACTCTCAAGCAAAAATAAGCCTACACTCTGCCAAACTCTCATCTGAAAAATTATTTGATACTCTGTATTCTTAACACGAGACTTGAGTTTCCAAACTCAAGTTAATCACTCTATGCTTCTGTCTAAGTGCACGAGGCTGAAGCTATACTTTGGTGAATATTACTTTTCTAATTAATATTCATAGCAATCAGTGTTCTACTATGGAACACTGGTTCTTACGAGCGCTAGCTAACCGAGTTTAGTTATTGGCAGAACAAGTAAACATCAAACTCACCATGAAGAAGGTTGCGGGGTGCGTCATCACTTCAACCTAAAGACTAAGTCAACAAGGAGTTCCTAGGCGAGTGACGACAGCATACTGAAGGACGGAGTGTCGACGGACTGTTCATAGATCGTAAGGAGGTTTGTACCAAACTTAGTGGATTCCCGATTAATTTCGGAAGAGTGGATGTAGGATTTTTAAGTCCAAACCACTATAATATCCTGTATCATTTATTTGCTTTCTTTATTTTATGCATACTTAGTTTACCCATACTTACTTTTAAAACCTTCAATATTTGACTAAATATTGAGGTGTATACTTTATGTTGGTCCCAGATCAGAGTACGAATTAGTATGCAGCAGTTAGTGCCTCGTGTTCAATAAATGAACCACGGAGTTAGTGCCTTTGCGCTTGAGAGTGTTAAATGCTTTGAGCTTTAAATTCGGCAGAGTAACGACAAGGTTTTTGAGTGTTGGTTCTGGTTGTCTCTCTGGTTCTTCTGCTATTTATAATCGAATCTACAGAAAATAGTTGTGCTGGTAGAGACAATTCGAAGGATGTCCAATCAATGTCCATCATTTTTTGTAAAGTAGATCTGCTTCTCTGCCTTTTCTGAATCACTGCCATGCTTTTGCAGACTCAGTTTGTACTTGTTGTGTTAGACTCGAACAACATTGTACTTCAGTCATAACTGACTGTATATTCGTTCCTTATCATTGAGTCTTCAATGCTATTTTATGATTGTTCGGTATCTTGCTTTTCACGTGTTTCTTTGATGTGAAACTGTTCTGGTCTGAAATTGTGAGCGCCTCTCGACAGTTTTTATATGAAAACTGTGTCCACAATTTTCTTTGCTATACGATCCTTGACAGTTTAAAACTGTCTGCACAGTTTTTCTCGTCCAATACTCTGCACAGTTTTTCTCGTCCATTATTCTTGACAGTTTTCTTGTATGGACGGCTTCCACTTCAAAAACCGTTCCACAGTTTTTTATAGTTTTCTTCTCCTAGACTATTACAACTCGATCATCCTATACAAGGATTACATGAGGTAATAACTCTAAGGCCTAAACTTTGGTACACAATTTTGACACATCAAAACATCAAATTAAAGGTGGGATTTCTACATCAAACCTAACACTTTAGAAACTTACTTAAGAACTTTATGAGCGTAACTTACTTTTAGTAACCCGAAACTGAGTTTCAGTCAGTTTAAGAGAACAAGTGCGACACTAAAGTTACTTTCCGCTGCGTATCATAATCTCTGATTTCGGGACCAACAAGAAGTATCAAAGTTCTACAACATTAATTCTATCAATTTATGTCCCACTCATAATTGTTTTACTTTTCGATTATTAATCAAGTAATCTTATGAAAAGAACCATCAAAATTCGAACATTAACATAAATTTATTACTCCATTTACTCCCTCCGTCCCACTTCAATTTTTCATCTTACCTTTTTTTGTTCGTCCTATTAAATGGTCCATTTACTTAAAATGGAAAATTAATACACACTCATTAATAAAATACTAATTTCCTCTATCTCTGCTTACATTGATTATTATGACAAAAGCAAAGTAGACAATTTATCCGGAGGGAGTACATAATTTGGATAGAAAGGGGTTTTTTTTTTGTTCTAAATTTTATGTTCTCAATAATCAATATAATTTAAATACATAATCAATTAATCATATAAAGAGTGTTTAACTATTGTGTTCCGAAATGTTTGGGGAGAATTGAATGAGTTGTGAATTTATGAAAAAGATGAAAATTTTTTGGAAATAATTGGAGGTGGTTTTTTTTGCAAGTTGGAGTTGAAAATGGAAGCATTAAAAAGGGGAGTAGTGTAGTACTAGTAAATAAGAAGAGATGGTGGGATGGGCCGGCCGAAGAAGATGGTGGGGCCCATGATGTGGTTGTGGATTACTTGTTTGTCCCCACTCCCAGTAATTGCATTTGCAGTTGCAGTGGATAAACTTGCACCGTCACCATTTTCTGATTTAGATCTTTGCCTTTTATTATTCCCATTTAAATCTGCATTCAATTTTTCTTCACTTCATTTACTGCTTTTCCTATGTTTTTCTCATCAGAAATGGAATACCATTTTTGCTTATATATAATACTAAATTATGTCCCATCAAATTTAATTATATCACAAACAAATTTGTTGGTGGCGCTACAAGTCCAATGAAATTCCTTGTTACATAATCATGTTGCATGTCATGTACTTATATTACATAATTCCAAAGTCATAAAAATGATTAATTTCTATTAACTTATATCTGTATTATTAACCCAAACAATCATGGAAGGAAGGCAAATATGGGTTGAATCCTCTTGTACTATATTCATTCGGACTTATAGTTCAAGTCAATATTGTATGCAGAAATTCATAAATAATAATCACATTTTGATAAAAGAATTAGGAGTGAGATAGAATGAGCTACCCCAATGGAACTTATACCTTACCAATATGATAAGATTTGATCTAACCTATTTAGTAATGCCAAAAACTTGTACGAGACGGTGAGACATTAATGCATTCCAACTGAAATGTACATTTGATATTTGTACATACCGCATTCCAAACGAAATGCAGAATTCTGAGACGAATGCTTTAATTTTTTAGCAGAATAGGAGCATTCCAATGAAATTATCACAACGTCTCACCATCTCACAAAAACACACATCTCATAGGAGACACTCTTTTAGAGATGAGCAACGGACGGTTCGGGTTAAAAACCATACCGAACCCGCAAATTTTCAAAAATTCAACCCAAATCGCCCAGATGAAAATATTGAAACCGAACTATAACCAAATCGAACCAAATCATCAGTTTCGGTTTTAACCGAAAATTCGCAGCATTTTTCTAAAAAAATGCTAATTAACACAATTTAATGCAATTAAAAAAATCACATAAATTATGGTTCAATTCGGTTAAAATCGCACCCAAACCGAAACGAACCAATAACCGTACACTCTTTAGGTTTTAAATAGATTATTAAATCTTATATTTCAACCAAATTAAATGATACTCCCTCCGTCCCATTAGAGTAGTCCCATTTCTTTTCGGCACGGAGATTAAGGGTTGTGAGTGTAGTGAAATTAATATTTTATTGGTGAGTGTGAAAAAGTTTGCTATTTTAGGAAAGTGGGACTAATTTATGGGACAAACAAAAATAGGAAATGGGACTACTTCAACGGGACGTAGGGAGTAATATATTACATAATTCATTAAATATATTTATTATCTAAAATTAAAAATGCATTAGTTGTTAAAAAAAATATTAAATTTAAAAATATTTGCTATCTATATTCTATATATTATACTAAAGGAGTTCCAGAAAATTTCCTCCATTTTTTTTGAAAAACGTGCATATATTGAAATAAAAAATATTAAATAAACTAATGATATTTTTACAATTATTACTAAATAGTTGGAACATGTCAATTTATATAATATATTGAAAAATATGCATGTCAAAACAATATGATTCTTTTTTTAAAAAATTTATTTTTATTAGATATATAGTATAGAAGAGTAATGATATGTTGGCCACCTAATGGTGAGCTTTCGTGAGCTACAAGAATATAATATACCCTAATTGGGTGTATGAACCCTATGGTTGAATTTATAAAATTAATGTAAACTATAATAAATTAAAATTATAAAAAATAAATGATTAACAAAATAAAATTTTATTAAAGAAACATGAAAATATATGTTGTCGCTCACAGAAACTCACCATAAGGTGGGCAGCATATCATTTCTCTAGTATAGAAAATAATATATATATATATATATATATATATATATATATATATATATTGGTAATTATATCTTGACCAAAACTCAAAATCATGAACTTTTATCTTCTATCTCTTAAAAAAAACTTAGCAATAATTATTAACAAAAATTCTAGCAAACTTTATCAGAAAAAATAAAATACTATTAAATATATATTACTACAAAGTGAAAAATAACTCCTAATATTAACTTGTGATACATAAATTACATAAGATTATGAAATAAAATAAAATTCCGGGAGGAAGAGACCTCTACCGTCACCCCTTCCTGTGGCTTGAAGGGCGGCGGAGGTGGAGGTGAAGGAGGAGTTAACTTTTCGACCTCCGAGCGCTTCGGGGGATTCAGAGGTCGGCACCGGGACTCCTCTTCGTCCCTCGCCCTCTTCTTATCCCTAAGGGCGGCCGCGACACGGTCCGCAGGAACTTGAGGGCGACGGCGGGTCATCTCGGCTGGCAAGGCGTACAGCTCTCCCTTCCCGTTGAGGTATGTGGTCGAGGTGATGTAGCGCCCGTTCTGAACGACGGACCACTCCCTATCGCCCACCGTGATATCGTAGGCCCGGTTGACTCTGGCCTGCTCCTCTGAGGTGAGCTCCGGATGAGGGTGGTCTGCAAGAAAGAAAAACAAGATATCAGACAAGTTCAAAAAAAAAAAACCAGTTCGCAAGGAACCAGAAACCCACGAATAGGGACACCGCCGTGTCGAATAAACTCAGGATGCTCCTCGTTCATCCTGAGGTAAAAGAAGCTCGTCCACCTGCCCGGGGAGTTCCACGGGGGCTTCTTGATCAGTGTGGAGTACCCGGTGGACCACCGGGTAAAGTAGTAGTAGTGCTTGTCCGCGCACTGGTTGAAGCGGTACATGTAGTGCCACTCCCTAACCGTCGGGCACCCTAACCCTAGGTCCATCCACATCAGAAGTACCCCGACCAGGTGACACCAGCAGTTCGGTGCGAGCTGGAAGGGGGAAAGATTATAGGAGGCTAGGACTTCCGTAAAGATGGGGTGCACGGGCAGTGCGACCCCGTTCTCCATCACCGTCGTATAGAAGGCCACGTGGCCTGGAGGAGGATCGAAGCAGCGGTTCGATTGGCGCGGTATGCAAAACCGCACATCCTTGACCGGGACAGTCTCGGTAAGGGCCCACAGCGCCTCCCTGGTGACCGTGGACACGGCACCCAATACCCGGTGCGTACGCCAGTCCTCCGGGAGAACGTAGTCTCCCGCCAACTCAGGTCGCTCCACCTCCGCCTCAGGATCTTCGACGCCGGCTCTCGCCGCCCGGCCGGACCCACTGGCCTCTCCACCAGCAATCACCCTTTCCAGCCCTCCGAACGCCTCGACTAGAACCCTATTGTCCGCCGAATCCGAGTCCGAACTCGGAGCTACATAACTCGCACCCAGACCAGACCTTTCCGGTCCCTGGAACAACAAGCTCCAGTCGGGACCAGTGAAATCTTGGGCGTTCAGAGCCTTAGGAGGCGAAGTTGTGAAAGGGGGCGTCGAACCCTCACGGTGTTGAGGATCAGAACTCATCAGAAAAATCAAAATAAATCAACCTAGAAAGAAAAAGAAGAGGGGGAGGTGCGAGCCCCGGTCAGCCCAACTCCCCACCAAAAACCGATCTCCACGGCGGAAAAAGGCCCAAAAAAAAAAAAGAAAAAACTGATGGAAAGAGAAAAAACAGAGAAGAGCGCTTAGGATTTTACCTGCAAAAGGAAAGGAAGAAGGTGGAATCAGTGTTTGATCGTCGGAGAACAAGAGCTGAAAATCGCCGAAAATCGCACGAGGGAAAAAGAAAGGTTTGCTTGGGAGAAAGTGAGGGACACGAATCCCAAACGACGGTTATTAACTTGGAGCGCCCCCTCAACTTCTCCAAAAACTGCCCCCGGCTTTAATGGAAATTACGTAACTGCCACTGATTTTTGCCGCCCAAATTTCAAACCCATTAAGGGCAGCCCGCCAAAAGCAGTTCGGCAAAATATAGTTCGCTAAAGACAATTAGCTCGAAGTAGTTCGAATAATACCGGGCGACAAAGATTATCTGCTCTGAGGACACATGCCCAGGCACACAACATATAAGACCCCGTAACCGTGAGTCTAACTCACCAGGGGCTCACCAGGTGGCCAAAAAAAATCAATAAGGCAGAACCCGAACTGCCCTAAATAATCGCCGCGGATTCGGGCCCGCGGCGACGACACCCGTAGCAGCTTTCTGGGGCTGCACGGGCCGGGACCCCCGTAGAGGAATCGGTCCCGAGGGCCAAGAGGTGCTCAGAAAGCGCCCAACTAAATATCGGATCATCCCCGAGGTGATCAGAAGGGCCACAACCTGGGAAAATCTCCGTATACCGGACCACTAATTTTTTTTTTAACTGATCACTACGAAACTGATCAGCTAAATCAAAGGGGCTATTGTTGGAGGTCCGGACCGGATCCGACCCGCCAAAGCATCGAGCTTGGCTCTAATCTCAGGCCGGGTCCATAATCGACCCGAATACAAGAAGAACATCCAGTTCGAACCGGGTAGGAACAAATGACGAGCAGTTCGAAGCGAGCAAGATGGTTCGAATAGTATCAAAAATAGTCCGATTAGTACCTGCCGCAGCTCGATTAAGTTCGATAAATACAGAAGCTCGACAAAGGATCACTCTCTTCGTCCTCCAAAAGTCTCAACGGATACGCCAACGACTACTATGCGAAGAGTTCGGAACTGCCAACCAACCACCCCGATAATCACGGTCTCCATTCCGAACGGTTGAGGACGGCGCGGAAACCCTAGGGAAAGGCGACCTCTATAAATAAATCCTTAAAACATTGCAAAAGGGGGCATCCTTGATAGAGAAAATTCCCATATATTCACCATAACTATACTGTCGTTTTTTATTTCATAGTTCGGCAAGTAGTTAGCAAATTAGCTAGTATTCATTCTTGAAGCACTATATACTCTTTACAGTTCGTTCTTTCCTGTAATATTTTCATATTTTTTATAGTTCTCGGGGCTCCGATCCGTATCTAAAACGAACCTCAACAATTATGTATAGATATTATATATTCATATATATTAATAAAATTAGCATAACTCATGAAATATAATACTACCTGTGTCCCATGTAAATTGTAATACTTTTTTTCGGCACAGGAATTAATGATTGTGAGTATAAGTGAAATTAATATTTTATTGTTGAGTGTGAAAAAACCGTCATTTTTAAATGTAACGGGTTGAGACGCCCAATTTGGTACGTGTAATAATTCGGGCGGAATAGAGGGTATATTATTTAATATATATTAAAAATTGAATACAAAACAAAAACCTAATTTATAAAGTTAGCTGCTAATGCTAAAATTATAATACAAGATTTTGTTATTATATACAACATATGTAATATATCTCACCTTAATGTAAAATGTAATCATGATTTAAGATTCATTATTTTTTTATGTATTTGGAGGTGATAATGTTACATTATCATATGTTGTATTTTGTTATGATCTACTGTTTATTTAAATTAATTAATTAATAATATTGTGAGATTTCTTTTTCAATAATTTAAATGTATATTTCAAAAATTTGAGATATATTACAATAAATAAATAAATAAATATATTATCGAAAATGATTTCGTACAACGGGTGCAGATCTAGTTTGAATATATAATAGTTACTCGGGTTCAGAAGCGGAAGAAGAATTGATCATATATTAATATGATTTCCATAGGATTATCTAGATTAATCTCAATATTACTATAAATTTTAAAATTATCTGAATTAGTGGTGCACTATAGTTGACCTAATGACCTGCATACTTACCGCCTTCTATTTATTTTTTTCTATCTTTCTCTTTCAATTTGATTATTACAATTAGTATAAATTAATTTGGATAACCCCATTTGAAATTGACATTACTACAGTTTTTAGCACGTGATTAAATGGAACTAAGACGAAGACTTACGGAAATTCTTATTATTGACTATGGCATTCGGTTGATTTATTTTTTATTCTGGATATATATATATATTTTTTTTGTAGGATCGAGATTCAAAACTATACGCAGTTACTTATTTAAATTAAGTGTTGCCACATAATTAATGAGAAATTGGAAGATCCGTATTTGACTTAGCTTTTTCTTTCGAGGTCACATATGTGTACACTTTTAACCCTAATCTCAAATTACCAATGTTAAATTCTATTAATCTCATTAAATTAAATTACGTGTCCAATTCGATTAAGGAAATACTTCATGTTTTGAAAATTCTCCACTTTTTTTTTCCCATCTAATTAGATTAGATATGCATCTTTTTGTCATTGGGTCAATGCAGGTTAAATTATAATGGCCCATTTAACATTTTCGTTTGCTTATATTATTGGTCCACAAGTTCATAATGCTTGCTGGCCCATATTTTATTTTTATTAAAAAAATTATATGTCAAATAACACACGTGTAAATGGTGGTGGATCAAGAAAATTTTTATACAGGAACCTCTGTATATATTAAAAAAAAAGTTCAAATATATTCCGAACTATATATATATTTTCAAATTTATATTAAACTATAGAATTGTTTCAAATTTATCCTAAACTATTTAAAACTATGCAAATATATTGTAAATTATTTTTTCTAAACAACCGAAAGTCGACTGTATTGTTGGAAATCTAAGTCATACATTATGAGATAACATGTCTAATATTCAAATCTAAAAATTTAATTTGCTGATTTGAATTTCCGATGATATAATCAATTTTTTTATTTATGAAAAAAATAATTCAAGATATATTTACATAGTTTTGAAAGATTTGGGATAAATTTGAAAAAATATTGATAATTTGAGATATATTTGAACTTTTTCCAAAAAACACGAAATTAAGTAAAAATAAATATTTTTTTACTCTTCATCATTGCACCCTCTTTCTTTTAGCTCAATTTTGTTCTTACTCACCCCTTTTACCTTTTTTTCTTCCCTTTTTTTTTTTGGCATTTTCAGCTCATTTTTTCTTCCTTATGAGATTATCAATTGTTATATAAAGAAAATCGAATAATCATACTATTAAATGAAAAAGAAAAAAAATGGCTAAGGGGCTGGCGGAGGTGTATCTACACTTTAGGTAATTTGCAACACTATTTTAATTACCAACTATTTCAATATTTAATTAATTATAAGAATACATACAAGTAGCCACTTTGAATAAATGACTATATTTTATATTCACAAGGATAAAAATATAAGTTTTATAGCTACTTTGTACTTTTGTCTATTTTCTCTTCCATTTTCGACTACAAGACAAAATAAATTTTATTAAAGTTATTTCCATTTTAAAAAGTATTCATTATATCATTTTTTTCCAACAATAAAGGTTGTTGTAAATTTATTACAACCTTTTACAAACAAAGCTGTCTTTATATTATACGAGGAAGCATTCAAAAAAAATTTTGAAGATAGTTGAGAGAGTTTTGAGATAAAAAAATCGAAGGTATGTTGATTTCAACCATTTTCCTTATTTTTCATTCGTTTTCTGCATTATTATGATGATATTTGTTCAGAATCAACTTGTATATTTTAATTTTTTTTATAAATATAGTGATTTTAGGATTATTCTTCGTAAAAAATATGCAGAGAACTTTGGGGAAAATCCAGCAAAATCGAGATCTCGAGTTGATTTCGAGATCTCGTTTTTTTAATATAACTCCGAGATCTCGAATTGTATGTTGGATCATGCTCTAGATTTATTTAACATTTTTTTATCATTTACCGTAGATGTCGTATCAACGTTTCATCATACGTCTTGGTGGTGCACGGGACAAATCCGAGTATATGGGCGGAGACGAGCAATTGATATGTTTGAGGCGTGACCGAATCTCCTACAATGCCATTTTGCACGAGATTCATGAGATCACGCACTGTGATTTCCTCACAACTCGTTACTGCTTGTTTTACACGAGCAGTATATCTGGGGACTCGAGGCATGTGAAGGCTGGACTGAAGACCGATGAAGATATAATGAGGATGCTATATAAAAATAGCATTGATCCAATTATATATGTAGTCACCAAAATGAAGCAAAATCAGTCTGGATTTCAGGCACCTTAGTCACAGTGATCAACACAAATGGGTGGTCCTAGCATCTCATTAGCTGATGATTTCGTAGATGAGTATGAGGTATAATCTACTGATGATGATGATTATTATTGTATTGATGACGAGGAGGATGAGGCAGGCGAGGAGGAGAGGGAGGAGGAGGACTGGATTCGGTTGTTTGAGTCCTTGGTCAGTGATTTTTCTAGATGGATTCTAGCTCCTAGACGAATGGATCAGTATGGACTATCTAACAATAACTTGAGTCAGTCCGTGGGTACAACTCGACATAATCAAGAAGTAAGGAGTTGGATACTTCCTTTAATAGAGGTTGATGCTCCTGAGCGTTTGGATGGATTATGCCCGCAGATTGGGCCCTGACTGAGCTATGCATTAGAGCGACATTTAGCAGCAAGGATGAACTTGACCTTGCAGTAGGATTGCATCACTTGCATCACCGGTTGGAATACTCCACGGAGAGGTTTAGCACTACTCGGCTCAACTTCATATGCAAGCATGAGAATGGTTGTCCTTTTATGCTACGTGCAAGACAATCTGGAACTGTTTGGAGAGTATTCAAGTGCGATCTGATGCACATTTTCCAGATGGATATTGATCGTTTTGCCATAGAGTGCCCACGAGAGTGTTGGGTGTGTATTTCTCAAGTAAGTTGGCGGCGGAGGGCGCTATTCTAGAGTCGAAGGAGATGATGTCTGAATCGTTGATTCAATTCGGCATCAAGATTGCTTACAGCTTTGCCCTACGGGCATGAAACATAGTCATTGCAATGGTATTCGACGAGTAGGAGAAGTCTTATGAGATGTTTCCAGGCTACTTACACATGCTACAGTTGCGTAACCCAAGCACGATGTATGGTATATCTACTTCTTCAGAGAGTTTGTTCAAGCACATGTTTATGGAGCTTGCTCCTAACATCGATACATTTCAAAGTTGCATGCGCCCAGTGATTGTTGTAGATGACACACATCTGAAGGGCAAGAATAAGGGAATGTTGTTTGTTGCGGTGACGAAAGACAACAATGAACAGTTGTTTCCTCTTGCTATCGGAATTGGACCCATAGAGGATGATGAGTCGTGGATGTGGTTCATGCATTGCTTGCACGTTTGCTTTCGAGATCGCGAATGACTGATCATTGTCAGTGATCAGCACAAGAGCATAAAAAATGTAGTGGAGTTAGCATTTTCGAATGCTACACATGCTATTTGCTACTACCACTTGGCGAATAACATGTCGAGGTACGGTCCTCATGTGGGTGCTATTTTATGAGATGCAGCCTACTGTTATAGGCATGATGCATTTCAATAGCACATGTCTACTTTGGAGATATTGAGCAAAGACAGAGCTTACTAGAGGCTTAGGATATAGGAGTCCACCGTTGGTCGAGATCTCAGTGCCCTGGTACCCGATTTAGCTTCATAACGTCCAACGCAACCAAATCCCTCAACTCTCTTTCGTTATGGGCAAGACAATTGCCCATATGCGCTCTTTCTTGATACTTACAGAGCTATGGTTGAGAGATAGTTTCACGAGCGACAGACGGTTGCACGGTCTAGAGATCATGCTTTGACACACATAGCTATGACAAAGTTAGCAGAGTCGGTCGAATATGAGCGACATCTTGTAGTCAGAGGCACCACCACCTCACACATATATAAGGTGGAAGAGCAACAGAGGAGCTACAATGTCGACTTAGAGCACAAAACGTGTGAGTGTCGTCACTTCGATCTCGATCAGATTCCATGTTGTCATGCGGCTGCCGCCCTCAGGTAATATGTTAATTCGAACTTTAATTATTGCACATATCTTGTAGTTAATAGCTTAAATATTATTATAACATGTGTGTCTTAGTTTTTTATTGTCACACATACTTCGCAACCGATATCAGAGTACGTGCCACACTACTACAAACAATTCACTATGCTACAGACATATCATCACACCATTATGACTGTGCCACATCCATAGGATTGGGTGCTCCCATCGGAGTTAACATCTTTTGTTGTGAGACCACCGATAGTAGTTTGACAAGCTGGCCGTCCTTGAATGAGTAGAGCATGTTCTGGAGCTGAGAGTTCAACCACACACATATCTCAAGTATGTAGGAGGTGTCGGCAACCCGTTCAAACCTCACGTGTCTGCACTTGCTTATATCGCCATTGGTGAAGTGGATTTGAACAGTCCTCCACCCAAAGTGCGATGGGCGAAGACATGTAGTATATGTCAGCAAACAAGGCATACAAAAAGAAAATGTCCAGAGAGAGTTGATCATATGAGTGAGTAGTGGCACTTGCTTTATTTCTTTATTTCTATTTGCATGCTTATGACGAACTGATTAGATGTTGTTAATGTATATTGGTTAATGTTAGTTTTGGTGTTTTGACATAAAATTTATGTATTGTGGCTGATGTTTGGACGAATTTTTTAGTTCCTGTTTGATCTGTTTAGGTGTTTTGGTTTGTATAAAAATTCAGGTGGATTTAACAAAATTTAAAATAGATTTCGAGATCTCAAATTCTTCATTTCGAGATCTCGACTTGTATATAGAGATATCGACTTAATTTTTTAATCATTATTTTAACGTTAATTTTATTTGAATATTATATAAATAAAATGGAAATTTCAATTTTTAAATAATTCGAGATCTCGATATGTCAATTTTGAGATCTCGAAATGCCTATTTCGTGATTTATAGGATTTGAGTCGAGACAATTTCAATTGTTGTCTCGACATATCTCAAAATCCATTTTGAGATCTCAATTTGGTTGATTAGTGGCTATTTGGATGTTTAATTCACTAAATTTTGAAGATAATCAACTCATATAACATTCATTTAAGCATTTTTTTATTTAATAACAAAGAAATTTGCAATAGTTCATTCATTACCAATATGTTTACTTTGTATTATACTACTTCTACTTCATCATATTCAAACATCTATAAGATATGAACATTTCAAATAGAAACATTGTATGTATGAATTGATTCAAATGTAGAATGTATTATGTTAATTGAAGTTTTAATTGTTAAATACATGTCTAGTAATATATGTTTATATAATATAATGTCTTAATTTAAGATGTGAACATTTCAAATAGAAACAACATATGTATGAATCGATTCAAATATAGAATGTATTATGTTAAGAGAAGTTTAAATTGTTAAATACATGTCAAGTAATATATGTTCACACTGTATAATGTCTTAATTTAAGATTGATAGTAATTAATTATTGAATTAATACATTTCGAGATGATTAAGGGGATATTGAGATCTCGATATCCCCTTAATCATCTCGAAATGCTTGATTTGTAATCAAATCAAATCCATTTAATCCTGTATAATCACCTGTGCATTTCAACCACAAAATACGCCAACAATTCAACATTAATAAAACATGTTTTACAATAATAACAAAGCAAATCGGGCTACTAGGATGCCTCATATGGATGTTGTTGGTCCCAGATCAGAGTGTGAGCAATGTGCAGCGGAAGTAATTACACTCTAATTTTGAATAAATCAAGTTTCAGTGGTAAACTTTAACTAACAGTTTTAAGTTAAAAATCCTATTTTAGTTAGGTTAGCATATTAGTTAACAGTTTTACAGTTCAAACAGTTTGACAGTTTATATACTTCAATACTGACACAGTAAGTATTGAAGGTTTCAAAGAATCTATGAAAAACTGTATGATGCGAGAAGTAAGGAAAACTATAAACGACACAGGATATTATAGTGGTTCAGAGCCTTAAGTCCTACGTCCACTCTTCGGATATCAGATCTGGTAATTCACTAAGTTATGAAGTTACACTCCTCATGATCTATAGCCAGCTGCTGCAGAAACCTCTGTCCACAGCAAGGTGGATCACTCGCCCAGGAAGTTGCACTTCACTCCTTCTTCAGTCCGTCGAAGGCTCTGCGTCTTCTCTGTGGACCGGCTCGAAGTTGGACTGAGGACAAACCTCCCTTTTCCTTATTCGGTAGGTTGGATGATTCTGTTCTTTCCAGAACGTCCACTGGTTGGCAGTAGCCCGTAATAACCTGTTCTTCCTTTGCAAAGATCAGGCTACTGTGTTCTTACGTAGAAAGTAAGAACACCAAGATACTATATTAAGTATGCTGACTTAATCCAAGTACTGCGATGTCTCGCAGGGAATCTCCTTAGCCTCCGTAGCAATGAATGCAGTGTGCTCAATTAATGAACTACGGGAGCTATATCTTCTCTCTTGAAGGCGCTTGAGTACTTTTCTACTGTGAGAGATAATGAATGAGATGGAGATTCAAAATTGCGTGTATAATCAGATGAGCAGAGTGACAAAGGTTTTCAAGTCTCTGTGGTTCCTGCTATTTATAGGTAAAACACCAGGAACTAGTCAGTAGAGACATTGGAGATGATGTCTAATCATAATTCACGCTCTTCTGAAAAGTCGCTCATCTTTCTGCTTTTTCTGCTACAATCATACTGCTTTTCAGAGTAGTTGTACTTATGTGTCAGACGTCGAATGTTGTATGCCAGTCGCAACTTAGTATAAGTCTGATCCTTTATCATTGACTTCTTGGTGATCCCTTGCGACTTTGTTCGACATCTTTTCGTGTACACATTCTAGTATGCAAAACTGTCTTGTTCATGAAACTATTGGTACATCTTGGCAGTTTCCGTGTGAAAACTGTGTCCACAGTTTTCGCGGCCTTGCTCTGCTCATCTTCATCTTCAAGACAGTTTTTGCCTGGATGGTCTCTTCTCAAAACTGTTCCACAGTTTTGTTGACTTCCTTCTTCCTAGACTATTACAACTCGAATATCCTATACAAGGATTACATGATGTAATAACTCTAAGTCCTAGACTTTGATATGAAGTTTTGACACATCAAAACATCATATTAAGGTAGGATTCTACATCAATACCTAAAAATTTCCCCCTTTTTGATGTTTTCAAAACCATACCTCTAGGTTTATCTGTCGGTAAGAAGATGCAGTTGACCTGAGTTTACAAATTTTTCTAGTCTACCACTACTTAGATCTGTGCTTCTTCTACTCGACCTACTCTAAATTATCTTCCCCCTGAATGGGATAATTCTCATCAGTTAAAGCAACCATTAATTTAGAGCACTAAGAAGGAAACGCTGATCACACTGGAACATGTGAATTCGACAAGGTAGGAATCAGGGAAAGAGACCATTAGTGATTGTCTTTAAACCGACAATTTTTCATATATATATATATATATATATATATATATATATATATATATATCATTGATTACAAATGCATGAACAAACTGCAGAAGATCAAAATTTAAAAAAATGCAAAATGGAACGAATTCACCTTTCTTTTTGCTTTACTCCTTCGCCTTTTCCCGATTCAAGGAATTTGCATCGGCCTTTGATCTTGATGAAGTTGCAGTAGCGGTGGGTATGATCGGCAGACTGGCTTGATGGATCTTGAGGACAGCTGTTATATCTGAGAAATGTTTCCTATCCTCCTCTTTGGCAGCCATTAACAGATTCAGCTTCATATTGAAATCTTCATCCCGCTTTCTGCGTTCCTCTTCCTGCTTTCTGTACTCTTCATCACGCCTTTGATGTTCCTCTTGTCGCTTCTGATCCAATAAGATCAACTGCAGCTTCAACGACTCATCCCATTTCTCTTCCCCCTTTTTGACAATATCAAGAACAAGGGCCAGTTGTTGTTCCACACGACGGTCTATAGCTTGATTTAGGACAGTGTAGGGTAGAGAGTCAATAACTACAAAGAGTGGATCGGGAGACAGGACTCTGTCAACTATGGTGAGTGCTCTAGAGATGTCCTGTGTCTGACTATGAGAGGAAGCAGTGGAGAGCTCTGGAGGTGGAAGGATTTGCTGTGAGTCTGTTTCTTCCCCCTGTTTTGTTGTTGGGGCTTTGGCCTTATCGGCGACTGCTCCTTCCTGTTGCTGTCGTACCAGCTCAGCAATTTCATCAGCCAACTGTATTTGTAGAGCGGCTGTTGCTATTGCTTCTTCCTGTCGTTTCTGCTCAGCAGCTTGGACTTCTTGTTGTCTCTTCAGATCGGCTGCTGCTTTTGCTTCTTGTAGTCTTTCTTCTTCTTCTAAAATCAGAAGGGCTTTTTGGTTGGAGTAAGCTTGTACACGATGGTAGCGATGGATGAATCTGATTTGAAGAAAACACTTGGCCATAATGTGCATGAATAGAATTTCCAAAGCACGAGTGGCAGTAGCAGTATATGTTAGAATGTGCGACAACTGAATAGTTTCAGCTAACTCAGTCATCTCCTCCTTCCTTAGTCTTTCAGCTTCCTCCTGTCGTTGCTTTTCCAGTGCCTGTGCTTCCTCCTGTCGTTGCTTTTGCATGATTCTCATTTGTCCGACGACGAACATGCTCGAGGTGTGATTTATCTGTTGTTCGTGCGGTAGAAGCTGAGAGAGCTAATTTTTCCGTAATAAGCTCTGGAAGTGACAGTTGATTAACAGAACTTGTCCCTGGTGGTGCAGGAGCATCTAGAGCTGGCTTGTCCTGAGCCATGTGAGTCCGTTGATGTGGTGACTCAGACGGGTCACCTGGTTGTTCTTGCACACGCTTATTAACATTTTCCGTACTAGGTTTTTCTGATGACATTCCCCCTGTTTCTGACACTAACTGAATAATCTGCTTGAGGGATGAGGGTGAGGACCAGTTAGATTTCTAAGTTATACTCTCAACGGATGGTGATGGAGTGAGAGGATGTTGATGATGAGATTCTTTATCCGAATGAAGTGGACTTTGAAGCACTTCAATAGGAACAATATTGTCTCTGGTGTTCCTTGCACAATGTTCTACTTGATTGCCCTGGCTACTCCGTTCCCTTTCTTCTTTCAGGTTGCTTGTTCGGATTAATCGCCCCCGTTTCCTAGTCGTAGTTGATGGTAGAGCGATGTTTGCTTGTACTGATTCCCGAGCTATAGCTTGTGAGATGCCCTCTGTACTTACATTCATTTCTACTTCATCATTATTCCCTTTCAATTCTCTCCTGTAGATCTTATCTCCATGAGGTAGGAAGTCTGATGGAATTAGAACTTCGCCCTCGTCTCTGAGACCAATGAGTTGTTCAATCAAATAGCTGCCTTTAAGACCAACCAACTTTAGATTTGAACTTCTTGGTTTCTGAAATAGTCTCATTTTTCTTGGCATTCTCAAGAATACGCCTAAAAATGAATTCTGCCCAGATGCCGACAGGATTATCGTCCAAAACCATCATTACAACGTATTTCGGTTGACTAATTTCGGAGAATGATCATGCGCCGCAGTAGAGCATTCTAAGAGTGATATTGTAGGGATTTTCAGTGAACCGAATCATAAAAACCCAAGTGAACCGGATCGATTTATGGATATTGCATATAATCATAATTCACAAAACCTAGCATGCTCCTATGAATTTAATTCGTGGGTAAAGAGATTACCGTAAATCCGTAGAGTATGATCCGATCTTTCGTGTTTGAATATCCAACTTTCAATTCAACCACGCGATTCGATTAAATATGCGGAAACAGAAATTAGAAATCTAATTTCTAGATTAATCGAAAAACAAAGAAAAGAAGAGAAAGAAAAATCTTGTTCTCCAGATCAGATCTTCAGGGCTGTATCCTAATGCTGTTCAGATCTGCTACTGGTGAGGATTCCGTAGATCTGTATCAGTAGGCCAGAGTCGAAAATCCTTCTCCTCCCTCTACTGCATGTGCCGCCCTCTCTCTCTCTCTGATCTAGGGTTTTGACTGATTTTGAATAATCACAAAAGTGGCTAGGGTTTCAGAAAGTGAGAGGTCTATTTATAGACCCATGGTTTTATCCCTAATGGCCTATTGGGCTCAAATCAGCATATTTAATTGGGCCAGTCCTGGGACCTAATCCAAATAATAAAGTGGGCCTATAAATTAATTAATTCCCATGTCCACAACCCATGACACAATTAATTAATTAATATTAATTCTTTTTCACCACATAATTAATACTGACCTACCCCTTTATTACCACGTTATGAGAACGAGCTGCATTAATTGAGAATCCTCATATTTAAGGTTACCCAATATTCATTAATTAATTGGAGCTTCTGACAAGCTCTATCTACAATTAATTAATACTCCCTCTGTTCCATTGAAGTAGTCACATTTCCCATTTTTGTTTGTCCCATAAATTAGTCCCATTTTCCTAACATGACAAACTTTTTCACACTCACCAATAAAATATTAATTCCACTACACTCACAACCCTTAATCTCCGTGCCGAAAAGAAATGGGACTACTCTAATGGGACGGAGGGAGTATCTTATTATTCCTGAGTTGTACCACTCAATCCTTATCACTCGTGCCTGAACTTAATCAGCATGCAGGACTTTGGCACGATGAATGTCATTGAGCTCCTCAGGGAATGTCCCCATCCTATTACTCGGATATGGTTACCTAAACCCAGTCTCAGGCACTACACGAACTGTTGTTACCCAAGATGTGGATATATGAGCACGTTACTTAGGCTCTCCACCATGGCAAGTCAAAGCAACAGTCAATCCGTGCAAACCCCTGAACCTTCGTTAGGGTTTAGACTCAATCAATAACGAGATCTTGTATTCGTTGATGTCAGACAGTCGAATACATCTCACTGCGGTCCATCAATATGCCACCCTTGCGTACCAGCATGTCAAGTAACCAAGACAGACTACTTATTCCGACAATGCCGCAGCCATCCGGACAGACGTATCCTCATACGCTATCTCGACTGTGATCAGGTTTATGTCTCACTAGGTCAAGTGATCATACTATCTTCCGCGATCTACTACATGCCGTATGATCGACCCTATCGGTGAGACAAGAGGATACCATTGTTACATACATGTAAGTTTGTTTGACAGATAGGAGAAATAAACCGTCGTATACTCATTATAATAAATGCTTTCAGTATACAAAACCCATCAATCTCCCACTTATACTCAAAGCATAACTAAGCTATTACAGAGTATAAAGTGCGTCTATCTAGCCTGCTATCTCGTTAACCACTGTCAGTGGTCTGCATCCACCTCAGACCCAACTCACGAATATGTCTTTCGTAAACTTTCTGCGGCAAGCTCTTTGTAAATGGATCACCAAGGTTGTCCTTAGTGTCAATCTTCTTGATCAACACATCACCCCTCGATACGATCTCTCGTATGATATGGTACTTTCTCTCTATGTGTTTGCTTGCCCTGTGAGACCGCGGTTCCTTTGAGTTTGCCATTGCACAAAAGTTATCACAATAAATTGTGATGCTCCTAGGCAAACTCGGAATTACGCCTAACTCTAAAAGGTAGTTCCTGAGCCATACCCCCTCTTTCGAGGCTTCGGAGGCAGCGACATATTCCGCCTCCATGGTGGAGTCAGCAATGCATTTCTGCTTTAAGCTCCTCCAAGATACAACTCCACCTCCCAAGGTAAACACATATCCCGAGGTCAATTTCTTCTCATCCTGGTCCCCTTGGAAATCCGAGTCTGTATAACCCACATGGCACAAATCCTCACTTTGATAAACTAGGCAGTAATTCCTCGTTCTCTTCAAATATTTGAGGATGTGCTTTACCGCAGTCCAATGCGCATGTCCAGGGTTAGACTGATATCTTGCTACCATGCCAACAACATAACAAATATCTGGTCTGGTACACAGCATTGCATACATGAGGCTACCCACCGCTGAAGCGTATGGTACAAGATTCATCTCATCTTTCACCCGTTGTGTCTCAGGACATTGCCCACAAGAAAGACGAACGCCATGTCTGAAAGGTAGCAAACCTTTCTTGGCGAGTTCCATGCTGAACCAGGCTATCACAGTATCCTCATAGGATGCCTGGGATAAGCTCAACATCCTTGTCAATGAAAGTGACGAAGTACTCGTACCCTTCACGAGCCTGCGTGGACATTGGTCCACATAAGTCAGAATGGATCAATTCCAACACTTCCTCTGCTCGAGACTGACTAGCCTTGAAAGGCCTAGTTGACATCTTGCCCTCGATGCAGGATTCACAGACTTGATAGGGTACAACCCGGACTAAGTCCAATATACCGTCATCTGCAAGTCGCTGAATCCGCTTCAAGCTGATGTGACCCAGTCTCAAGTGCCAGAGATATGTAAGATCCTCATCAGAAGAAGTAAGTTTTCTCTTTCTAGGATTATAAATTACGGATGAATTATATGCAATACTTGTGGAAAACTTATGATTACAGTTAATAACATAGAGAGAATTATTCAGCATCCCACGACAGATAACACTGTTATTACCAATGATAGAAACACCACTTTAAAAAATAACTGAATATCCATCTACCAAGACAGACTACTTATTCCGACAATGCCGCAGCCATCCGGACATACGTATCCTCATATGCTGTCTCAGCTGTGATCAGGTTTATGTCTCACTAGGTCAAGTGATCATACTGTCTTACGCGATCTACTACAAGCCGTATGATCATCCCTATCGGTGAGACAAGAGGATACCATTGTTACATACATGTAATTTGTTTGATAAATAGGATAAATAAACTGTCGTATACTTATTATAATAAATGCTTTTAGTATACAAAACCCATCAGATATCACCTAGGGTTTTGTGCAAGGGTTTCAGTTTACTCTTGTCGGTAGACTAAAACCCTCTTTGTGTTCAGGCTTCTTCCATGCATTCCAATGTCGTTCCTATGCTCCCTCCTCATTCTTCAGGTAACCGACGAAATTTTTGCCAATTTTGGGTAGACGAAAGAACTCGACAATAGTATCAACTGTTATTACCAAAGGAATCTTGTTAACTTTGGTTTTGAAGGATGTCCCATTTGGATTGATAATTGCATTTTCATATAATTCAGCAACACGATGAGGCTTGAATTTCTGAGGGCATAGGTCGAGGAACCGTACGAGCTTTTCTTTTTCAGCATATTGTAGAGTCTCTCATCGGAGCACAAGTAGTCAAGTTATTTCAGATTTAAGATTTTTTCTTTAAATACTTGACTTACCCGAATTTCTTTCCAGAAGAGATCAGCAGAATCGATGACGTCGCTCGATAGCCGCTTAAGTTCTTTATGAGTGCGTCCTTGAGCAGTCGTTGCCTTGCTTGATTTCATGGATGCACTTGGACCTTCGTCAGATTGAAACTTCCTCTTCCCCATAGATTTGAAGGGCAATGTTGTTGGAGAGATGGTTCAAGATGAATAGTGAAATGAAATTGGGATTTAGGGATTTCAAAATCTTTTTAGAAAGAAGAATGATCTTGACGGGCTGATCTGAGAGTATTTGATGTAGATAGATCCACGGTTGGGATGTAATTTTGCAATAGGAAATCTTCGGCTGTGATACACCATGATGTGGAACGTGGTTATTCCTATTTGGTCGTGGCGTGAGCGTAGCGCGTGATGGTGGCTCCATTTCTTCACCTATTACGTCATAAGTCTGCTCCCTTGTAGACTTTTATTTCTGACTGATTATAGCACAACTTGTGTCTGTGTCTGGATATTGAAGTCAGTTTTCTTTTGACTCAGGTGCCTCAAAACTGTTGAAGCAAGTCTTCAATTTCCAAAACTGCTGTAGAGACTCTTGTTAATGTCAGTCTGAGAGAACGAACATTTAGCTCTCAACATATTTTCGATCTTTGTCCTTATAAATAGAGAGTTTGATTCATCCACGTGTCTGCACATTTACTTCAGTGGGGAGTGGTTGAACATCTTGTCTATAAATATCGCCTTTTCATAGACCAGAAAGGTGCATACAGCCTTTATTTGTTCAAATATAATTTTTATTTCTTCAGGGGATTGGCTATGTCTCCCAATGCTGAGATAATGAGGAGTAAAATCTTGTATCCGATAGGACTGTTGGTAAAATACTGGAATACCCCTGATGTGCACTACTCTGTTATGAGAGCTTTGAAGGCTAATATGTTGGATTCATTTGTAACTCGTCGACTGTATAATTTCCATGATGACGTGCTGCAGTTGGTGGTTGAGGGAAGTTATGTGACTGATGGTCATGAGATTCATGCCTTTCTCCATGAGCAGAAGAAATGCTGGTCTCCGGAGTCCTTTTCTCTTAACTTTGGATTGTCGTATGGTATGGGACCGTTGATGGACTATCAGAACGATGAGACAGGGCCAGAATGGTATGCCTAGAAATAGTGGCGAGGAACTCCTGTGGAATTTCATCCAACAGTTTGCTCGAGTCACCTTTCTCCTGAATATAAGGTGATATTTGATATCATTAATCAAATATTTGTTGGAAATTCTACACAAGTCACAAGCTTCTCTCGACCGGTGTGGAAGGCGATGATGGCTTTTGATGATGAGGCGATGGTAGACTGGGCGTAATTTGTATTTGATCAACTGAGGTGTGCCCTTGAGAGTCAGCCAGCTCGTCCTATCCCATATGGAATACCCTTAAGTTGGTTGATTGAGCATCAGTTTCCGGGGTACATTAGAGGTGTCCGATCGAACATCTTGGATTCAAATTTCTATCCTTCATAACCTTCTTCTGTCATGTTTTGCTTGTAGGTCTGCAGACTAGTCATGCGCCCTTTCCTTTTTATTTTTCATTTCAGACTTTCTACTGAATACCTCATTTTAAACGAATGAGATTTCCTTTTGGTCCATCTGTTGATCATAGTAGTCTTGTAGATGTAGGCTACATTTCTTCTGTAATTCGAGATATTATGCGCCCTGAGTGGCCCTTATCCTAGGATTTGATGTAACGTCTAAGCTTGTATCTCTGAGAGCTGTCTCTTGTAGACATTTCTCTGTCACACTGTAGACCTAGTTGCCACATCTCCTTTTATGAGAGGCTAGTCTTGGTCGTTGAGCATTAAATACCTGTCTGGTGACTTTGGGCTTCGTGTCATGACAAGTTATGTCATGAAGATTTTTGCCATCCTCCTCGTTCCATGCGCAAGCTCATCTATAAGTGAGGTCAATAACTATCTGTGGTGTGTAACTCAGCTCGTATTTTCTTCAGAGTATAGAATATCTCTTCTAAAGAGGCGACCTTTCTTTCTCCTCCTCTTCCCTTTTTGAGTGAATGATGTCGAACGTCATGGAAGAGATTGGAAAGATTTCCATTCAAAGAAATATAATTCTAGATAGACGAGGAGTGTCAGCGTATCACCAGAGAGACCAAGGTATAGATCATTGGTTGATGATTCGTCTTAGGGCCAGTGGATTGGATAGATTTGTGACTGTTGAGCCTCATTGCTTCCATGAGGAGTTGTTGAGAGTGTTTGCTTACTACTCTTCAGTCACTGAGAGTGAGATTTTCTATAATCTCAATGGAAGGGAATTCCGCTGGTCTGCAAACTCTTTTGCAGCAGATTTTGGATTACAGCGTCATTACGAGAGAACACCTGTCATGGCTTATAGAAATGAGGTAACAGTGCCTGAGTGGTCCATATGTCCTGAGTGGAGACAAGGAAACATTTGTTTTCATCTGTCAGCTCCAAGTAGATACCTCAGCCCACCCTGCAAGTTATCCTTCGATGTGATTAACCAGATGGTTGTTTGCAATTCTCCGGAAGAGACTAACTTCACTCCGCCTGTTTGGAAAGCTATGATGGCATTTGATCAGAAGGGAGAGGTTGACTGGGCAGGATTTATCATTGAACGACAGAAGATGGCTCTTCAGAATCTGCCAGATGCCACTGTCCCATATGGTATGCAGTTGAGCTGGTTATTGGAGCGAAGTATTCCTTATCTCAGGGGCGGTCCTTCGAGTTTGGTAGGTATGGATTACTATCCTTCTCGTCCAATCAACTGGTACTTATATCCTGATGGATAATGAACGATGTGGTTATAACAGTACCTTTTGATGTTAGGGAGTCAGAATGAATCATTTCCATTTGTATCCATCTTTTATGAATGAATGAACTCTTATTTTCTTTCTGATGTCTTCCACAGCTCCAATCATATAACAATCTGTAATTGACTTAATCACAAAAATAATCAAGTGCAATTAACCAGTTGTCGTAATGATCACTTATCGTCTCCTTCTCTTGAGAAATCATCAAACTCAAGAAGGCATAGTTTGATGCATAGCTCTTTGAATCGAGCCTCAGGTAGCGGTTTGGTAAATATATCCGCTAAATGATCATCAGTTCTAATGTGTTCTACCGAGACATCCTCCTTTTCAACGTGATCTCGAATGAAACGATGACGAATATCAATGTGTTTTGTCCTTGAATGTAGAACTGGATTCTTTTAAATAGAGCTCGCTATTGCTATCACAGTAGATAGGGACGCATCCTGTATCTATTCCATAATCCTTAAGTTGCTGATTTATCCACAACACTTGAGCACAACAACTGGTTGCTGCTACATATTCTGCCTCTGTGGTTGATGTAGCCACCGAATGATGTTTCTTGCTGAACCAACTAATCAATTTATGTCCTAAAAACTGACAGGTTTTACTCGTGCTCTTCCTGTCAATTTCGCAGCCTCCAAAATCTAAGTCAGAGAATCCATTTAACATAATTCCATCAGTTTTGGGATACCAGATACCTAGAGACTCTGTACTCTTGAGATACCTGACAATTCTTTTTGCTGCATCCATGTACGATTTCTTTGGGTTTGCCTGAAACCTCGCACATACTCCTACGGCATAAGATATATCTGGTCGGCTGGCAGTTAGATACAGTAAAGATCCAATTATTCCTCTATAGGCTGTCAGGTTGATGGATTCTCCCTCTTCATCTAGGGTGATTTGGGAACTAGTGCTCATAGGAATCCTTAGAGATTTTGTCTTTTCTGGACAAAACTTGTTGATCAGATCTTGAGTATACTTCTTCTGACTGATGAAGATCCCTTCGACAGACTGCTTAACTTGCAAACCAAGAAAATATGTCATTTTTCCCATCATGCTCATTTGAAACTTGTTCTGCATAAGCTAGGCAAATTTCTCACATAACTTGGTATTTTTGCTTCCGAAGATGATGTCGTCTACATAGATCTGAACTAGTAGGATGTCCTCTCCATCTCTTATCTTGAATAGAGTTTGATCTATTGCACCCTTCTGAAAACCACTTTTGAGCAGAATCTGCGATAGAGTTTCATACCATGCTCTTGGTTCTTGTTTTAGTCCGTATAAAGCTTTCCTTAACTTGTAGACTTGGTTTCCTTGCTCGAAACTGGGAGGTTGTTCGACGTAGACTTCTTCTTTTAATTCTCGATTGAGGAAGGCACTCTTCACATCCATCTGAAGAACTGTGAAGTTGTGATAGGTTGCATACGCTAGGAATAGTCGAATTGCTTCCAGTCTGGCTACTGGTGCAAATGTCTCATCGAAGTCTATCCCTTCACATTGAGCATAGCCTTTTGCAACCAACCTTGCCTTGTTTCGAACAATGGTACCGGTCTCGTCTCTTTTATTTTTAAAGACCCACATGGTACCAATTACAGACTGATGTGTGGGTCTGTCTACAAGATACCACACATTGTTGCGAGCGAACTCATTCAGTTCCTACTGCATCGCATTTACCCAGTCTGTAGATTAAAGAGCTTCTGTGATATTCACAGGTTCGATCTGAGATAAGAAGCAAGACATCAAGGTTGTTCCTTCTCTGGTTCGAACATGATTTTCAATATCATCAAGAATAGCTTCCTTAGGATGATCTCTTAACCAGCTGGGCTTCTTTGCTGGTTTGTCATTAGTGTTGGTGGCTGGGATTTCAGGAACTGTAGAAGGTCCCTCCTGAATTAGTTCATTTTTAGTTTCAGAAACTGTTTCCTCCCTTTCTTCAGAAGCTCCTTCATTTCCTGATATTGGAATTGCATCCTGGACTGCTTCTGAAGTCTGAGCAACAGATGGTGTAGGGTTTTTCCGTGAACCGAATCACCAAAACTAAACTGAACCGGATCGATTTATGGATATTGCTCATAATTAAAATTCTCAAAACCCTAGCATGCTCCTATGAATTTAATACAAAGATTTGTGGATTTAGGGTTTACCGTAACTCCGTCGAGTCTGAACCAATCTTTTGCGTTTGAATTCCAAATCCCAATTCAACCACGCGATCCGATTTAATCTGCGGAAACAGAAATTAGAGATCTAATTTCTTAGAGAAAATCGAAACAGAAAGAGAAGGAAGAAAGAAATTTGTTCTCCAGATCAGATCTTCAGGGCTGTGTCCCAATGCTGTTCAGATCTACTACTGGTGAGGACTCCGTAGATCTGTATTCTGAGCAGGACCAGAATCGAAATTCCCCTCATTTCACTCCCAAAAATGGCGCCCCTCTCTCTCTCTAGGTTTAGTGTGTTTCAACTGTGTTATGACTTATGAGAGAGAGCTGTCTATTTATAGACCTAGGGTTGGAAACCCTAATGGGCCATTTTGGGCTCAATTCAGCATATTTAATTGGGTCAGTCCTGGGACCTAATGCAAATAATAAAGTGGGCCTATAAATTAATTAATTCCCATGTCCACAACCCAGGACACAATTAATTAATATTAATTCTTTTTCACCACAGAATTAATACTGACCTACCCCTTTATTACCACGTTATGAAAATGGGTTGCATTAATTGAGAATCCCCATATTTAAGGTTCCCGGACATCCATTAATTAATCGGAGCCTCTGACAAGCTCTAACTACAGTTAATTAATATCTTATAATTCCTGAGTAGTACCACTCAAACCTTATCACTCGTGCCTGAACTTAATCAGCCTGCAGGACTTTGGCACGATGAATGTTATTGAGCTCCTCAGGGAATGTCCCCATCCTATTACTCGGATATGGTTACCTAAGTCCAGTCTCAGGCGGTACTACACAAACTGCTGTTACCCAAGATGCAGATATACGAGCACGTTACTTAGGCTCTCCACCATGGCAAGTCAAAGCAACAGTCAACCCGTGCAAACCCCTGAACCTTTGTTAGGGTTTGGACTCAATCAATATAATGAGATCTTTTATTCGCTGATGTCAGACAGACGAATATATCTCACTGCGGTCCATCAATACGCCACCTCTGCGTACCAGCATGTCAAGTAACCAAGACAGACTACTTATTCCGACAATGCCGCAGCCATTCGGACAGACATATCCTCATACGCTGTCTCGGCTGTGATCAGGTTTATGTCTCACTAGGTCAAGTGATCATACTGTCTTCTGTGATCTATAACACGCCGTATGATCGTCTCTATCGGTGAGATAAGAGGATACCATTGTTCACACATGTAAGATTGTTAACAGATAGGAGAAATAAACTGTTGTATACTCATTGTAATAAATGCTTTCAATATACAAAACCCATCAGATGGGTCTTCCTTGGTTGATGATTTCTTGGTGTCATCATAATGGGCTTCCTTGGATTCAGCTAGATCTTCTTCCAGAATCGCATCCTGTTCTTCTGGAGGCTTCTTTTCATCTGAATCATCTAAATATGTATTCCTTAAGGCCTCAGCGATGTCCCTTGCATCATCGGGCTTCTCAACTGTTTGGAGTTCAGTCGAGGGAGCTAGAGTCTCAGGTATATCATTCATAGATCTAGTTGGCGGAACTTTCTGATCATTATCAAGATTATTTTTGGGTTCCTCATTGACATTATTGATCTCATGATTTCCTAGACTCAGTTCTTGTAGAGTCCTGCGCACTAAAGTAGCTTCATAAAAAACAACATGGCATGTTATTTCCACAAGCTGGGTTGTCTAGTTAAGTACCCTATATCCCTTGTATGATGGATGTCCATATCCAAGGAACACTCCTTCATCAGCCTTAGGGCTTAAGGTACTCAACTTAAACTTCCCATTATTGTGAATATATCATGGAGAACCGAAAGCATAAAGATGAGCTATAGAAGGCTTACGACCATTGTAGACTTCGTAGGGAGTCTTGTGAAGCCACGTGTTGAATGCACTTCTATTTTGTGTGTAGCAGGCAGTCATCAAGGCTTCTCCCCAGTATCCTTTGACAATGTCAATTTCAGCCATCGTAGTTCTCACTACTTCTTTAAGAGTTTTGTTCCTTCGCTATGTGAGTCCATTCTGTTGAGGAGTTCTTGGAGCAGATTTATCCTCTTCACTTTTAACCCTTTTTCGTTTTGAAGACGGTTGATCAGTTCTAGTAGGTGAATCTTGACTTCATCCTTGGATTTGAGAAGTGCCACCCATGTATACCTTGAGTAGTCATCAATGACTACCAATGTATATTTTCTTTTTCCAATTGTGGGTGGGGTGACTGGCCCACACAAATCCATATGAAGCAGCTCCACTATCCTCTATGTGCTTGATGTTACTGGCCTGATCTTGAAGGAGGCTTTCATCTGCTTCCCAAACTGACACGCTTTGCAAACTCCTTCTTTATGAAACTTATTATCTGGCAGTCCTTCAACTAATTTGTGCTTTGCTAGATGTCGGATCGAATTGAAGTTTAAGTGACTAAGTCTCTTGTGCCATAGCCAATTTATAGCTTCTGAGGAGTTGATTGCTATGTGGCATGTGCCCTTTATTCCACTGGTCCAATCTACGTTGTAGAGGCCTCCTCTTCTGATTCCTCTGATTATGATCTTGCGCGACTCCTTGTCTATTAATTGACATTCTGATTTTTCAAATCTGACAATGTAGCCACTTTCACTTAGTTGACTTATGTTGAGGAGATTGTGCTTCAATTTGTGACCAAGGATACGTTCTGAATAATTATCCTATTGTGCTCCACGTATCCTATCCCAATCACTTGACTCGTGGCCTTGTTTACGAAACTTACAGTTACTCCTTCATATATCTTCAGGTCTTTGATTAATCCTCTTTCTCCTGTCATGTGAGCCGAGCATCCGCTATCTAATATCCAAGTTCTTGTCGTTTTCAGCTGATTCCTACTCTGCAACACAGAAAAAATTATTTAGGTCCCCGTATCCTTTCGGGTCCTACAGAGTTAGTCTTGTGAATCCAGCCTTTTGGTATCCACACTTGTTTTATTTTCATAGTTTGTGAAACTAAATTACCTTTCTGGTTATGATTAACCTTATTTTTAAAGGAGTGTGTGCTGTGTGGATGCATGTTTTTTATGTGTGTAACTGGTGAACTCCTCCTTAACTGACTGTTTTAGAAGGAGTTTTTAAAGACTCTTTTAAGGTGTGAAGCCGTCATAGTCCTTTGATTTAGAAAATGATTTGACTCTGGCCTCAAATAGGTGTTCCCCCTATTTGGTAGAATGGTATGAAAAACAATAGTTCTATCACACCTTCTCAGATTGATGTCCGATTGTCGAACAGACTTCCTTGCAACATGTGCATGTTGCTCCGTTGTTCTTGTTGGTAAAACTGGAGTCCTTGCGTAGGAGACATTGTGCTTATCCAGTTTTGAGAGATGGTCAGTTTTCCTCATGACAGTCTGCTTGTCCTGTTTTCTAACTGGGTTTGCATTCTGTCGAGATGCCAGTTCAGTTTTTGACCCTGAATTGGTCTTAACATTCTGATTCACTGGTCTCTTGGAAACTGCCTTTCCCTTATCGAACGGAGCATCTGAGCTGAGTCTTGCTTTGACAAAGCCTAAATGAGTATTCTCAGTTCTTAAGGTGGGATTGTGATTGTTCAAAGCTTCCTCCTCATTTTGATATTCAATATATCGAAGTCCGAATTTATTGGATGGAGTTCTTTGAACACTCAGAATCTCACTTAGAGTCTTTGAGCTTCTTTTAAAGGAACAAATACATTTAGTATGCTCAAGTTTCTTTAGAGAATCGCGTTCTTTGGTTACATTTTCAAAATTTTTAAACAATTTTACATGCTCTTCTCTAATATAATTTAATTTTTACACTAAGTGATTTATTTCTTTCTATTTCATCTGTTAGAGTTGAAATTTCTAATTTTAGTGAGGCATTTACACTAATTAGTGTGTTCTTTATTTCATGAAAATATTCTCTAAAGTAATGTCTTCTGAGCTAGAGCAACATGTTTCAGAGAGTGTATCAAAACATAAGGTAACACTAGGTGTGGGTAGATTAGTTGTTACCAGGATTTCGCGATTCGAGGCGCTATCTTCGTCGTCGGTAACATCTCCGTCTATGGCTGCCATGAAGGCAAGCAGTGCTTCCTCATCCTTCTCATCTTTAGACGTGTAGTATGACTAGTATCCATCGTCATGGTCTGGTACGTTTGATACTTCTGTTCTGGTGAGCATCGCTTGTGCAACAACTCTGGATGCTCTCTTTTCGAACAATTTCTTTAATCTGGCTCTCTCCTCCTGAGAGACTTGAGGGCATTCATACTTCAGGTGGTCAGGGGAATTGCACTCGTAGCACGTGCCTGGTTCTCTCTTGATGAACCTCTGCTCGCTCGATTGTCCTTCCTTTTCCTTGGCTCTAGCTTTCTCAAGAAGTGCAGTCAGGTTCTTTAACTGCTCTTCCATTTTTTGCAACTGACAGTTCAGTTTCTGTTCTCTCAACTGTGTTAGAGGTAGCTGGTGAGGATTGATGGGCATTTTTCTCGAAGTAGACTGGCCTTTGAACGCCTTTGGAAGTCTCTTATGACAAAGAATGTTGCATCAACATCGGTTGCTGAGTTTGGAGTTAGAGCAGCTTCATATTTGTTCACCATCTGGATGTCCCATTCATGGGCTTGAAGTTCATCGAACAGTTCTTTGGTGGACATTTGTGAGAGATCCATGGCCTTCAGACTGGTGGTTTTAACAAACCAGTCTTCCTTTGGCAGTCTTGACAAAATTTTAGCATTCAAGTCTGCAACTTTTTCTTCTCTTCTGAGATTCTTCATCTCACTGACGATGGTGTTGAATCTTGCCGCCATCGATTTGATTGATTCGCCTGGTAGCATCTGAAATGATTCATATTTCTCCACGGTTATTTGCTTCTTGTTGCGCTTCATCGTTTCTGTTTCTTTCGTGAGGTTGTTGATCCAGTTCCTCAGATCCTTGGCAGAGTTGTTCTCCACCGCTGCGTCTTGAAGGTCTTCTGGAAGGCTTTCTATCAACATCTCTTGTGCGATGAAGTCGACTTGGTGACATTTCTTGTCTTAAAATGTCCAATCCTCCTTTGTTTTGTCTATGTATTTGACACCACCTTGCTGGTCTGCTGTCGCAAGGATAATTTTGGATATCTGAATCTTCACAGGTCCGTTTTCCAGGACTTCATCCATCTCTGGATGTTGAGCTCTAAGTTGAAGAAGACACTTCTTCTTCCATACTTCCAACCTTTATGGGTTGTATTTGGGAAGAGTAGGATAATTCATTGATAACTCTCTTAAAGAGTTATTATTTTGTTTTGAACTTAATTAATTATGTCTTAGAATAGTCTTAGTTTATAGGATAATTAGGAAAATATTGGTAAATTGGTCAAGTTATTAAGTTTAGGATTAAATCCGTGTGTTCTGTTACTTATGAGTTTTTGCGAAGGAATTGTTTGAATAGTATCACAGGTGTTTCTATGCGGGAGCATAGCTGAAGCATGAAGGATAAATACTATGTCGCAGCATAGGAACAACATAGCCAAAACTCTAGTGAGAATTATTCGGGACCACAGCAGACATGATCTCAGCACTTTTCAGATCCTGTCCCAAAAGCAGGACAGGTGTCAACTAGGAGAACTGTCAGAGATGGAAGGCAGATTGAGGAGCCACGTGTAGAGTTGAGATGAAGCTGAAAGGAGACAAAAGAGATATTTTTGAAAGGGATTGCAGACCAGATAGTGAGGGCACGATTAACAAGGAAGAACTGGGAGTTCGTGAGAAGCGAAGTGGATGTTACAACAAGCCTGAACAATTTATCTTTATTTTTAGTTTATTTAATATTTCTACGTAGTTAATGGTTGGAGACATGAACTTGAATGTTATTTGATATTTATCTTTTGTAAGCATGAGCTAAACCTTTCAAGCTCGGGTTGTTGACTGGTTTTTCTTCTTGAATATATGTTGAAGTTGTTCTCGTATTAAATCTGGTGTTTGATCTCGACTTTGATTTGTTTGTTTGCCTAAACGTGATAGTGGCAGGTAGAAATATCACCTAGTGAGACCGAGAGGAGATCTAGGATGAGGAAGTCGTGATCAATCTTGATTCCCAGTGTAGAGATGCATAGGATCTAAGACTTGCAAGAATCCCTGTTCTGAAATAGTTGTTGGAAAGCAAAACTTGTCATAGACATATGAAGGCTAGCAAGAAAACATAGATCTAGAGTTGTGACAGCAGACCAGAAATAGGAATGTGTGGTTGCAAGAATCAGAGTTGATGCCTGAACAATGCTACAACATATAGGAGAGAAGATAATCAATAGTCTATAACCCGAGTATATTTTATCATCGATTTAAAACCATATCTGATTAGTTTATGATTATTTTGTGGGAAGAAACATTGTTACTTACTCTAGCACTGTTTGGTTTTATTCTATATGCTTTCTTATTATTTTAGTTTAGAGAAGTTACAAATTCACTTAAATTTACAAGCAATATGATGTGCACGACTCACTTTCACTCCCTTGGGTACGATATCTGGACTTAGATCTGTATTACTTGTTTAATCATACGTGCACTTGAGTATAATTATAATAGCTACTAGCACAACAACTAGTTTTTGGCGTCGTTGTCGGGGAGTGATTGATATTGAGTCTGAATGCTATTTTATTGTTTGAACTTACATGCGTAGTTGGTTGACTGAAGTTGTAGGAAACTAAACATTTTCTGTAATTGTAGGGAATGTTGACAGTGCATGAGTGAGAAGACAATCAGGGAAATATTCTTATTTGATCCAGAGATTGAAAGAACTTTCAGAAAGAACAGAAGAAAACAAAAGGCTAAAAAGATGGTTGAAGGAGATCCTGGAAGACAGGAGCAGGAAAGAGAGTTGAATAATCATGCTGATGACAAAGATAGAATAATCAGAACTTATACAGCACCAAGGTTGTTGGAGTTTGATCCAGGGGTTGTGAGACCAGAAGTTCAAGCCCAACATTTTGAATTGAAACCAGTGATGTTTCAAATGCTGTAGAGTTTGGGACAGTTTGGGGGACAGGCCACAGAGGATCTGCATTTGCATTTGAAGTCTTTCTTGGAAATCTGTGATAACTTCAAGCTACAAGGAGTCACACCTTAAGCCTTGAGAATGCGGTTGTTTCCTTTCTCTTTATGGGATAGTGCTAAAACCTGGCTCACTAATCTACCACCAGGATCTGTAACTACTTGGAACAAGTTGACAGAGACTTTTTTGCTGAAGTATTTCCCTCCGACTAGAAATGCCCGATGCAGAAATTTAATCATGGCTTTTAAGTAGGAGAATGAATCTGTTAGTGAGGCATGGGAAAGATTTAAAGAACTGCTAAGAAGATGCCCAAACCATGGGATACCCTGTTGTATTCAGATGGAGATTTTCTACAATGGGCTGAATGGAAATTCAAGGATGATGATAGATACTACATCTGGGGGAGCATTACTGGACAAGACATACAATGAAGCTTGTGAAATTTTGGACAAAGTAGCTGCTAACAATTATTTTTGGGCTAACTCAAGAGCAACAACTATTTCTACTCCTAAGGTAGAAGGGGTGCTAGAAGTTGATCCAATGAAAGCTTTGACTGCGCAGATGGAGGCACTAGGAGCAACCATGAAGAGCATTGAGAAAAACACTAGTCCAATTAAAGCAGCCCCAATGCTTGCACATACCTCAATGGGGTTGGATTGTATTTATTATGGGGAAGCGCACCAATTTGAGGAATGTCCGTCAAATCCAACATCGATTTGTTATATGGGGAAACAAAATCATCATCATCGAACTAATAACCCATATTCAAATACTTACAACATTAGATGAAGAAATCATCCAAACTTTTCCTGGTCTGGACAAAGGCATCAAAATGCTGCAGCGAGGGAACATCATTATAACAAAGGAGGCTTTAATCAACAACAAAGTCTAGAAGCTCCACCTCCTAAACAAGAGAAAACTATGGAGGAAATGATGAAGGAGTTCATGACTCAGAATGAAGTGCAACTTAAAAATCAAGATGCTGTCATTCAAAGCCAAGCATCTTCTTTAAGGAGTTTGGAAGTACAAATGGGGCAGTTAGCCAATGAGTTGAGAAGCAGACCACCAGGGTCACTGCCCAGTAACACTGAAAATCTAGTGAATGGAAAGGGGCAGTGCAAAGTGGTTACATTGAGAAGTGGAAAGCAGTTTGAAGAAAGACGTGCTGAGGATTTGGAAGCAGGAGAAGGATCATCATCGAGGAATGCAGTAACCAAGGAAAACCTACAAAAAGAGAAGCTGCAGGAGGAGAAAGATGTGTCCCCTGAGTTGAGGATAGAAGAAGATCCTGTAGAGAAACTAGCAAAAATGTCTGAAGGGAATACTGTCAAAGCTAAGAGGAAGTCTGGCCTAGAAGAGTATGATTATGCACCACCGCCACCATATCCAACTAGATTCAAGAAGCAGAAAGAAGAGGAACAGTTTAAGAAATTTCCAAAAATGCTGAAACAAATTCACATCAATGTACCATTGGTAGAAGCACTTAAGAAGATGCCAACCTATGTGAAGTTTTTGAAGGACATCCTGTCAAAGAAAAAAAGGTTGAAGGAGTTCGAAACAGTCTCACTATTTGAGAAAGTAGGTGGACCTTCGAGAAGACAAATTCGAGCTAAATTAAAAGATCCAGGGAGTTTTACCATTCCTTGCTCTATTGGAGGCCAAGATGTGGGCAGAGCCCTATGTGACCTGGGAGCAAATGTGAATCTGATGTCATTATCAATTTTTCAAAAATTAGGCATTGGAGAGGAGCTAGACCTACCACTATTTCTCTGCAATTAGCTGATAGATCCACCGTACATCTTGAGGGGAAGATTGAAGATGTGCTCGTGAGGGTAGATAAGTTTATATTCCCTGCAGATTTTATCATTCCAGACTATGAAGCAGACAGGGAGGTACCTATTATCCTGGGGAGACCATTTCTTGCTACAGGAAGAACACTGATCGATGTAGAAAAAGGAGAGTTAATTATGAGAGTACAAGACGAACAAGTTACTTTTAACTTGTTCAATGCCATGAAGGTTCATGATGATTCTGATGATTGTTTTTCTGTGGGATTTCTGGGGTCAGCAATAGAAGAGTTCTTTGAGAAAAACCATGTTGAGAGAGATGATGCTGAGGAATTACCAAGTGAAGCTGCAGCATGGGTAGAGCAAGCGCAAAAGTTTGGGGGAGTTAGGCAACCATTTGAGCCATTGGACCTGTTATCTAGAGAAATAAAGGGGTCAAAGTCTTCTATATAGGAACCCCCAGAATTAACTCTAAAACCTTTGCCTGCTCACTTGAAGTATGCCTACCTGGGTGAATCAGATACATTGCCGGTTATCATAGCAGCAAATCTGAAGGAAGAAAATGAGCAAAGTTTGCTGGAATTATTAAAAAGGCACAAGCAGGCAATATGATGGACTATATCTGATATCAAAGGGATAAGTCCTACAATTTGTATGCACAAGATTTTGATAGAGGAAGGGAGCAAAAATTATATTCAACCACAGAGGAGGTTGAACCTCAATATGAAAGAAGTGGTGAAGAAAGAGGTTATCAAGTGGCTAGATGCAGGGATCATTTTTCCCATATCTGATAGTTCTTGGGTGAGTTCTGTGCAGTGTGTTCCTAAGAAAGGAGGAGTAACCGTGGTACAAAATGAGAACAACGAGATGATCACTACCAGGACAGTAACTGAATGGAGAATCTGCATTGACTACAGAAAGCTGAATGATGCAACAAAGAAAGATCACTTTCCTTTACCCTTTGTAGATCAGATGTTAGATAAGTTGGCTGGATAGGAGTTTTACTGCTTTTTGGATGGATATTCAGGGTATCATCAGATAGCAATAGCTCCAGAGCATCAAAGTTTAACCACTTTTACCTGTCCCTATGGAACATTTGCTTTTAGGAGAATGCCTTTAGGATTGTGCAATGCACCAGCAACATTTCAGCGTTGTATGATTATCATCTTTTCAGAGATGATAGATAATGGGTTGGAAATCTTCATGGATGACTTCTCAGTGTTTGGGGAAGATTATGAGGCATGCCTGGGGAATTCAGAAAAGGTCTTGAAACTGTGTGAAAAGTCACAGTTGGTACTAAACTGGGAAAACATGGGGAAACATGCAGCCAACGGTAACCTTTAAATTTGAGTTTTTTGGAATTTTTGTTGAAGAGTATGTTTCTCTGAAGTTTGTCGGATGATCCCTATGAATTTGATTTCTGGAAACCATTTGAGGTTACAAGAGTGTGATGGGTAGTCGATTCTTAGGGCTAAAATGTGCTATGCTTTACGCATGTGGGACTGCAAAAGGGTATTTTCTGTTAGGCTGATTAAGATTTTTTGATTTGAGTAAAGAAAATTGCTTAAACCCACTATTTTTATTGAATCTGTGAACCAAACTTTCTGAATGATATATTGAAGCATAAAGTTTGGATGAGGGTATTTTCTTTACTTGGATGATTTGCTGTGAGAAAGGTTATCTATGTTGAAAAGGGTGGATTTACTTGTGCATTATTGTGTAAATCTATCCTGTGTTAATTTTTTGATTTGGTTGAGTACAGAAACACCAAAGATGAAAACCAAAAACCCTGCAAAAAGAAGGCCGGGATTAGCGGAGGAAAGTCCAATCCCGAGCCCTTAGAAAAAGGGAAAGGAGCCAGAAAAACCAGTGCGAAGATCTGGCTGGACTGCTCTAGCCACCATGGCTAGCAGAAATGCTAAACTCCCTCAGACAAGCATAGATAACCTGGTGGATGTACAAGAGGACGAGACACCCGTTGTAAAGAAAGGAGTACTGTTAGAAAAGTCGAAGAAGGCGAAAACAGACCCTTTGCAAAATCTGGTGGAAGTCGCTGAAAAACTGCGAGTGATAGAGGAAGAAAAAGGGAAAGCAGTGGGAAGCAAGAAGGCTACACCAACTTCCTCAAGCACAAAGAAGAAAGAGTCAAGTTCAGCCAAGAAAGATCAGAAAAACTCGGTCTCCAAAGCCCAACCCAAGAAAGCAACTACCCCAGCAAAAGAATCCAGGCAAAATAAGGTTGAAGACAAGAAGCAGTCGAAAGAAGAAAATTCTGAACAAGAAGAGAATGATGATGTAGAACAGGAAGAAGAAGTAAGCCAAGAAAGTGAGGAAGCAAGGACAGAGTCTGAGGATGAACCAAATTCAGAAAGTGAAGAAGATGCTGAAGCATCAGAAGAACAAGAGTTGGAGGAAGAAACAGGAAAGTCAGAATTCGAGGAGGAAGAACCTGATGTAGAACAAGAAGAAGAAGAACCAAAACAACAATCGAAGAAGGTCAACAAGAGGAAAATGGAGGAGGTGCCAGAAAAAGAGCAAGTGCCAATCCCAAGAAACCTCAAGACAGGGAGAAGAATAAAAGTTGTTGATGTAAAAGAAGGAGGGACAACCAGCAAGTCCCAGAAAGGAAGAAAACTGAGTCAGAAAGAACAAGTCAAGGAAGGCAAGAAGAAAGTTGAAGAAGAGAAGACACTGAATCATGATGTAATTAACAACCTCCCCAAATTCTCCTCCAAGTTACACAGGGAGAGGATGAAGTTCTTGATGGAGCGGCAGCTTCTAATTGAGAGAGGCTTCAAAAATTTGAAGGTGCTGCCTGCAGATTTGGTGAGGCAAATTGAACATCAGGGTTGGGAAAGCTTTGTGCTTCCACCGCCTTTTCCCATTATTGCCTTGGTCAAAGAATTTTATGCCAATTGTGAACAACCCTCCAATGAGAAGCCTGAGATAGTCGTTGTGGTTCGAGGAAAGGAAGTGCGATTGAATGCAGAAGCAATTCATGAGGTCTTTGGGACTCATGCGCCAGACCCAGATGAATTCATGGAGTTGTGCTTTGCACCAACGAAGGAGCAACTGGATAAAGCCCTGAAGGAGGTGGGACTTCCGGGAGCAAGATGGAATGATGAAGCAAAGGATAACAA
Source organism: Plectranthus barbatus (assembly GCA_026898455.1). Lineage (NCBI taxonomy): Eukaryota > Viridiplantae > Streptophyta > Magnoliopsida > Lamiales > Lamiaceae > Plectranthus > Plectranthus barbatus. The sequence goes on along the minus strand of JAPKLW010000035.1, from coordinate 1,135,076 downwards.
ATATGTTCTCTCCAAGTTCCTGCATTCTGAGGCAAACTTGTGGTTGCAATTTCTGAAGAACAGGATCAGCCCGACCACTTACAACACCAACATTGGTCAGGACCGCATCCCCATGATTGTTGTCATCCTGAAGGGCGATCCAATCAACTTTGCACCTTTCCTGGTTGATGTTGTCGGCTAATCTGCCTCAAAGGAACGAGGACCTCTCTTCTGGCCCTCTTTGATATCTGAGCTTTGCAAGAAAGCTAGAGTTCCATTTCATGCTGAAGAACCGCGCAAGACCATGAGGAGTTATTTCAATGTTGAATATTTGAGCCAGAGGCATGAGAACTCCTAGAAGAAAGAGGGAGTGGAACCCTCATCAGCTAACCAGAACTCTGTGCAGTTTTTGCAGGCTGAGCTGCAAGATATTTCTAAACAGAGCACCCAACTTCTGAAGGAATTTGAGGATCTCCACACCATGATAAAGGAAATGCAATTTCAAACTGAAGAGTTGGTGAAAGAGGTGAGGAGCAAGAAGGCTGAAAAAGGGACGTCTGCTGCTGGAAAGAAAAAGAAGTCCACTTGAGGGTTGTGGGCAATTCTAAACTTTACCTTTTGAAAAAGAAACTTTGTTTTTAATTTTTTTGATGTTGTTGATGTTTTGGGTGATTATGTGAACTCGTAGTCTTAGTTTGTTTATGTTGGTCCCGAGATCAGAGTCGTCGTGGTGAATACAAACAACCAACACACACGAAATGCAGCAGAATATTAACATTCACTTGCACACTTAAGTTCTTTATCAAGATTGTTTAGCTCAGCTTGTACTTAGGGTTTCTTACAGTTATACACTAACAACTTGGGTCGCTAGGTTTCAAATCGGAATAGTAAACAGTAGGCAATAAAACAGTAAGAACAGGCAATATTTATAGTTGTTCGATCCAATAGATCTACGTCCACTCTTTAGCCGAAACGCTAAGAATTTCACTAAAAAGATATACGAAATACAAGGATTCGCCGAACATTTGTTGTAGGTGGTGAAGTTTTTGAGCCGGCCACAACAAAGCTATCCTCCGTTACTTCGTTCTTTTCAGTCAGCTGCAGCTCCGGCCAAGTCAAGGGTGAACCTTTGTAAAACTTGTCCTTCGCTGGAAGGGAGCTTTTATAGTTCTCTCCTGAACTTTGTCTGGTTTTGGCAGTATGCCTATCGGAGTCAATCCTTTTCAGAAATGACTGTTAGATGCTTCCTATGATTGGAAGGTATCCCAATGATTGAAGATTCTTGAGTAAAGTCAAGGAATCTCTTCAATGTAGTGTCAGATCTTCAATGGGGGGACACTACGATTGTTGAGAGCTTTGAATATTCTCCTTAATGAAGGCTTTCAACTGACTACTTTTCTTGTTTCGCTTTTGTCAAAGGAATCTCAATAATTGCCTTAGCGAATCTTATTTGAGTGTTTGTAAAGTAGTAGTCGTCTATCTCTATTGGACTTCACTTTTATATCTGGAGATTCAAAATTTGAATCTCCAGATCCGTTAGACACGATAGTCCAGACCCGTTAGACACAGCGGTCCCTTTTTCCAAGAGAGTTACTTGCTATTTCATCCTTTCCGGTGTCGTATTGTACTTTCCAACCTACTTCGGGAAAGCCTTCGTCCTTTGTTGTACTTTCTGTCAGAACGGGCATCTTTTAGCAAGTGTCTGTTGAGTATTTCCTTGCTTAGCATTCTATCGGGGAATGCTGACTGCTGGGAGTACTCTGCTAGGTAAATTGACTCTTTCTGATTGCTAAGTGATTCTAGCAATCTGTTTTCATAGCTAGGTTTGCTGACCCCTCAGCAGATACGTACTCAGCACTTGAGTCTTGTTCCTTGATTGCTATGCCTTCTAGCAATCTTCTTCTTAGTGGCGAATGCTAACTCCTTTAGCATTCTGCTATCTCTTTATTAGTAGCGAATGTTAACTCCTTTAGCATTCTGCTATCTCCTCACTGCTGACTGCTGAGCGAATGCTCCTAGCAGTCTCTTCCTTTAGCATATGATTGCTAACGCCTTAGCAATCATTCTTCTTAGCATTTGACCGCTAATATCCCTAGCAGTCGTTCTCATCTGCTGACTTCTCTAGCAGTTATCATCTGCTGAGAACTCTTCTGGCATTCCGAAGTTGCTTGACTTGATAGTCTTCGTTCCTTTTGCCAAATCCTTCAGCAATCTTTTCAAGCACTTCCTAATCTATTACAACTCGATATTTTAGCCTATACAGGACATTACAAGAGTTGCTAGATTATACTAGAATTCAGCAATTGATCGACCAATCTACTAAGGTTTGATCCAACAAAACCTTTTACAAAATGATCCTAAGGGAGATTTAGGAATAATTTCCCAACAACTTGGTTGTGTTTGATGGTTTTTGTCTCTGAATGGATATTTAGTATGTTTTAGTTGGTGGTGTAAAAAAGTTTTATGAAGTATTGATAGTAGGTCTATTATCTTGTCTCGGGCTTGATGATGTGGGTGTGTGAGTAATCTTTCCTCCTTGAAATTTCATTAGTGATGAGTGAGTTGATCGAGAGTCAGCCCCCAATATTTTCAAGTTTAATATTAGGATGATAGGCTCGCTTGAAGAACAAAGTTTGTGGTTATCTTGTTTTTGAAAACTTGATATGCTACATGTTTTAGTTTAAATGGTACTTTAGTTTTGCTTAGAAAAAGAACATGTGAGATGCCATCTACCTGAAAAATGCTAGCCATTTGAGACGAAATCCGAATGAGTATTACATTAGGAAATGATTTAGGCCGTCTGTTCATTTTTGTGCTTGCAGAAACTTCTTTCATCTTGCATCAATTACCTTTGCACCTTGATTTGAGCCTTGAGCCTTTTTGTTGATTCTGACCATAAAGGATGTGAGCTATTTATCCATACACTCACCCTGATTTGAGAGGCAGGCTTGCATAGGTTCTTCCACTTAGAGGTTAGAAAAATAATAGAAGGATAGAGCTGAAATAGATTGAGTATGTAGAAGCCTGAGAGCTTGTTTGTAAATAAACTATGCTGCAGCCTGTAAGTAGCATGTTTATATATAAGAAAAAAAAAGAGAAGAAGAAGAAGAAATTAGAAAATTAGAAGGAATAAATACCCTTCTAGAAAAAATTTATGAGCCTGAAATCAGTTATAGCTCTTTGTATGCAATCTCAAGAATAAATTCTAAGTGAAAGACCAATAGCATACCTCTCAAATTCATTAGTCATTTTGTCCATAATTTTCATACCTTAGCCACAGCCTTACATTAGAAGCTCATGAAGACCTTTTGATCTTAATGTGATACAATTTCTATTAGTGGTAAATGTGCTAAAGTTTAAAGGTAGTCAAAAACAGTGGCATCAATGATCATGAGGGCTGAAATGGAAGTTAAATTTAAACTTGAAGCATTTGTTAGCTATCTTGCTGAAGTGTTTTGCAGCTTTGATTTTCAAGCTAGCTCAGATTACTTCAATTAAACTTATTAAATTGTGGTGGTTGAAGCTTGATTACTTATGAGTCGTGAATGTAAATTTTCTTCTTTATTTCTTTGTTGTGAACTGAAATCTCCGAGACAAGAGTATGTAAATTAAGTTCTCTTTATTTTTGTTTGAGTCTTTGTTGCTTGGGGAAAAGCAACATCTTAAGTTTGGGGGAGTGATAACTCTCTTAAAGAGTTATTATTTTGTTGCAAACTTAATTAATTATGTTTTAGAATAGTCTTATTTTATAGGATAATTAGGAAAATATAGGTTAATTGGTCAAGTTATTAAGTTTAGGATTAAATGTGTGTGTTGTGTTACTTATGAGTTTTTGCAAAGGAATCGTTTGAATAGTATCGTTTGAATAGTATCACAGGTGTTTCTATGCGGGAGCATAGCTGAAGCATGAAGGATAAATACAATGTCGCAGCATAGGAACAACATAGCCAAAAGGCCCAAAACTCTAGTGAGAATTATTCGGGACCACAACAGACAAGATCTCAGCACTTTTCAGATCCTGTCCCAAAAGCAGGACAGGTGTCAACCAGGAGAACTGTTAGAGCTAGAAGGCAGATTGAGGAGCCACGTGTAGAGTTGAGATGAAGCTGAAAAGAGACAAAATAGATATTTTTGAAAGGGATTGCAGACTAGATAGTGAGGGCATGATTAGCAAGGAAGAACTGGGAGTTCGTGAGAAGCGAAGTGGATGTTACAACAAGCCTGAACAGTTTATCTTTATTTTCAATTTATTTAATATTTCTACATAGTTACAACAAGCGGAACAGGCTTGTTGTAACATCCAATTCGCTTCTCATGAACTCCCAGTTCTTCCTTGTTAATCGTGCCCTCACTATCTGGTCTGCAATCCCTTTCAAAAATATCTCTTTTGTCTCCTTTCAGCTTCATCTCAACTCTACACGTGGCTCCTCAATCTGCCTTCCAGCTCTGACGGTTCTCCTGGTTGACATTTGTCCTGCTTTTGGGACAGGATCTGAAAAGTGCTGAGATCCTGTCTGTTGTGGTCCCGAATAATTCTCACTAGAGTTTTGGCTATGTTGTTCCTATGCTGCGACATTGTATTTATCCTTCATGCTTCAGCTATGCTCCTGCATAGAAACACCTGTGATACTATTCAAACAATTCCTTCGCAAAAGCTCATAAGTAACACAACACACGCATTTAATCCTAAACTTAATAACTTGACCAATTTACCAATATTTTCCTAATTATCCTATAAAATAAGACTATTCTAAGACATAATTAATTAAGTTCGAAACAAAATAATAACTCTTCAAGAGAGTTATCATTCATCATCTTCTAAGATTAATCTGTTCGCTAAAAACACACTAGATAACGCCGTTAGAGTGTAAGGAAATATGGATCCGGTCTTAAGCGACTCAAAACAGGATAGTCTAGAAAGACCGACCTGCGCTGATACCACTTGTTGGTCCCAAATCAGAGTGTGAGTAATGTGCAGCGGAAGTAATTACACTCTAGTTTTTAGTAAATCAAATTTCAGTGGTTACCTTTAACTAACAATTTTAAGTTAAAAATCCAGTTTTAGTTAGGTTAGCAGATATGTTAACAGTTTTACAGTTCAAACAGTTTGACAGTTTATACACTTCTATTGAAGGTTTCAAAGTATCTATGAAAAACTGTATGATGCGAGAAGCAAGGAAAATTGTAAACGACACAGGATATTATAGTGGTTCAGAGCCTTAAGCCCTACGTGGTCTCTTCGGATATCAGATCCGGTAAATCACTAAGTTATGAAGTTACACTCCTCACGATCTATAGCCAGCTGCTGCAGAAACCTCTGTCCACAGCAAGGTGGATCACTCGCCCAAGCTGTTGCACTTCACTCCTTCTTCAGTTCGTCGAAGGCTCTGCGTCTTCTTTGTGGACCGGCTCAAAGTTGGACTGAGGACAAACCTCCCTTTCCTTCTTCGGTAGGTTGGACGATTCTGTTCTTCCCAGAACGTCGACTGGTTGACAGTAGCCCATAATAACATGTTCTTCCTTTGCAAAGATCAGGCTGCTGTGTTCTTACATAGACAGTAAGAACACCAAGATACTAGATTAAGTATGCTGAATCCAAGTACTACGATGTCTCGCAGGGAATCTCCTTAGCCTCCGTAGCAATGAATGCAATGTGCTCAATTAATGAACTACGGGAGCTATATCTTCTCTCTTGAAGGCGCTTGAGTACTTTTCTACTGTGAGAGACAATGAATGAGATGGAGATTCAAAATAGCGTGTATAATCAGATGAGCAGAGTGGCAAAGGTTCTCAAGTCTCTGTGGTTCCTACTATTTATAGGTGAAACACCAGGAACTAGCCGGTAGAGACATTGGAGATGATGTCTAATCATAATTCATGCTCTTCTGAAAAGTCGCTCGTCTTTCTGCTTTTTCTGCTACATTTGTACTGCTTTTCAGAGTAGTTGTACTTATGTGTCAGACGTCGAACGGTGTATGCCAGTCGCAGCTTAGTATAAGTCTGATCCTTTATCATTAACTTCTTGGTGATCCCTTGCGACTTTGTTCGACATCTTTTCGTGTACACATTCCAGTATGCGAAACTATCTTGTTCGTGAAACTGTTGGTACATCTTGGCAGTTTCCGTGTGAAAACTGTGTCCACAGTTTTCGCAGCCTTGCTCTGCTCATCTTCATCTTCTTGGTCAAGACAGTTTTTGCCTTGATGGTCTCTTCTCAAAACTGTTCCACAGTTTTGTTGACTTCCTTCTTCTTAGACTATTACAACTCGAATATCCTATACAAAGATTACATGATGTAATAACTCTAAGTCCTAGACTTTGATATGCAGTTTTAACACAGCAAAACATCAGATTAAGGTAGGATTTCTACATCAATACCTAACAGATGTCTACACCAATGTACTATCCTAGCACCTAGATACTGCCTATAAGTGATATTAAACTCAGTAGTGAGTTCATTAGTTGGAATCATCTTTTTTTAAATTAATCTGTCTACAGAAATCGTAGCAAAAACCCCACAGCTATGTGAGTCCTTCTATATACCCTGCTCATTAGGGTCCTTGATCAGAGGCAATGGGTCATTCATCTTTTGACGAGGAGGAATGGCGTCGTGCCAGTACCTGACGGCATCAAGGATACGAGGGAGCAATCTAAGAACTGGAAAAAGTTCCCGGTCCCGCTTATAATAGAGCACTGGGTCAGATGAATCATTTACTGCATGGAAAAGTGAGTCATATAACTCAACATGCCAACTATGGAGATCAATCCGTATAGTGACCCAGTGCCCGTACAGATGCACAATACCGATGACCTAAAATGTAAATCAACACAATTAAACTTAATAAGAAAACAAAATAACAATTTAACTGAAATTTGAAACTTACATGTTTTGCCTTGAACCAACTCCTAAAGTGAGACATTCCATCAAGGCCCTGGACAGTTTTTACTAATTCATCATGGGGTCCACCAACTGTAATCATCATCAGGCACAGTCCCCACTCATCTCTTCCTTTATTTGGGTGGTACTTTTCCCATTCACGAAAGATACGATCCTACACATTAAATAAATAATTAAAAATGAAATGTAAATTAAAGAATTGAGTTAATATAAATCAACATTCATTACTTACAAAGAAAGAGGGATCTAATAGGATAGTGCTGTCAGAGTCAACACCGTCAGCAAGAGAGTTGTCACCTCTAGCAATACGGTCACGTGACATGAGCACGAACAACTGGAAAAGCAGATATCACAAAAAAAACATATTAATATAAAGCTGATATTAAAATAATTCACAAGTGGATCTAATAGAAAGAGGGATCTAATAGGATAGTGCTATCAGAGTCAACACCGTCAGCAAGAGAGCTGTCACCTCTAGCAATATGGTCACGTGACATGAGCACGAACAACTGGAAAAGCTGATATCACAAAAAAATATATTAATATAAAACTGATATTAAAATAATTCACAAGTTGATATACACTTACATCTTCTGAAATGTTCTCGTTCGGGTCATTCAGTGGCTGGAAACAAAGTTGTCTACTCAAAAGCAATCCCTGTCAAGGCACCGATACTTGTTGTTTGGGATCATTCATGAAATCCATGTAATCTGATAACATCTTCGCAGCCTAAGGACGGGAAGAGCGAGTGGAGGGGCTAACACTGGTAGAGGTGGGGCGTTGGTAGACGTGCAGGGGCCAACAGTAGAAGAAGTGGTGGGGCCAATAGTAGTAGAGGTGGTGGGGCCAACAGTAGTAGAGGTGGAGGGGCCAACAGTAGAATAAAAAATAGATGGGGTCCAGCTCCGGCTCCTGCTCGGGCGGCAAAGAAGAGTATCTGAGAGGTCTCGTATGAAGACCTTCAACCTCTGAGTAACCTTGTAAGTCACCGACTCCACAATCTATTGAGCCATGCGATTAGCCACTGTTTGCATGAGTCTATCTGCCACTTGCTGAATGAGTCGCTGCGCCACTGGATCAATCATGCAATATGCCAATGGCTGAATAATTCGTTGCGCCACTAGATCAATCATGCAATCTGCCAATGGTTGTACAAGTCGCTCCGCCAATGGATGCACAAGTCGCAGCGCCAGTGGATCCATGAGGCGATCTGCAAGTGGATCCAGGAGTTGATCTGTCAGTGGCTGCATAAGGCGATCTACCAATGGCTGCACGAGCCGATCAACTAATGGATGGGCTACGCGATCTGCAAATTGCACTATGCCATCCTCGGGCAGCTTCTGCACCTTGAACCATGAAGATCGTCCAGTCTGAAAAGATAATATAAATATTAAAGTAAAATATAATCAAATAAAAATTATAAACCAATATGTAAACATAAATCTAAACACAAGCACCTCTAGACGCTCTGCGGATGAGGAACGTCGCGAGCGCTTTGTAGCCGACCGCCGAGGAGGAAGCTCAGTATGCTCAAATGAAGAACGGACGGGAATCTCAAAACCGCTCCCCATATCAAACAATGGCGATGGCTGCCTCTATGGCGCCGGACTGCGGCTGCTGCAGAACCTTCCTAGATGAAGACCTGGAGGTACTGGCAGAAGACCGCTGAGAGGATGATCGTCGGGGCCTAAATCCACTATAAGGTATAAATCTGCAAATCAACAGCTTCTCAGCATTCTTTAGACTGAGCCAACTCTCAGAAATGGCCTCGTCGTCAGTCGGCTGTAGTGAAGTACTGCAATCATGCTGAAAACAAACATAAATCAAATAAAATATACAATATTTAATTATATTATAATTATTCATAACTGTAAACAATAATTACCTCCTGTGTGAAAAAATAGTGAAGTCAACGTCCCGAATATAAAGAGGTCTCCACATCAAGCATTGAGGCATAGTCCCCACTGACATACTGCGCATCACACATAAGGCTGCCAGATCAGGGATCACCTCGTACGACCATGCCTGCAAAATAATGTAAATAATTAACAATTCTAATCTTTTATAAATTAAAAATAATAATTACAAACAATTACCTCCAACACCCAAACAAGACTGTATATATGCACTAAGGGCACCTTATCTGTCTTTGAAGATGTGATCACAACAGACATCTGATGCAGCAAGATATTGAAGGACTACGAGCCCCAAGGGAATACCCTTCACTCCTGAGGTTTCTCCACCAATGTATAAACCCAAGGGTCTACGTGTCGCTTCCCATCGAAGCACATCAGCATGCGGTAAATAAAATGAATCTGAGCAATCTTCACGTAATCATCAATAGAATCGATCAGAACGAGGTTCGTCTTCATAAAATCAATGTGTAATCGATCCACAGTAGGCATGGATGTGTAGTGAGAATACAAACAACCCTCCTCCGGCAAATCATGCACCCCAGTAGGGTCAAAACCCGAATCACCGAACCGCAGCCCGATCATCAAACAAAACTCCTCAGCACTAAGTCGAAAGTTGGTTTCACCAACACGAAACCACATCTTGTTCTCAGCTCTTTCCACCTCAATCTCGAGCGTAATCAGAGCCCACGTAGCACGTATCGTGCTCTTTTTCCACCGAAAAGTGAGAAATGGATGGTACGGTTCATCCCTAAATAAATCAAAAGTTTCTTCTCCGAAGCTTATCAATCTGACCTGAATATCCTCAAGAATGTCCCGATCGTAACAATTCATCGATCGCGGGACTTTCCTCTGCAAACTAGGTCTGATCCACTCCCAACTCTGCAATTAAATAAAATCTATATATCTATACTAAAACACAACCAAAAACTTCCCGCCTAAAATCAACCCACATCCCTAAAACAAATCCAAAAGCAAGATCCTGCCTATTCCCAATGCAAAAAGTATTTTTTGGTAAAATTATTTCCAGCACTATACCACCTACCATTAATCTACTGCAGCAGCTTTTAAAAAGTTCATCAACTCCAAAATCATTTTGAAATTCAAATCTAAATACTTGGAGCCAAATTTCATCTATAAATATGTTTGTTTGCCTCATTATAATCGTCGTTCTAATTGCTAAAGAAATTTTTCCTCACATCAAAGCTCACTCTATCATTGCTGCTAACTTTTTATGTGTTGCTAGAACTCCACTGCATTACTATTTACTACGTTTTGTGCTGATATAGCCTCTCTAAATCTCAAACACAAAGAAAGAGGAGGTAATACAAGCGGCCCAAACAGAGCATACATGTTCGGCAAGTAAAAATAATGCTTTTGTGGGTTATTTTTCTCATATTTCACAGCTCATTGCCATGTATTTTTTTCCATTTTATTTTATTTTTATTTTCACACCAATCTATATATAAGTGATGGTATGTGTTTTTTTATACTTCGTTTGATATTTTCTAAATCCTCCCACAAGGCTACAACCACGCAAGGATCAACAGTGCCGGCTCTGCTTCTTAATCCATCGGGGTCTTCAACTCGCTACCAAAATTAATATTCCTTTCATATCTCTGCCTAGACAAAAGGGAGAACGAGAAAAGAAAAAAATCGAGGATTGAAGTAGTTGATTGAATATATATGAATATATCTCACAGATTTTTTATGTGGAGATTTTTTTTTCATATTGGTTTTGATTGAGCAAATTTTTGATTTTTTATTAGGTTATGAATTTCTATTGTAAATCTAATTTGGCGATATTTATTCTTTACATTTTCCTTTTTTTTTT
>JAPKLW010000035.1:1048177-1119452 GCA_026898455.1 Plectranthus barbatus | reverse complement strand
TATTTGTAGAGAATAAAAAATTATGAATTTTAGTATATTATTTATTTATTTTTTATTATTTGAAAGATATATCAATTTTAGTATTATATAATACAAAATAAATTTTTGAATAAAAATGAAAACAAATGTAAGAATTCTATTGATTAATAAAGAAATAATAAAAGAAAAATAACTCTGTGGCTCGCAGTCGCAGACCTTTGTAGGAGGGAGTGGTTCCTAGTCGACCAAAATTGGTTGATTTTACACAACTTTTTATTTTTTTAAATATAGAATATATGATATGGAGGGCGTCCTGAACGTGTGGTGGTAGCTAATATTTCTAGTGTGGTGGTCGCTAATATTTCTAGTACAAGGTTTTAAATGGATTACTAGGTGCATATACATGCATAAAACATAGGATTACAATATGTGTAATATATTATAATTGATGAATCATTTATGTCATAAATATAATTTTAGTTACATTTTCAAAGGATTTGTTAATAAAATAGATTCTTAAGTAAAGTAAAACTTGGGGCAATATATGTAGAAGTAGAACATCGAGTACTAATCCGTGAATGGAGGGACGTATGCATGCACACACAAACCTCAATCAATACTAACAAATTCTTGCCTTTATTCAATGAAATCAACGAATCAAATTAAGTTCTAACATACAAATCACGGCTTCTGATTGCTGGAAAACCACGGCAGTTTGGAAACATAAATCCCAAGCGCAAACACAAACAGAAGAATCAGACCATTGAAGATCTGCTGCCTCGCCGCCTTCAGTCTCGCTGCAGGGCTTCCTGCATTCAGCTTCTTGTATTCCGCTTCCACTCTACCCGCCCCCGCACTCAGCTTGTTGTAATCCGCTTCCGCGCCCTTCTCCGCCGCTGCTGTGCCGCCGCTACTCTTCCCATCTGCAAACTCTTCAAGCCGCTGCCGTACCTAGAAATTTTAAATTAGGGGTACAATATAGAATGAATTGTAAACACATAATCATATATAAGTCCGCCCCTGTTCTAACCCTGCCACCATTCTTGCTGCCCTCTGCTGCGCTAGATTTCTTCACTTCTTTGCTCTGATCAGCTGATCTCTTTGCAGCAGGCTCGTCGGTCTTCTTAGGCGCAGCCGCAGGCGGGTTTGGCTGCACTGTCTTCGGCGGGGGGCGTGGCTGCTCTGCTGGTTTCTGCGGCTGTGGAGTTTCTGAGGCTGGGGGCGTGGTTTTACTGGGGTATTTGGGCTGCCTCACGTACAATATTCCGTCTTCAAACTTGGCGCTGATTTTGGTGGTGTCGCAGTTTTCTGCGACGCGAAAATCCTTACGGAAAGTGCTCGACGTGTTGTTTTCGAGCTTCCTGCTCCCGCTGATCCTCAGGTCTCTCGTGCTTGTCAACTGGACTTTGAGCTCTTCTTTTGCGAATCCTGGTTCATTATATATATTTATATGCATTTGTTAATTTATTCGATGAATAATTATTGAAAATTATGTGTGTATACCGGGGAGATAGAGGAGGAGAGTGTTGCAGTCTTCCTCCTGAATGAGATCAAACGACGGCTCGAAGGTGGTGGTGGCTAGTGGTGCAGCTTCCATATCCGTTGGTGTTCTGTTTTGAATGGTTGGTGATGAGTGAGAAACCAAGGAGGCAATCATGTCTTATATACGAATACGATGTTGCAAATTCAGCATTTTAGGTTTCTTTGGCCTTACTCATACCTTTACTCCCTTTGTTTTCCCTTTTCTGGCATTCAACTCTACCTTCCCCTTCACGGAAAGAACCGCCCTCCTATCATCCATTCTTATTATTCTCATTCTCATTTTCATTTTTAATTTATTATTTCCACATGCTTGATAGTTTATTCTTTTAATCAATTATCCTCAATTCTCTTTTTTTTCTTTCTAATTAATTACAAATAATCCATTTTAATATTGTAAACAATATGTTTCTTTCACTATAAACGATATTTTTTGCGGTAAAAAAAAAAAAAAGGAGAATGTAATTCATAATGAATAAAAAGGTAAATTTTTTAAAACGGAAGGACGTATGAAGCCCTATACAATTTTCACTTTTCCCTCTTTTCTAGTTCCATCTCCAGTCTTCACTCCACTCCAGACTGACTGAAAGCGCCTGCAACCGTCGGCCGGCGGCGGAATAGTGCAGTAATGGCGGTGGATTCGTCGACGCCCGTACTGAATTCTCTGATAGAGAAGCTCAGGCTCGATGATCCATGGATTCCACCTAGATCGTGGGATTCCCTTTCTTCTCAGGGCGGCGCCTCCTCGCAACCTCCTTCTCAGTCTTCCGCTGCTCTCTATGCTACTTCTACTGTCTCTGTAATTTTCCTTTTCCATCTCATTACTGGTCGTGATGAACTATTTGGATATTTTAGGTGATTGCACTGGAAAATGGAAGTAGAAATGAAGCTTTAGCGTGTTAAATTTTATCGAGAGACTGATAGATGCAGTCGTTTTTGTCCAATTTCTAATAGTTAATATCTATACACGTTTCCTCTTTCGATTGAGTTGGTTTAGGAACTTGGCTTCTTCATCGGTTTAAAATTGACAAAATGCGCATATTAGGACATAAGAATGTATGCAAGAGCTTTGAATTGTTGTACCGTCGAAGAGTTATGGTTTATTATTCTGTTAAAGAATGAAGTTGGCAAGGTTGCCAGTCCGATGTAATTGCCTATTTATGGTAGAACGCGTGCAATGGGGCTTAGTAAAATTGTCTTGAAGTAAATTAATTTTAGTCTCCTGGGAAAAATGTCTTCTATGCATAATCTGTTGTTATTTTTGTTCTTTCTGGCTTTACCTCATTCGTTTGTATATTTTTGTCTGTGTCATTGGACTTCCTGAAATGGTTTTAGGAGCCCAGTCTGGTGAGATTGACCATGAATGCTCTCCAAGGTGTGGAATCTGCATTGATATCTATCGAAAAGCTCTCTGCAGTACTCTGTTACAGTTCAGCAGACAGAACTTCTCATCGAATTCCAAGCTTGTGGAATCACTCGTCAAGTACTGTTGTTATAGGGAATCTACTTACATCCATTGGTCAGTTTGGTTGCATGATATTCCTCCTCCATAGATTTGTCGATTACTTCACAAATCTAGATTTTGGTGGAGCGAGAGATCTTGATTTAAAGCCAAAAACTGATTCACGCGAAGACAGAAACTCCTCCCTGAATGGTTTCACTTTGATCAACCAGGCTTTTGCAATTTCTGTGGGAAAGGTCATAAATGGTTACATATCTGCGCTTAACACATTATCTGCATCTGTTAGTTTAAGGCGTTCCTCGAAGACTAAAGATGGTGGATGCCTTACTAGTATTGGGCATTCTGAAATGACACTCTTGGAGGTTTACCTTCACACAGAGGGGTTGAGGACTCAGATGCAAGTCCTTGGAAATCTCTGCAATGTTAATCATCTAACCGTCAATTTTCCTGTATCTTCTTTGGAAGACTTGAGAGCTAAATCAATCTTAGAGTTCAGTACGTTCCCAAGAAGCGGTGCTTTGCTCTCATTTCTATACACTCAGCTAAAGGTCAGCCTCTAAAAACCTGTTTGCCTGTCTAGTTTGTGTGATCTTAAGCAAAATCTCTCTACCTAAAACGGAGCTTCTGACACATTTTTTTCTCCTTTTCTTCTGGTATACTTCATCTCAAGTTGCTTTTTACATGTTTTTTTTATTGATCCATCATATACCAAATGATAGGTTCGCAATTCATCAAGATATTGAACTTCTGGTCGATTTCAGAGATTGTAAGACAACGCATATCTAATATGAAATCACAGCATAGAGTGGTTAGTTGGAGACACGGTCATTGCTAAGGAAACATTAAATAATGTTGCATGTAGTTCACTGGTTTGCCCCCAAAAAAAAAAGAAGGGAAGATTGATTTTGTTTCTTTTCTTTATCGTTCCCTTTGTCTTTATCTGAATTTCTTCTAGGTTGCTGATCCAGGCCATTGTGCCCTTCTCAAGTTCCTCTTTCTCAAGTCATATGAACCATACTGTGATTTTATAAGGTCATGGATATATGATGGCTCAATTAGTGACCCTTACAGTGAATTTGTTGTGGAATGCGTGAATGATCTTGCCATTGATGAATCAGATGACACTGGAATATGCTCTGACTTGCCTTTGCCCACCATTCGGGTACTATGCTCTAGATCTGGAGACTCTTGAGATACTACTTCTACTTCCTTTCCCTAAAAGGCATTTGGTCATTTGGTTCAACTGATCTCAGGTATGTGATGGAGTTGCTGTGCCCTGTTTTCTCAGGGAGTGCCTCACTCCTCTTTGTAGAACTGGTCAGCAGCTTCAAGTGATAATGAAGTTGCTTGATCTGAGTACATGTTTTAGCCATGAAAAGATCCTACCTAGATTAGTTGGTTCGGAAAGTGAATATCCGGGGCCATTTCCACTTATATTTGACAAAGAAGCTATTGAAGCGATGGTACATGTGAGAACCAGTTATTATGAACAATTGCTGGAAAAGGTTGACAGCATTTTAGATGAACTTGATTTTAGCTCTCAAGAGGTAACTTTCATGCTAGATTTTCTGTTTTCTCGCCTTTCCCATTCATGTTTATATTTTATGTGAGTATACATTCATTCATGCTTGATCATTCAAGGCAGAATTTTTTTATTGAAGCACTAAACAGTCTTTTGTCAATTTATCAACTGAGTACGTAGGGAATTTGCTTTTGTTTTTGCTTTTGTCCTTTGCATCTCTATTTTAGCCAATTCTTGAGGTTGAAATTCCTGTGAAGTTGGTGTATATGGGTTTGAGTGTTTTTGATGGTGATTAGCTTGCTTCTGGGTTGAAATTTGCTGTCATTTAGATTTTTCCCCAAATGATTATCTTCTGTGCAACTTAGAATGCTGCTTGTTTCAAACAATCTATTTTTCAGGCTTCTCGCCAAGGTGTTTATCTGAATCCTGTGAATAATCTTAGGAAGCAGAACCAGCAGGCATATGCTGTCACAAATGAAAGCTTGATGCCATTTATAACTAATACAAAGAATCGAAATATGTGAGTATTCCCTTCTGTCCATTGCTTAGGTTGGTTCGTGTCTCTCCCTTCTGTCCATCCTTTGAATTGACACATATCTCTTGACATTGTCGGTCAATGTTCTAAGAGATACATAAATAACCCCGTTTGTATCCATCATTGTGGACTCTTATTACTTACTTCTTTGATGGTGTCCCTGTTGATGAATTGCTGTGCATTTATAGGCATGACACCATAGAGGTTACTGAAGTAACAAACATCACACATGAACGTCCTTATGATGAAGATCTCCTAGAATCATCTGAGTGCTCATCTTCTTACGAAAGCTCTGACGATCAAGACGAGGCTGAAAAGCCAAGTTTTTCATCATATACTCCAGACGCAAGTTATTTGTCTGCTCTGGATATCTCCTTGAGTTTGTCCACTGACAGCACTATACAAAGTCACTGCCAAGTTGGGATTTCATGCTCTGTGGAGGACTTCCCATTCGGAGTACTGAGGGGATCTGATTCTACTGCACATCCTGTTCATAATGAAACATATCAAATGAGTAGTGAAGAAAAGCTCCCGCAATCATTTGAAACCCAATGTTCAAGTAGGAAACATGATCTTTGTCAGTTTAATGGCAACTGCACTGGTAGGTCTGAACTTGATCTGTTGCACTTGCTTGATTGTCGGTCGAAGCTGAGCATGGAAAACCACAGATGGATAAACACTGACTTTGATTTCTCTGAGAATGACTTGGAGGAAGATTCAGGATACAAAGACCAGCATCCACTCGTAACACATGCATCCTCAAAAACATCTAGTTTGCAATTCCTAGAGCTGAAATACGATTCTACATTTTTTAGTATGAACCCAATACTGAACAGAGGTTCTTTTTTCAGTCGAAGGTCTGTGATTGGAGAAAGGGGCCATGTAAATCATAAGAATTTAGATTTTGATTTTACTTCCGTGAAAGTTCCACTGGATACTTATGCAGTCAAATTAGCTAGTGTCCATAATTTTGGCCATGCGGTTCCAGTTATAACTGAAATTCCTGTTGCTGCTGTGGATACTAGAAATCACTTTGATGTGGATGATCGCAATGATAATATCATTAACAAGAAGGGAAAGTCATCTAATGTTAGTTCGCCTACGCACAAGTGTGGGGACGATGAAAATATATTGCTCCCAAATATTTCTGGTGGCAGTGCTTGGGAGAGCTTGCTCGGTAGATCTCGAAACACTGTCAGCAGATCCTTTAGTGATCACAAGATGAAATTGGTGTCCGGAGCTGACATGCCGTTGGATTTTGTCATTAAAAGATGTGTATCGGATGAGATTTTGCTTCAGTATCCTTATATTTCGGTTTTGTTTTATCATCTCGTTGTGGGTAGATATTTTGATTAGTAATGATGCAAGTTCTTTTGATTAATCTAAAAGAAAGTACATGGCCTTTCCACTTGCAAATTTAGTCTACACTTCTGTTCCACTTTCCTAAATTTGAATAGAACTTTTCTTGTAGTTTATTTTATATTTGATAATAATCCAATGCCTTTTCCTGTTTTTGGTCCTGAAAAGGAGTCCACTTGTCATGGAGGAGGCCCATTCTTTATCATCAGTAGTATTTTCCATTGTCCAGGTATCTATGTGACTGAAAGAATGAAGCCTATGCATGCAATCATGTGTCATGAAGTTTCTTTTCTATTTCTATTTCACATTTCGGTCTTGTCTTCATTTTATTTTCTTTTGGTGGGCTTCTCAGCTGCCTTGAAATTTATTGAGAAGTGAAATCATGATATCCTAGTCTGTTGGTCTTAGAGCAGCTGATATCATGTCCATGTCCTATAACTGTTTTCACATTTTCTTCTAGGACATTTATATTACCTTATTCCAATCCTGTAATGAAAAGAAACTGTCAAATGAAGTGTTATTGGCTGATAATTGCATGTTCATTTTTCAAACACATCCGCACAATGTACTTCCTTGACATAATTAGATATACATATATAAGCAAGCTGGCAATCAAGATGCTCACAGAAGGATTCAAATTGCAAGAACATTTACAATCATTGCGGTGTTATCATTTCATGGAGCTAGCAGACTGGGCTGATCTTTTTATCATGTCTCTATGGAATTTTGTATGTTCTTCATAAGTTCTTTTTTCAATCCTCTTTGCTGTGCTCTCTAACTGATTTTCAAGTCAAATCAGAAATGGCATGTTAATGAGTTCGATAAAAGGATCCCAGAGATTCAAGGAATTCTTGAGCAGGCAGTTCGAAGGTCTTCATGTGAACAAGACCCTAATAAGAATAGGCTGTTCGTGTATCTGAAAGGGGATGACAGCAGATATCTATCACCTTCTGCCATAGGTATGGCTTATTATAGTCAACTTATCTTGAAATATTGAATGCAATAAATTCATCCACCCATAAATCTTGTTTAATATACAGATTTTCTATCCCTCAAATAGCCTAGCATGCATACCAGCATTGCCCCAATGTGCTTTAAGACTAACCTGCTACTCCTGAAATGCCTTTTAAAGCACTGAATATAATCTGATTTATCTAGGACTATATTGTGTTAGCCTGCGTGCTTCATTAAAATTAATATGCTTTCCATGTGAATATGTGATACTTCTGTCTCTTGATAACAATCACACTTTTGGCAGGCATTCACTCCTTCGATTACTTTGGATTGGGATACCAAGTTGATTGGCCAGTCAGTATAATTCTGACCCCTGCTGCATTAAAAATATACTCTGATATATTCAACTTTTTGATGCAAGTCAAGCTTGCTGTTTTTGCGCTGAGTGATGTATGGTGCTCACTAAAGGTATTCTTCCTATTACTTTTCATTTATGATAACAGGTGGCTGTGACAAAGTCTGATGCCCCCATTTCCCTTGTCCTATTAATTATCATTTAGTTCATGTCTTAGAACTTAAATTGTTGTTGTTTGTCCAACAGGGTTTCAAGCAATCTAAAAGCGAAACACAACAATTTGCATTGTTAACTGAAACAAGGTATGCTCTATAAATGAATCCATTGATTATTGTATGTAATGTGGGAAGAAAAATGGAGTGCGACTTCTTTTGTTAAATTTGGAATATATTGAAAACTCGAGTCATTGAAGCACGACTCTTGAGTTCACAGTGGACTGCTCTGTTTGCGGTTGGCTTGTCAAACATGGAATGTGGCATCTATGAAAAATCACCCCATTTACACTAGAGTTTGAGGATCCCACATGGTTCCGAGCATTCTTTCGATTTCCTGCACAAGATGCATATTCCTTAATAAGATGACTTACGAATTGCTGTTCTGTTATATGTTCCAATTTTCATGTGAGTACTAAGTTATGCTGGAAACAGTTACTTTTATCTTTCATTTTTGCTGATTAATAAAACCTCATTGAGAGGCCTCCAACAGTTGAAATCTGCAGTCTGATCTTCTGAGTATTGTCTTCTCTCATTGCAGGCACAAGATAAACCATTTTGTGTCTACATTGCAGCAATATGTACTGTCACAATTATCCCAAGTCTCCTGGTATAGATTTATGCACTCTCTTAAGCACAAGGTTAGTTGCCAATTTAGTTTTCTACTTTACAGCTGCAACATTCTTTTACAGTTATATTTCTGTTCCCGTAGGCATTAAGTGTCGGTAGTTTTTAATCTCATGTCATTATTAAGGAACAAAAAATATTCTATGATAAAAGCTGCTGCTATATGTACTAAATTCAGTATTCGATTCAAACTTTTTTAGGTGAAGGACATGTTGGATCTGGATTCAGTGCATATGGCGTATTTAAAAGAGTCACTGCACATGTATGATCCCTCTCTCTCTCTCTCTCTCTCTCTCTCTCTCTCTCTCACACACACACACACACACACACAAAGTCGATGGTCAACTAAAATTATTGTACATCACCTCACCTCAACTTTCCTTGCTCCCCACTTCCTCCCAAGGACCTCAGGAGAGCGTCTTTGTTCAAGTTGAAATACATAGCATCATTTGCTAAATTGAAACTTTATCTCCATTACAACATCCAATACGTTTCCCTTTATGTGCATGAAAATATATATTTTACATATACATCATTCAAATCTCAAAATTCAGGCATGTCAGTTTTGTATATTAACATCCTTCAGTAGCAACTTTTATCCATCCTATCTCGTAGCTATTGCTTTTGTCCCCTTCCACAGATTGTATAGGTTCCCTTTCTGTTGGAGAAATCCGAGTATCTGACTATGCTAGTGCTCTATATATCTTTGGATAGACCTTAATGTTGAATCTTATGGTGCTGGGACCAGCCTTTACTCATTAATTTGTTTCCTCTCAGTGATCGAACTCTTTTGTGAATATAGTCTCATGTTATCTATTAATCGGTAAAACTTGCAGATGCTTCTTATCCAATGAAACACAAACTATTGCTGGCATTATCCAGAACATTTTGCAATGTGCAATGGATTTCCGATCCTGTTTGACTGGTAATATTCTGGGAACTGCAGCTCATGATGGAAGTTTCCCCAACAATATTAGCGGCCTTTCTCAGGTGATTCCTTACAAAATTCTATATAGATATAGTCATGTGGTAGACTGCTTGGAATAGCTCATTGATACTTGATAGTGGCTATATTCAGTATTTATTCTGCTGATATTAGTACGAGGATGGTGCAAGATAGTTTATAGTGCAACACAATATTCTTGCTTTTATCCTCAGTATTCACGCAGATTGGAAGTTAATAAACCCTATCCTGGGACATTTGAGTACATTCAAGTCAGTGGGATTATCTGCATAGAATGTTCGAAGACCAAGAGGTCTCGAGCTCCACCACTCTCCTTCCCTGTTAGGTATTTTAGTTTTTCTTTTAAAAGGTCTGTCCTGAAAACAAACCCTGGAGCCTCTATAATAGGAGCCGGGAGCTGCTGCTACCGCTAAGGAAATCTTGAAATATCAGAGTGGTTTGTGATTTAGCATTTACAACTAATACTTATATTTCAGTGTTTTCAGCATTTACGCGGAATCTAAAATAAAGATGAGATTCATGAGTACTTATTTAATTTTTGGATCCTGAAATACATGCATGGATATATCTGAACTTCACTTGAAATAGGAGTGCAAAATGCATAATAAACACATTAAACATTTCAACAAACATATATTATTATGTAGGCAAATTCAACTACACAAAAGATATGTTGCTTTTGTGAAGTAGTTAATTCAGTGTGCTAACAGGACAAGACCATGATCAATGGGAACACATAAGAAGCGAGCATAGCTCATGAAACTTATGGTAGCGAGATTTGGTTGACACCGTACTCTTGTCGAAGCTCTGTTTTAGCATATTACTTAAATTCAGTTGAAATATGAACTGCATTCTGCCAATATGTTGATGATAATGTTCTAAATTGCAGGTTCAAGTCCTAAGAAGGGCATTCACCAAGAATCTCCAAGACTTATACTTAATCCATCGCCAGTCACCAAAACACGGTGAAATCAGCCCTTCTCGTTTCTGGGATTATCTTGATTATAACGAGTATTATGCAGGGGTCGTGAATAAACGAATGGGCGACTGTATCTTTTATTCATAGATCTTCTGGGCGGCCAGTGGGCTCAAGATTTGGTAAATTTCATATATTTTGTGGTTTTTTATTCAAGTCTAGTGATATGTTTTCCTCGCTATTTTAACACTGATAATGACACTACACTATGTATATAAATATTTTAAGTTTGATGCCTGCTTTAAGCATCAAATTCATTTACTTCGGACAAGTTGGCTTGCAATTATTAAAATTTTGCTTTACCTTATAGAATTATTTAGTTACACTTACCTCTTGTTATGTCACTGGTAGAAATATCTCGTCTTTTACCGGATGACTAAATATCACTTCTGAGATAAAGATTCAGGTGAGTCTTTTTGTTTTCTTTTCTTTCCTTTTTTTTTTTTTTGGGCTGGCGAGATGCAGTGAGATTGAAGATTACAATATTTTTCTTACCAGAAAATTTTATATAAGTAGCCGGGCTAAATGTAGATGAATTTATGAGGTAGTACATATGCATTTACGTGCGCCCAAAAATCGTATGTCACGCCATAATCTCTAACTACTCTTTTAACTAAATTTGTACTGCCGTCCTCTTCTAAAATGACTTTGCTATATGCTTTAATTTCAGTTTTCTTTTAATTCACTGACCAATTTATAGTGCGAAAGCTCTATTCTAATATTACAAGTACGAGTCTTCTTCCGCTGCAGTGAGATGGTGTATTTTTATGACATGTGTGAGATAATAGATCGGATTTTGAATATAATCCCATCACATACAGATAACTCTGTTCGGAATTCGTATTCTAATTAGAATACATATTATACATAGCACATTATGTTCAGAATACAAAATGTTGTATATAAGTCTAGTTTATAATGTATTTTATGTAAAATACATCATTTGTTAGAATTAAAATACATTATTTCGTCCACAACAAAAATTTTGTTCAAACAGTTTTGTTATATTATAATTAGGGATGTCAATCGGGCTAACCCGTCGGGTTTCGGGCTAACCCGTCGGGTTGCGGGCTATTCGGTCCGGGTTGAATCGGGCTGAATTTTTATCGGGCTAAAAATTCTTGAACCTAACCCTAACCCACCGGTTTTCGGGCTGGCCAGTCGGGTTGGCAATATTTATGAGTTTAGTTTTGTAAAGATTTTCTTAAAATATTCTAACAACCCCTAAAACAAAATAAAAAAAGAAAATGATGAACCAACATAAATAAAAGACATTAAATAACAATATTTTTGCAAAAAAATAGTGATAAGTGGATAATCATAGTTTGAAAAGAAAAAAAAACATCAATCCTTATATACCAACTAATTTAAGTAATAGAAGTACATTTCTCAAAGTATAAAATGATAAAATAATGATTAAAAATTAAAGGCAAAAACTTGTGTTAGGCAGGCCTAAACGGTTTAGGCGGGTTTTATCCTACCCAAATGGGTTCACCCATCCCAAATAGGGTATATTATATGGGTTTGGGTTTGGGTTAATGGACAAAACCCGCCTAAAGCTTGGGTTAATGGATAAAACCCGCCTAAATCGTTTAGGCCTGCCTAACCCAAGACCTTCCCAAAATTAAATATAGCTTTCACTTGGGTGAACATAACAACGAAGGTTCTTGAAAGGAAGAAATGAGTAAGTACGCTAATTAGGAGAGTGACGAGTGGATGACAGTGAAAGAGGAAGAAATGAGAGATTTTTCGATTTGAGTGTAAAGGACTACGTCATTGGGAGAGATTGATGAGATTTTGTGTGACGAAAAATTAGGTATAGGGAATTATGTATATAATTAATGGGTATAGTAAGATATAAATAATATTAGAAATGATAAATAATAAATTATTAAATATATTATTAAATATTGCCGGACCTACGGGCCGACCCGCAACCCACCAGGCTCAGCCCGTTCGGGCCGCCAACCCGTCGGGTTCAACCCGTTCGGTTAAAAATAATTTCGGGTTGAAATTTTTTTACCCTAACCCGCATTTTAGCCCACCGGTTTCGGGCCGACCCATCAGTTTCGGGCTTTATTGACATCCCTAATTATAATGACAGTCATACTTACATTTCGTGAAATATATTCCAAATTCTTTCCTACAGCGACACTAGTGTAAATTTTGGATCATATGTTTGAATCTATGTAGATGATGATTCTCATTCATATTCTGCAACGATGTTTTGTTCATGAAATTATACTATGGTATGTAATAACACATATTCTTCACTAACTTATACGGTTATACATACCTACAGGCTATAAATATAGCTCGTATTTTAACGAAAATAGTAAGATGTATCTAAAAGCTATGGAATTTTGCTCAAAAAAAAAAAATGCTATGGAATCTCGAGTAAAATAATGTTTTGCAACTAAAAATTGGCTGCTTTTTTCCAGCAAATGAAGTTGCTGATTCCCAAATGGAAAAAGCTCTTTGGCCAGATTCTGGTCAACCAGATAAGGATAATAATATCATTTTGGCATGAAATTTATTATTAATTTATTATAACTGTTTAGTGCTTTTTATCATTTTACATAAATGCCCATTTTTAATTATAGGCTGTTTATACTTAGTGGCATAAAAATGTAATATTTTAAATAGTGCTTAATAGTATTTCACTATATTACCCTTCCTGCTCAATGTTAATCTCTCTCCACTAAGTAATTATGATGTAGTGTAGTTTCCAACAAACTTTTTATTTATTAACAAGACTTCCAATGTACTACATTAAACTCCTCATTTTCCCTAACAAAAAAAACTCCTCGTTTGCGTAAATAAATGTTTTATTTAATTTTCTAATGTCCAAATATATTTTATCAATTGTGTTTGAATAAAATTATATTATATAAAATTGTTATTTAACATTTTAAATATCCTAATTGAGAATAATTTATCAGCATGTTAAAATAAGACAGTCCTAGTTTTTCTCTTAAATAAAATAAATTACAATGTCCTTCTAGGAGATTTTGTAACTAAACATATCTATATTCTATATATATACTAAAGCAAAGACGTTTAAAAGAGCGGGAATAATTATTTTTATTTTTGCATTAAGGGTAAATTAAACAATTAAGTTTTTGCACTAACTTATTAATTTCTATAATTAAGGGATTTTAAACATATGTAATATATTTTTTAAAAGTCACCTTGATTGAAATTTTCTTTTATTAAATTAACAAGTACTCATAATTTGAAAAAAGAATTTCTTATCTACTAATATATTAAATAAAAATAGTCTCATCCCGCCTAATTGTTTCTATTTATTAGTAGATTTTCAGCTAATATTTAGGAGCAGCAAAATATTTTCACGTTTATGCATTTAGCTCAAATTTAGGAACATTTTTTTTTCAAAGTGTTGTGGGAATAATTTTCATTTTATGATTTTGGGAATAGTTAGTGTCGTAGGAATAATTTTCATACTATAAAGCAACTGCAAGCTGTGAATGCATAAATTTAAATTTATTTTATTCCTAATTATAAATTTGTGCTTAATCTATATTATTCCATCATTAACTATTAATAAATTTTAAATTTTTTTTACCTAAATATATAATATTGTAAATTATATTCGAATATAAGATATTATTTATTTAATTCGCACAACGTGCGGGTGAAAAACTAGTTATTAATATTATTTTGAACAATCTCAACCAAATTAAAATCACAATATATTATAAGTATGATATAAATATTAAAATCTCTCAAACGCTCACCCCTACACCATATCCCTTAACTCTTATACCATAACCCTTGATCATAATTCATAACCTTATAGTAATACTAATTTCGTAACATAAAATAAAACTTAAAGTAAACAAGAAACAATAAAATTGAGATCTAAAATAGTATAATAATGAAATGTGACATATACTACCACATTACAATATAAATAATATTAGGGAAAAAAGATTAATGTGTATTAACAAATAATAACTTTCAAATTTGAGTTATAGTATCATGGTATAAAATAATATTTATGAGAATAGTCTCAATTTATTACAATATTACTATTGGGGATATAATAGAGCAAGCCCAATAAATAGGCCCAAGACGAGTCCTAATCACGTTCATACAGGTCGAATCACTGGTCAGCCTGAACCCGATGGGAGCAAAAAGCGAACAACATAGCTCGTAGGTAGAAAGGAGCTCGATGAAGGCAGTTCGACCAGGGTCACCAAACTAGGCAGCTCGATGAAAGAAGATACCTCCCTCTAAGAAGAGTAAATTGAATAGAACTGCTTACGACGAACCACTCAATGGTCAAAAAGATAAAAGGATAAGTGCGCGGGAATCTAAAGATCATTGAAGATAGAGACGTTGTAATAACCCCGATAAAATCGGAGGTCGCTACCTAACAGTCTCGACGAACACCCAGGAAACCTTAATGCCACCCACTTATCTATAAATAGACCCTTGTAAGCCGAATCTCGGCATATAGATTTTTTATACGAATATTCCATAGAAAAGCCTCCTAGTTGTTCGCTCAATCCTTAGTTGAACTCGATTCAGTGATGGCTGGAGTCCGATATGATATTTTGTAATATAAGGATAAGTATTTCATTCCGGTTGTATCACGCTTAATAATCTTTACATTTGATCTTCAAAGCCGTTAATAAATTTGCTATAGGTTATTTATTTCAAACCCATATTCTCTGTTATATTCGAATCTCGTGTCCTAACAATAATTAATTCGGATTTCAGGCCAACACATAATTATAGTATAAAATGAAATCATAAGTCTTTATTTTCAAAATCAGCGACAAGTATTTATCAAAATAATAAAATGTGTTCATTTGGAGATTCAATCAAACAATATTAGTTAAAAATAAAATAATAAGTTCTGATTTATTTGTGTCAACTATAGAAATGAGATATAGTATAAATTGAAATTAATAAATTTATCTTTTGAAATTTGATAGAACACTATATAATATAATGTTAGAATATTACATTATAATATTTTACTTTGGCTGATAAGTATTAAATCAAAAAGCAAATATTGATGGATGTTTTGCCTTGTATTTTTTTATGTGATAGTTAAGTTTAAAATTGTGATATTGGGTTGTAAACTTATAATCTTTTGTCATTTAAATTTAATTTTTTTATATATTAATAAAATATTACTTTTTTCTGTATTATCAAATTATGGTATAAAATGAATTCATGTAACCATAAAAATAAATAATAAAGTCACATTTTTTAAATTATAGCATCACTTTTATTATATAACTACAATAATTAATGCTCGTAAATATTGTATATTACTACAATTTTACACATCAATAATTTATAATATAAATTCAAATGTTAATTCTCAATATTGAATTATAGCATAATTTATATTATATATTAATAAATATAACATATATTTAATCCATATCAATATTCGAGACTTGACAAAATATTTTAATATAAAATCAAATAATAATCATTATTATTGAATTATGAAATTAAGAGTGATAAATGAAAATATTTAAATTTATTGGGAATATGAAATATTAAATGAAAGGGGCACGAGTTTTTTAGTAAAACAGAAAGGTGTACATGTATTAAGAGATTTGCTATAATTGAGGTTTAATTAGATTGAGGACAATATAGTAAATTTAGAGTTCTTACTTTTATATAAATAAATATTTAATGCAAGTTTAGTGGGTTCTGGTCAACCAGAATCTGACTATTTAGCACTACTCATTAATTATATCGATATGAGAAAAATATTCATTACTATGTGACAAAAAAATTATTATAAAATTCTAAGTCTGATGTATATAGTAATATATAAAATTATAAATAAGTTTTAATTTCAATTATTGAGTAGGTGTAGATGACTGATGTGAATTTATTCCTTTTTCATACAAATTGAATTTTAACACCATATACAATCCTCATATACGTATTTGTATTCGAATAGTTTATTTGGATTGAATTATTATGATTTTAGTATTGCAAGATAAGTTGTTAATATTTTCTTTGGATTAAAGAACTAAGATTAAAATGTGGTAAAGTATCAAAATTACTCTTCTTTGCTAAATAGAGTATTTTTGAAATTGGAGAATCATAATTCAAATTCGAAATTTAGAAAAGAAAAAGAAAACGTAATTTGCTAATTATCTAAAGGATATTAGCAATCAAGACATTTTTTGTCGGGTGAGATTCCGAGCCTATTGTCTGAATCGGGACTGGTTTAATCCCTTTCAAAATCAAACTGGGATGGGGTGGAAATAGAAATCAATCCCTTTCAAAGAAAAAAACATAAAAAAATCAATGCGGTTTAATCCCATACACACCCACCAAATGCCTATTGCGAACGTACTGACTGAATTGGAAATTTGTAAGCTGCTGTAACTGTATTAGGTGAAAATAAATGCTAATTATGGTATTATTCAACAAGATTTGTGCTCAACTGTACCAAGTTCAATTTTAATACTCCATTTAACTGTTTACTGAGATTCCAATGGTAGTTAATTGCATTGTAGAAACCATTATCTTTACTGATGCGAGTTTTTAAGATTTAGTATTAACGTGTGTATGACTGCTATCTCACATTTTGGATATAAAGATTTCTCATTTGGATGTTGATTTTTTTTTTCTTTTTCTGGTTTATCTCTATGTTAAAAAGAAATTTGGCATCTTGTTGGATTGGAGAGTTTAGCTACGCGTTGCTCTAATCTCCAACCACACACTCATTTGGAAAGAAATTTCTCCAGTTCCCGAGTAATTCATAATTCATAAAAAACCCAACAAGAGTAAGACTAATATATAGTGGTAGTGGCAGTGTTGTATCAGGCTGTGGTGTGATGAGTAATTGGTGTGCATGTAATCCGCGAGGCCCGTTTTTTCGTTTTGTCTAGTAGCGTTTGATTTGTAGGATAATAGTCACAAGATTCTGCCTTCCCCTTTCCCTTTCCCTTTCCCTTTGTTCCTTTTTTTAATTAGGAGGGAAGGGGGCAGAGTTTGAGTTGTTTTAGAAGATAATGGGGAGTGCAGCAGCGCCGACAGCTGCAGCTGATGATTGCTTGGTTTTTGAGGTCAACGGACAGAGGTTTCAGCTCCCGGAGGTTGACCCCACCACCACTTTGCTCGACTTTCTACGCTCTCGCACTCCTTTCAAGAGCGTCAAGCTTGGATGTGGTGAAGGTCTCTC
Organism: Plectranthus barbatus; assembly: GCA_026898455.1. Lineage (NCBI taxonomy): Eukaryota > Viridiplantae > Streptophyta > Magnoliopsida > Lamiales > Lamiaceae > Plectranthus > Plectranthus barbatus. The sequence goes on along the minus strand of JAPKLW010000035.1, from coordinate 1,101,779 downwards.
TCTCTCCCTCTCTCATTGTTGTGATTATTGATACATGGGGCCTTTCATTCGGGCAGGATGAGCGAAGCTTTTTTTGTGTTGATTCAATCTTTCTTTGATGATCAGCAGTTTTTTTTGTTGGATAGGTTTCCTGTCATGCCTATCTATCGTTGAGTTGGCAAATTCCCTATTTTTTAAGACTAGACTATGGCTAATGTTATGCTTGTGTTGTTCTTGCATTTCAAGCTGGGAATATGTATAATATGCCAGAGTGTTTTTTAGAGAGAGAGTGTGTGTAAGCGTCTGTGAGTGGGTGGGTGGGTCTTTATTTCTTTGCTTTTCCTTTTATCATTTTTCTTTTTCAGTTTCCCTTACTGAAAAAATGTTTATTCCTTTCTTTTTGTTGATACACAACTGTTTCTCTGTGCTGTTATGCCTATACTATTTCCTCACTTGGGATTGTTTGAATTGGAATGATCATGACATTGAAGGGATTGTTTTGGTTAATCTTGAAGAGATAGCTCTTATATGTACTCTCTGTCCGTACAATTCTTGAATCTCTCGAAATGTGGCAATACAAATCATGTAGTAGAAGAATAAGGCAGTCGTTTTATTACATTGACAAAATGGGACATTTTCAGGTGGTTGTGGAGCTTGTGTGGTTGTGCTATCAAAGTATGACACCCTACTCAAGAAGGTTGAAACTTTCACTGTGAGTTCATGTCTCACACTTCTATGCAGCATAAATGGCTGTTCAATCACTACGAGTGAAGGCCTCGGAAACAGTAAAAATGGATTCCACCCCATCCATGAAAGGTTTGCCGGATTTCATGCTACTCAGTGTGGCTTCTGCACTCCAGGAATATGCATGTCATTTTTCTCAGCACTTGCTAATGCTGAAAAATCAGAGCGGCCCGAGGCTCCGGCCGGATTCTCCAAGCTTACAGTTTCCGAAGCTGAGAATGCAATAACTGGAAATCTTTGCCGGTGCACCGGGTATCGACCTATTGCTGATGCCTGCAAGAGTTTTGCTGCAGATGTCGACTTAGAGGATTTAGGAATCAATTCTTTCTGGAGCAAGGGGGATAAGAATGAAGTCAAAGTTGGTAGATTACCGCGGTATAATCGAAAGGATCATGTTGAGAACTTGGGAGGTGAACACAGGTCAACACGCCTTCTGAACTCGAAAAAGAATTCGTGGTTTAGTCCTGCATCTGTTGAGGAGCTTCAGGATTTACTGCACTCTGATACGGTTGGCAATGGTAACAGCATTAAACTAGTTGTTGGCAACACCGCGAATGGCTATTACAAAGAGACAGAGGCATATGACAAATATGTGGATTTGAGGTACATCCCTGAACTTTCAGTGGTCCGGAAGGATGGATCAGAAATCGAGCTGGGAGCAGCGTTGTCGATATCCAAAGTCGTATTGTATTTGAAAGAAAACAGTAAAGGCAGCTTATGCTCAAGTGGAGAACTTGTGTTCAGCAAAATTGCTGACCATATGGAAAAGATAGCAGCTGGCTTCATCAGGAACTCAGCTAGTCTTGGTGGCAACTTGATTATGGCTCAAAGGAAGTATTTTCCTTCGGATATTGTTACGTTACTTCTTGCCGTGGGTTCAAGTGTGACCATACTGTCAGGTCATAAACACGAAAAGATTAAAATGGAAGAGTTCTTAAGCAGACCACCATTGGAACCCAGAAATGTTCTTTTAACTGTTCACATCCCTTGTCTGGAGCCAGTGAGATCCAATGGTTCAGTTGAAACTAGCTCAAGATTGTTGTTTGAGACCTACCGGGCTGCACCACGGCCTCTTGGTAATGCATTGCCGTATTTAAATGCTGCCTTTTTAGCTGATATTTCTTCTGATAAAAACAGAATTCTGGTAAACAACATCCAACTGGCTTTTGGTGCTTATGGGACAAAACATGCAACCAGGGCAAGGAAAGTTGAGGAATATCTGGCGGGGAAAACACTTAGTGTCGAAGTTCTGGACGAAGCAATCAAGTTGCTGAAAGGCGCTGTTGTATCTGAAGAAGGCACTTCTTTTGCTGCTTACAGGACAAGCTTAGCTGTCGGTTTTCTATTTCAGTTTCTCAACAGCTTCTCCAGTGTTGGTTCTGCGGTATCTGGTGTTTCATCAGATGGTTCGCTGCTGAAAGAAGCTGGCAAAGTTGACAATAATTATCATAATGGAAACCAGCAAATGCTATCACCAGCAAAACTGGTTGTTGCATCTAGTAGAGAATATTACCCGGTGGGAAAATCTATGCCCAAGTCTGGAGCTGCAATCCAGGCTTCTGGTTCGTCATGTCCTTTTCTATGTTATCCGGAAACTTACAAGTTGTAATCCTCGAGAAGTTATTTTTGTTTCCCTGCACTTATGATCTTCAATCTGTAGGTGAAGCTGTTTATGTAGATGACATTCCTTCACCCGCGAACTGTTTGCATGGAGCGCTTATTTGTAGCATCAAGCCACTAGCTCGAGTGAAGGGCGTTTCATTCAAAAGTCACCCTCGACTAGCTGAATTACCTGCTGTTATTACTGTCAAAGATATCCCCAAGGGAGGTGAGAATGTGGGAAGTATGGGCATTTTTGGTACTGAACCTTTATTTGCAGCTGATCTCGCTAGATGTTGTGGTGATCTCATTGGTCTTGCGGTAATTCTCACCTCCTCGTCTTTTTGGGTTTTGGAAACCTCTATTGGTTGCAACTAATTCCTGATGTCTTTTGGAAAATATCAGGTTGCAGACACACAGAAGAATGCTAATGTAGCTGCAAAAATGGCTTTGGTTGATTATGATACCGAAGGGCTAGATCCACCAATTTTAACCGTCGAAGAGGCTGTGGAACGATCAAGTTTCTTTGATATTCCTCCTTTTTTCTATCCACAAGGAGTTGGTGATTTTTCAAAAGGAATGGCTGAAGCTGAACACAAGATTCTCTCTGCTGAGGTACATTGAATTTCAAATGAGAGGCAATATTTTTACAATGCATAGATAGGCTTTTTCTTTATTGATTCTGAATTGCCTTTTCCAGATAAAACTTGGTTCTCAGTACTACTTTTACATGGAGACGCAAACAGCGCTCGCGATTCCAGATGAAGACAATTGTATAGTGGTCTACAGTTCAAGTCAATGCCCTGAATCTGCACAAAGAGTGATTGCGCAATGTCTTGGTGTTCCTGATCATAATGTCCGGGTCCTTACGAGAAGAGTTGGTGGAGGCTTTGGTGGAAAGGCTCTCAGAGCAATGCCTGTGAGTATGATTAGCATCATAGTTAGATCTTCATCTGGTCTTGCCACTAATTTTGATCTTCTAGGTTGCTACAGCATGTGCTCTTGCAGCTTACAAATTGCAGCGACCTGTGCGGATGTACCTAGATCGAAAGACTGACATGATCATTGCTGGAGGAAGACATCCTATGAAGATAACCTACAGTGTGGGATTTAAGTCAGATGGAAAGATCACTGCTCTGCATCTTGACATATTGATCAATGCAGGGATAGGTCCAGACATTAGCCCCATAATGCCGAGCAACATGATGAACCCGCTCAAAAAGTATGATTGGGGAGCTCTATCTTTCGATTTCAAAGTATGCAAGACAAACCTTTCGAGCAAATCTGCCATGCGAGCCCCGGGGGAGGTGCAGGGATCTTACATTGCTGAAGCTATAATAGAGCATGTCGCTTCCTGCCTGTCTGTGGATGTTGATTATGTCAGAAACAGGAATCTCCACTCGTTCGAAAGCCTAAAGGTTTTCTATGGCAGTGCCTCTGGGGAATCCATGGAGTTCACTTTGCCTTCTATTTGGGATAAGGTAGCTACGACATCAAGCTTTGATCAGAGGATCTTGATGGTAGAACAGTTTAATAGATCTAACATATGGCACAAAAGGGGTATTTCTCGCGTACCGATTATATACGAAGTGATGCTTAGGTCAACCCCTGGGAAAGTCAGTATACTTTGGGATGGATCTATTGTTGTAGAAGTGGGAGGCATAGAGCTGGGGCAGGGGCTTTGGACAAAGGTGCAACAAGTAGCTGCTTATGCTCTCGGCGCAATTCAATGCGATGGAGCCGAAGACCTCATCAGCAAAGTGAGAGTCGTGCAGGCAGATACCTTGAGCTTAGTTCAAGGAGGATTCACTGCTGGGAGCACGACGTCTGAATCGAGCAGCGCAGCTGTCAGACTATGCTGCGATATCTTGGTCGAAAGGCTAACGCCTCTCAAGGAAAAGCTTCAAGCTGCAAATGGGTCTGTCGATTGGAAAACACTGATCCTCCAGGTCTGATCTTCATGCCATTATATGATATACTGACTTGTTGATTTCGAATTCTGGTTGTTTTTAATCACCTCTGGGATGCAGGCTCATTTTGCAGATGTGAACTTAGCAGTAAATTCTTTGTTTGTACCTGACCCCACTTGTATGAAATACCTCAACTATGGTGCTGCTGTGAGTGAGGTAAGAACTGTAGTCGACTTGAGCGCAGTGCTGCATGAGTTTTATGGAAAACATCAATGGCTTGACATTGCAGGTTGAGGTGGATATCCTAACTGGAGGAACAAAAATACTAAGAACCGATATCGTGTACGATTGTGGGCAGAGCATGAATCCAGCTGTGGACATGGGACAGGTTCTTGGCTTCATTGTTTTTGACCTTTGTATGTGAGTGAGAGTCTAACTTTATCTGCTTCACAGATTGAAGGAGCTTTCGTGCAAGGACTAGGTTTTTTCATGCAAGAAGAGTACTCCACAGATTCAGATGGAATGATGGTTGCAGATGGAACATGGACTTACAAGATCCCAACCATTGATACCATTCCTCAACACTTCAATGTTGAAATCATCAATGGTGGCCATAATCAGAAGCGTGTTCTCTCTTCTAAGGGTAAATCTATATTTGCATCAGTCTTGTTCGACAGATGAATATTTTCGGGTTTTGTGCAGCTTCCGGGGAACCCCCACTGCTGCTGGCAGCATCAGTCCACTGTGCTACCAGAGCAGCCATCAAGGAGGCAAGAAAACAACTGAAATCATGGGGAGCTGCCCAAGGGTCTGATCCGGCGTTCGAGATGGATGTTCCGGCTACTATGCCGTCTGTGAAGAAGCATTGTGGCCTTGACAGTGTGGAGACTTACTTGCAGACTCTGCTCTCCCCCTCACAAAACTCGACCTGAAGGAGGTATGCTGTTAAAATCTTGAAATATGGAGAAAGTTTTTTGTTTGGTTTATTCAAATAATATGCAGAGAAATTATGTTTCACTGAAATATACAAAATGGAGATTGGTAGTAAGGAAAAAAGAGAAAGAAAGAAGAACTCTGTTGTATCATTATTACTAAAAGCCTAAACCACAACTTTCTTGTATTTTCTTTCCTAAATGTACAGCAAATTCTTGTACCAAAAAAGGTGTGGAGTTGCTGTTTTATGATTTTTTTTTTTATTATTATTATTATTATCTTATTCTCTTTTATATTGTATATTTGAGAAGTAATTGAATCACTTACACGGATGAATATAATTGTGATATATGTTTTTTAGATAAAAAGAAAAGAAATGAAATGACATGATTGTGGGGAAATAATATCCTTTTTTTTTTATTTCACTCAAGTAAAAATAGATATACAATGCGATTTATATAATGCAAAAACAAATCTAATTAATGTAATCTAAAAGATATGAATGATATATACAAACTCGTTACACAAGATTATATAAGATATATGTAAATTTAATATATATATATATAGAGGACTGATCATATGACAACTCCCCTTACCATGTGAATAAATTCCGTCTGCATTATAGTGTAGTGAAACATTCATTAAAGGTAATTTTGTAATATTTTTTCTCTCTCATCTAAAATCATCCTAAATCTTTAAATGGTCATATCTCCTTCGATTTAGATTATTTTTTAATGTATCATATATCAAATTAAAGGTAATTTAATTATCTTTCAAACGAAATCCCTATTGCATATGTTTCGATTTAAAAATCATCGTAAAAAATGAAAATTAGTGATTATATGCATAATTCTCGTAACATTACACGAATTCTTATATAATGAATGAAGTTGCACAATATAATGCATAAAGTTATATTATATAATGCAAAATATGATAGATAAAATGCAATAACTTTTTTCCTGTAAGATAAAAAAAATTAAAATTCATTATCTTTGCATACTGTAGATAATATTATAGTTGTTATAAAAGTTGATCATATATTACTTGTTTTTAATTATGTATTTTTTATATTATATTGTAACGCCCCCAACTGACCTTCCCAATTTGAGGTCGCGTTACATTGATGTCTCAGGTTTTGCCAAACACTTATTTGCTCACAAATAAATAAGTGGAAAGATTCAGTAACAAAAGAGATTTATAAATGACAGCAAACCGTACTTCGAGTCATGAATTTAAGTTAAAACATTTAAACAGTACACAAGTCTGGGAAGGAAAGATCAGAGAGTGTAGCAGCGTGTGTGATGCGTGGCGGAGATATGCATATGAAGATGCATATCTCAGGATCTGTAAGTTTACAAAATAAAAGCTGCTCTGTTTACACCCCCGCTCGCCACCCCCGCTCGCCATCCCTGCTGCTTAACCTGCGTATTTTAGAAATAATACGAGGGGCTGAGTACTAATGTACCCAATGGAAAACTTGCCCGAAAACATACATTATATAGGAGACATGCTATGCAACTCACACAGATAGACACGAGGTTTTGTTGAAAAGAAACCGTGCTATCTAAAATATTTTGTTTTTATGCGCATCTAAGTATGTTATTATATCTGTTTTCATAATTGTAACTGGAAGCTGGCCCACTTCCAAGTTACGATGATTAGTTAGGAATGATTCAACATTCAACTTACTATCATCTAAGTGCACAATCTCGGTACTTCCTTCGAGATTCGATCGTATTCTGTCATTCACTTTCTCACAAACTTTCAATCTCATCACATCAACCAACTTTCTTACCAAGCATCAATTCTTCACGATTAATAAGAGTAGCTCATGTACTAACATTACATGGTTCTTGTCTTATTAATAACTCTCTGTTATTAGCTTACAACAGAGGACATATATAATAGCACAAAAACATGCATAGCAATTCTCAATTTAAAACAAAGCAATTTTACACGTTTTGGAAAATAAAAACACACATTTGTTTTTATATTGAAATAGTTTACCACCTGATAATTAGCTTAAAGGCTAGATGCTTTCTTGCTAGTTTGAGTTGATTGACCATCGCTTTCAATCTCCTACAAGTATATAGGGATACCAAGTTAGTACAAAAATCTAGGACGGTAATATCTTAATCATAATCTCAGATATCGAATAAGTTTAGAAGGATTCGGAATGAAATGAGAATGCAAAACTGGGTATCAAACACCCTCTGTTTCGATCGAGTTGAAATCATTTCGGCCGATTTGGATATCTCGGCCGAGTTACAACCATCTCGGTCGAAATGGCTGCCTCGACCGAGTCAGGGTCTATCTCGACCGAGCCACTCGTCTCGGCCGGTTCATTCTCATCTCGGTCGTCCCATCTGCCTCGACCGAGGTTAATCTTTCTCGGTCGAGTCGAAGTGAAATGTCTGCCTCGGTCGACAGGCTCATCTCGGCCGAGATGAGTCGTCTTCTCCGACAGTTCGCACGGCGAACCTGCAACTCCCGATTTCGGCCTCTCCGGCCGTCCGATCAAACATGCAATTATATATTCGGACTCCTCAGACTACAAGGATTATGAATGTGCTAACAAATACGAGAAATACGCAAGGAATTGGAAAGAAAGTGAAGCTCACCGGAGCTCTCAAGTTGACGGCGGTGGTGACGATTTCCGGTGATCAAAACCCACTTTCAGACCGTCCGAAGCTTCTCTACACGATGAGGAACACGATTCAATCGCCAATACTCCGATTTAAGCTCGTTTGAACAAGATTTAATAATTAAAATCGAAATTGAATATTAAACCCACCTCAACTTCTCTACACGATGAGGAACACGATTCAATGGCCGGTGTGGTTTTCTGAAAATGGCAAGTCTACTCTCTCTCTCTCTAGTTATAACATAAGGTAGGAAAAAGCTTACCTTATAACTCTTCCCCTATTTATATACATATATCCAATTCCCATGTATAACATCATAATTATACATATAAGTATACATATCTCTAATATGGTACTTTCAATCTCATGATATTAATATAACTCATGAATAATTCTTCTCAATTCCAATAGATCTTGTTAATTTCTTCAAGATTAACAAAATAATCAAGCTCAATCTCAAGAATTAAATTCTTCAATCATAACCCAATAAATCTCAATGCTTCTCAATAGGAAATTCCTTTGTCTATTAAATCCGAATAACTATTACAAGGTTAAATATTACACGGGGTATTACATCCCCTCACCCTTATAAAAATTTTCGTCCCGAAAATTACAAAGCTTCGAAAAGCTCGGGATATCTTTCTTTCATCTTATCCTCCAGTTCCCATGTCGCTTCTTCCCGCCCATGGTGATTCCAAAGCACTTTCACGAGCGGAATGGTCTTATTTCTAAGCTCTAGATTCTTGCGATCTAAGATAGCTTCTGGCCGCTCTTCATACCGTAAATCCGAGCTCAAAACCACTTCCTCTTGTCGTATCACATGTCTAGGATCGTATACATATTTCCTCAGCTGAGATACATGGAATTCGTCATGAATATTGCCCATGCTCGGGGGTAGAGCTAATCTGTATGCTACCGGACCAATGCGCTCTAAAATCTCATACGGTCCCACATAGCGCGGTCTGAGTTTTCCTTTCACCCCGAAGCGTATTATTCCCCTGGAAGGTGAAACTTTGAGGAATACCTTGTCTCCTACTTCAAAACACAATTCTGCTCTTCTAGAGTCGGCATAGGACTTCTGCCTACTCTGAGCTTCCTTAATTCTCTCCCTGATTTTTCGGACTATTTCGATCATTTTGCTTACCGCGTCCGGTCCAATAACCTTCCGTTCTCCTACCTCATCCCAATATAGGGGCGAACAACACTTCCTCCCATATAGCGTCTCCTAAGGAGCCATTCCGATTGTTGCCTGATAACTATTATTGTAGGCAAACTCAATCAAGGGCAAAATCGGCTCCCAAGTGCTTCCTCGGTCTAAAACCACTGTCCTCAGCATGTCCTCGAGAGTCTGGATGGTTCGTTCAGATTGACCATCTGACTGAGGGTGAAACGTTGTGCTGAAATTCAGGCGGGTCCCCAATTTTTGCTGTAGACTCATCCAAAATTGAGATGTGAATTGCGCATCTCTGTCAGACGTAATAGATTTCGGCACTCCGTGCAGTCTGACTATCTCTCGGACGTAAATCTGAGCCAACTTGTCTGACCCATAGTTCACTTTTATCGGCAAGAAATGAGCACTTTTCGTCAGACGATCCACTACAACCCATATCACCGTGTTCCCTTTCTGTGACCTTGGCAATCCCGTCACGAAATCCATGGTGATATGTTCCCATTTCCACTCCGGAATGTCTAACGGCTGCAACTTTCCATACGGCCGTTGATGTAACGCCTTAACTTGTTGGCAATTTAAGCATTTCTCTACATACAAGGCTACATCCTTCTTTATTCCGTCCCACCAGTACTTGATTTTCAGATCCTGGTACATCTTAGTACTTCCTGGGTGAGCGGTATACGGCGTATCATGTGTCTCACTCATAATCTCACTTCTCAACTCTTCACTGCTTGGCACTAGGATCCTGTCCCTGAACAACAATGCACTGTCAGGTGTTTCTCGATACTCTCCCACTGGTTTAACCTTCAGTTTCTGACGTAACTTCTCAATTTCTGCATCTCCCTTCTGTGCTTCAATGATTTTCTCTCTTAAATCCGGCACTACTGTCAAAGTTGCTAGTTCACATCTCTTCCTTTCTGAAGGCGATATTACCTCCAGGCTGAGCCTCTCGAATTCCTTGATCAACCTGTTTTCTCTCGTAAGCATACAACCTAGCTGAGCTTCTCCTTTCCTGCTCAAGGCATCCGCCACTGAGTTGGCTTTGCCCGGGTGATAGTTGATAGTTAGATCGTAATCATTCACAAGTTCTAACCACCTTCTCTGCCTCATATTCAGATTCTTTTGCTCGAAGAAGTACTTCAAACTCTTGTGATCCGTGAATATGGCACACTTCACCCCATAGAGATAGTGTCTCCAGATTTTTAGTGCATGAATCACGGCTGCTAATTCCAAGTCATGGGTCGGGTAATTCACCTCATGTGGTCTTAATTGCCTTAACGCGTAAGCTATCACCTTACCATCTTGCATCAATACACAACCTAGCCCATTCTTTGAGGCATCGGTGTAAACCTCGAAGTTCTTATATGCCTCTGGCACTGCTAAGACCGGCACAATTGTTAGTAGTTGTTTCAGCTTCTGAAAGCTTTTCTCACATTCTTCAGACCAAACAAATTTCACGCCCTTCTGCAATAATTGGGTCATCGGCCTCGCAATCTTTGAGAAGCCCTTAATGAATCTCCGGTAATAACCTGCTAGACCCAGAAAACTGCGAATCTCGTTCGGCGTAGTTGGTGATTTCCAGTCCGTCACTGTCTGGATCTTGGCTGGATCTACCTTGATTCCATCAGCCGACACAATGTGACCCAAGAACGTCACTTCCCTCAGCCAGAACTCGCACTTGCTGAATTTGGCATACAACTTCTCATCCCTCAAGGTTTGTAATACTGTCCTCAAATGCTGTTTGTGCTCCACTTCACTCTTCGAGTATATCAAAATGTCATCGATGAATACTAGTACAGAGTCATCGAGATATGGATGGAATACTCGATTTATCAAATCCATGAACACGGCCGGAGCATTTGTCAACCCAAACGGCATTACCACAAATTCATAATGACCGTACCTAGTCCTGAAGGCTGTTTTCGGAATATCCTCCTTCCGGATCTTCAACTGATGATACCCTGATCGAAGATCGATCTTGGAGAATACTTTTGCTCCCCTGAGCTGATCGAATAGATCATCGATTCTTGGTAGTGGGTACCTGTTCTTTAGTGTTAACTTGTTTAGTTCTCGGTAATCAATGCACATACGCATCGATCCATCTTTCATCTTTACAAATAGGACTGGTGCACCCCATGGTGACACACTTGGCCTAATGTACCCCATATCCAACAGCTCTTGAAGTTGGACCTTTAATTCTTGTAATTCCTTTGGAGCCATGTGGTACGGTGCTTTAGAAATTGGTGCCGCACCCGGTTCCAATTCAATGGTGAACTCCACCTGTCTGTCCGGTGGTAGCCCTGAAAGTTCCTTCGGAAACACATCCTCAAATTCTCTTACAATCGGTACATCTTGCACCGTTAGTTCTGGTTTCTCTCCTCCTTCCAAATATACCAAGAAGGCTTGATTCCCTGCCTTTCGCAACAACTTCGTTGCCTGCATTGCTGAAATCACTGGTACTCTCTGTCTCCTTCTGAATCCATGCACAAACGCCTCTTCATTCCCTTGATGTGGAATGATCACTCTCCTCTCGCGACATAAGATCGTCGCTCTATTTTCCGACAACCAATCCATTCCTAGGATTATGTCTACATCATGTATGTCTAACACATTTAGTTCCGTTACTTGAATCTCGTTCTCGTCAAGCTTGATTCTCAAGTCTCGGCACACTAAAGTAGAGATAGTGGTTTCTCCTGAAGGTATTGCTACGTTTAAGTTATGAATATTCTTTTCTACCTTAAGTTCTAGTGCCTCAACACATGCAGATGATATGAAAGTATGCGATGCTCCAGTATCAAATAATACCATAACAGGTATATTATTAACGCATCCCATACCTGCCAGGTTGCCATCATCCCGATTACCATCCAGGGTATAGGCTCGGGCTCCTCTCTGCTGTCCATCACCACCCTGTTGCACCCTTCCTTGGTTTTGGGGTGGAGCCTGATAGCCCTGTTTGCCACCTCCTCGGTTTCCCGCGTTGCCTCTCCATGGCTAGCGATGTCCTCTAATGGCTCTTAGCTGTTGATTTGCCGGCCTTTGGAAGTTCGGGCGGTTTCCTCCTCTCGCTTGGGGGGTGGCACACTGGTGAGCATAGTGCCCTAAACCATTGCAGTTAAAACATCTCACCTCCCCTCGTCTGCAATCACCCAGATGTCTCTTCCCGCATGCCTGACAGTGCTGCGGACCTACATCCCTCTGATCATGCCTCGGAAATGGCTGGGGATTGTTCCTTTGGAAGTTCTGATTGTCGTATCTCCCCTGGAAATTTTGTTGCCTGCCCTGGTCTTGGCGCTTCTGGCTGCCTTGCCCTTGCACAAATTGCCTTGGCGGCTCTTCCCACTTCCTTTTCTGAACTGGGACTGGGGCTTGTACTTCCTGTGCTCCCCATTCTGGCAACCTCTTCATGTTCCTGGATGCCTCGATATCCAGAGCATTACTCAACAGCTCCTGGTAACTCAGTCCTTTCATGGTTTCTAGTTGTGTGCGGATCTCTTCGCACAAGCCATCCCTGAACTTTTCCGCCATTTTCTGTGGCGTGTCCGCCAGATGCGGAGCCATCTGGAGTAGCTCACCAAACTTGGTGTCATACTCCTCCACGGTCAGCTTTCTTTGCTCAAATAAGAAAAATTCTACTGCCTTCTCCTTCCGATACTGTTTTGGCACATACTTTTCAGACAATGCCTCTTTAAACCTTTCCCAACTCAGATGATCTCTCTCTGTCGGTGCAACAGACTTCACATACGTCTCCCACCATCGGTCTGCCTTCCCTTTTAGTTGATAGGACATGCAGTTGATCTTCTCTTCCTCTGAACACCGCATGTGCTTGAAGATCTTCTCAAGCTCTCGCACCCAATCCTCTGTAGCTGCTGGACCTCCTGTTCCATCAAAAGTGGGAGGCTGCTGCTTCCTAAAGGTTTCCACCCACTTTACCGAAGAAATTTCAGGTGCGAACCCCTGTGGTGGTGGAAATTGACCATGTTAGTTTGCTGGGCCTTCATCATCTGATATGATCTCTTACTCTTCATAGCCTTGGTTGATAGGGGCCTCCTCCCAATTTGGATTTTCGTATTCAGGTTGTGGGACAGCTCTTCCACGACCTCTGCCCCTCTGACCTCTGCCTCTACCTCGTCCGCGGCCTCTGCCTCTGCCTCAACCTCTTCCTCTTCCTTGATCAATAAACTCCATTATCTTCACTGCAAGGCAACACTTATTTAGCAATTTCATAACATTCTCACATAAATATGCTCATAATATCCTGGATTCATGTCACCCCTTAATTACTTACTCAAAACTTGTAAACAATCAATACTACATCAAAAATCCAAATGTTCCATACATATATCATCAAATACTTCAGCCAGTCTCTCACATTACAAATCCGATACAATCAGAAATACAAGTTCCAACAATAATATGGTTCAGCAACAACAATTTCAGTCTCTGTCCCGAACATGATTATAAATAGAGTGCAATAAGCAATAAGGAAACGTCCAAATCCTAATAGAACAACTAGCAATAAACTCATACAACTCTCACACGGATCCCTCAGATGGATCCTCCTCCTCCTCGTCATCCTCCTTCTTTATCGGCATCTTACCCCTGTTCCGAGCTGTCATCCTCCTCCATCGGCTGCTCTCAGTATCGCTGGATAGACAAATAGGTGCCTGTCTCGTCCCCTGACTATAAGCAATCCCATGACCTCCGAACATATCCTCATACCCGCTAGTGGTCTGCCTCGGCCACATCTCAGCACTGTCCAAACCATAGTCATGTACCTGGTTGGCCCCGCTAGGCCCTCCCAAATCCTGCTGTGGCTGCTGAACTGGCGGTGTAGGTGTATCCTGACATCCATATGGCAAGATCGAGTCCTGCTGCGGTGGTGGATAATGGACTGAAGTAGTGGAAAAATCGCACCACGCGTAAGGGTCATACGCTCCTCCCTGCTGTAATCCATGCTGGGGCGAAGCATAAGCCGCTACGGGCGTGCTCGGTGTAGGGCGTATCCTCGGACGCGACGTGGATGCAGGTGCATCTGGTACCGTAGGTGGTGCTGGCGGTAAAGATGGTGTCCACTGCGGCGATGACTGCTGCAATGCCACCTGGTAATCAACATAGCCTGAGGATCCAACGAGGTCAAAGTGGGGTCCGACTGATCCTCTCGATCGATGCTCGGATGACACCACCATCTGTGCTATAGATGATGAGGCAATTCTAGGCCCTGTCTGCGGCGCCTCACCTGTCGCTGACGCCTGCGTGCTCCATGAAGATGCTGGAGACGCACCCTCAGCTAAAACTGCCTCCTGAATAAGTGCAGCCATAAAAGTCTGAAAACTCCCTCGGGTACCCGTCCTCTGATTACGGTGGACTCTGACTAACTCCAATGTTCGAGTGGTCCATCTCGATGGCATCAGCTCTGTGGTCCTCTCCATTGCCTCCGCATCTATGATGCCCTGCCCTCTCGCTTGCCTCCAAAAACTCCAGAACTCCGTCAAGGTATTAGGCAAATTATCCTCCTCGAATGGTGTGGCGTTCCTAAATCGAAAAGTTGCACTCCTAGGGTCCATCTGTCACGACAAAATAGCAAACGATCAGTCCGAGGTCAACATAACATCACTAATCACAACTCGGTGTCTCGCGTCATCCTCTGGCCTCCGATACACTATGCCGAGGGTCTAAACGAATCCTCGTGCTAAAACACACGCACTCGAGTCTTGACTAACATGCCAGGCTCCTCGTGCATTCTGCACACTTACTCCAACTAATCTCGTGCATTTTGCACACTCACCCAATTACCGGATTTTCCAGTCCACAGAAATTTTCAATTTCACAATACATGTTCAAGTTCTAAGTTCCAGAGTCATAAGTATTAATTCACTCCATCCTTATAACATCTCACAACAACTCAATTTAACTAGCACATCTATAGCCATATCACCAGAATTTTAAAATGCTTGCAATTAATTCAATGTTCATTCAAATCAACTCGATTCATATTTTAAAACAGGTCACCTCACCGGTGCCTAATGAAATAATTTCAACCCTTGAAACATTAAATCTTTCCAACTCATCAAAATTTGTCAAACTTCCACAACCATAAATCTTTTCAAAACTCAACATTTTTAATCATTTCACCAACAACTAGTATCAGCATCCTTGCTTACTACAAAATAAATTCTATTTCAATCAGTCCACCCTTTTCACTCCGTATAAAAATCAGTTTCCCTTCAACTTCTTGATTCACTTTCAAAAGATTCAAAATAGTTCAAGATATTCAAATCATACTTAAATTGCAAGCAGGGGAAACTGTTAAATCTTAACTCTAAAGCTTAAGAACGTACCTCAGGTAGCGCAGGATGGAGTAGGGTGTAAACACGAGCGAACACTTCACACGACTTTTAACTTCAAAATATTTCTATGACTCGAAGTTTTCAAAACACTTTGAAAATTTATTTTAGAAACCTCAAAACTCAGCTCTGATACCACCTCTGTAACGCCCCCAACTGACCTTCCCAATTTGAGGTCGTGTTACATTGATGTCTCAGGTTTTGCCAAACACTTCTTTGCTCACAAATAAATAAGTGGAAAGATTCAGTAACAAAAGAGATTTATAAATGACAGCAAACCGTACTTCGAGTCATGAATTTAAGTTAAAACATTTAAACAGTAAACAAGTCTGGGAAGGAAAGATTAGAGAGTGTAGCAGCGTGTGTGATGCGTGGCGGAGATATGCATATGAAGATGCATATCTCAGGATTTGTAAGTTTACAAAATAAAAGCTGCTCTGTTTACACCCCCGCTCGCCATCCCTGCCGCTTAACCTGCATATTTTAGAAATAATACGAGGGGTTGAGTACTAATGTACCCAATGGAAAACATGCCCGAAAACATACATTATATAGGAGACATGCTATGCAACTCACACAGATAGACACGAGGTTTTGTTGAAAAGAAACCGTGCTATCTAAAATATTTTGTTTTTATGCGCATCTAAGTATGTTATTATATCTGTTTTCATAATTGTAACTGGAAGCTGGCCCACTTCCAAGTTACGATGATTAGTTAGGAATGATTCAACATTCAACTTACTATCATCTAAGTGCACAATTTCGGTACTTCCTTCGAGATCCGATCGTATTCTGTCATTCACTTTCTCACAAACTTTCAATCTCATCACATCAACCAACTTTCTTACAAAGCATCAATTCTTCACGATTAATAAGAGTAGCTCATGTACTAACATTACATGGTTCTTGTCTTATTAATAACTCTCTGTTATTAGGTTTCAACAGAGGATAGATATAATAGCACAAAAACATGCATAGCAGTTCTCAATTTAAAACAAAGCAATTTTACACGTTTTGGAAAATAAAAACACACATTTGTTTTTATATTGAAATAGTTTCCCACCTGATAATTAGCTTAAAGGCTAGATGCTTTCTTGCTAGTTTGAGTTGATTGACCCTCGCTTTCAATCTCCTACAAGTATATAGGGATACCAAGTTAGTACAAAAATCTAGGACGGTAATATCTAAATCTTAATCTCAGATATCGAATAAGTTTAGAAGGATTCAGAATGAAATGAGAATGCAAAACTGTGTATCAAACACCCTCTGTTTCGACCGAGTTGAAATCATTTCGGCCGAGTTACGAACATCTCGGTCGAAATGGCTGCCTCGACCGAGTCAGGGTCTATCTCGACCGAGCCACTCGTCTCGCCCGGTTCATTCTCATCTCGGCCGTCCCATCTGCCTCGACCGAGGTTAATCTTTCTTGGTCGAGTCGAAGTGAAACGTCTGCCTCGGTCGACAGGCTCATCTCGGGCGAGATGAAGCTCATCTCGACCGAGATGAGTCGTCTTCTCCGAAAGTTCGCACGGCGAACCTGCAACTCCCGATTTCGGCCTCTCCGGTCGTCCGATCAAACATGCAATTACATATTCGGACTCCTCAGACTACAAGGATTATGAATGTGCTAACAAATACGAGAAATACGCAAGGAATTGGAAAGAAAGTGAAGCTCACCGGAGCTCTCAAGTTGACGGCGGTGGTGACGATTTCCGGTGATCATAACCCACTTTCAGACCGTCCGAAGCTTCTCTACACGATGAGGAACACGATTCAATCGCCAATACTCCGATTTAAGCTCGTTTGAACAAGATTTAATAATTAAAATCGAAATTGAATATTAAACCCACCTCAACTTCTCTCTACGTGTTCTCCATCCACACTTAACTTCACGATCGCTGCTCTAGCTCAAAACGTAGCCCAAAGGACGAGCTTCACAATGGTGGTGACGGCTTGTCAAATGGTGGCCGGTGCTGGCCGGAATCTCGCCGGTAAGTCAATGGGTTTGGTGTGGTTTTCTGTAAATGGCAAGTCTACTCTCTCTCTCTCTAGTTATAACATAAGGTAGGAAAAAGCTTACCTTATAACTCTTCTCCTATTTATATACATATATCCAATTCCCATGTATAACATCATAATTATACATATAAGTATACATATCTCTAATACGGTACTTTCAATCTCATGATATTAATATAACTCATGAATAATTCTTCTCAATTCCAATAGATCTTGATAATTTCTTCAAGATTAACAAAATAATCAAGCTCAATCTCAAGAATTAAATTCTTCAATCATAACCCAATAAATCTCAATGCTTCTCAATAGGAAATTCCTTTGTCTATTAAATCCGAATAACTATTACAATGTTAAATATTACACGGGGTATTACATATATAAATGTATATTACTATATTATATAATGCATGTTTGTTAGGTATATAATGAATGTTTGCTATGTATATAATGCATGTCGAGGTCAATATAGTGCATGAAGTTATATAATGAATACAATAGCACAATATAATGCTTGAAATTATAGTATATAATGCAAAATATGATAGATACAATGCAACATGTTTTTTCAACGAAATCATCATTCATCATTATATTTGCACTTGTTATGTATTATATAGTAATAACATATGCATTTATAATGAAAGTAATATAATTTTCTCAAAAATAAAAATAATATCATGTATAATATGCATAATTCTCGTAACAGTACACGAATTCTTATATAATGAATGCAGTTGCACAATATAATGCATGAAGTTATAATATATTATGCAAAATATGATAGATAAAATGCAACATATTTATTTCAGCGAAATCATCATTCATCATTATATTTGCACTTGTTATTATATAGTAATAACATATGCATTATAATGAAGGTAATATAATTTTTCTCTAAAATAAAAGTAATATTATATATAATAGAGGAAGTAATGTCGTATAATTATAGTAATATTGTTCTAAAATAAGAGTAATACATATTATAATGCAGGAAGATGTTTGTTAGGTATATAATGAATGTTAGGTATATAATGCATGTTTCCTAGGTATATAATGCATGTTTGTTATGCATATAATGAATGTTTGTTAGATATATAATGCATGTCGAGAAAGAATATGCAAACAGAATCTTAAACAAGTACAAAATGACAAAAATACCCTATAATGCAAGTTTTTTTAGATAAAATGACCGAAAATTTTAATAAAATCCTGAGCGTTCATCCATCAAAATCAATGGCGAGGATTGATTTTTATTTCTTATGGTTAGAGTGGTTATATATATATATATAGAGAGAGAGAGAGAGAGAGATGCAATCATATAATAATAAATAAGTATATTAAAAATAAGAATGAATCTTTTTCATTAGATCTTCTAAAATAAACGGTTGAGATAAGTTAGTTTATTTAATTTTAAATTTATTTTATATTTAATAAAGTGTATTTTAGTAAAATAAAAATATGGTAGTTGAGTCTTTCCCTATTTTTACTTAAATATCTTCATTCTTCTTCTTCCACACTTTGATTTCACGTCAAATACATTCCTTCCTTGGCCAAATAAATATTTTCACGTGCAGCTGTTCAGCATCACAATTTCTCCTTCGATTGATTAAATATTTTCGCGTTGCTGCTATTCAACATAACAATTTTTGTAGGTTATCCTTAAATCTTATGTCAATTCTTCTTTGGATTATATATTTTCGAGTTAAACTGTTGTTGAACATTATAATTTTCGCAGATTATATTTTAATTTTATGCCAAATTTTATCAGTTTTTTACTAGACATATTTTCGAGTTTTACTATTGTTAGTTTATATGGAGGAAGAAGGTTTGATACCAGATTCTTGTTTTGTTTATTTGTTTTTTTTCGCAGATTACTAATTTATTTAAAACTAGAATGTTACTTAATAAGTTGAGTTTTTATTGCTTGATATATACAATTTCATGGCTTGATATGCTCAATTTTATTGCATTATATACTTATATATATCGTTAACACTTTCATTTTTGTGTTGTTTGATATGTGCTATTTTATAGTTTGGTGCCAAATAATTTATTGCTTTGATACATTAATTTATATTGTTTAGTACCTAATGCATCTTTCTCATATATTTACATGATTTATATTAAAAAAACTATAATTAAGATGATTTATGTATGTTATTTGTTCGTAAATTTTTATTTATTAATTGATGTATTATATAATATTGTTTGATACCTTATAGCGTATTGCTTTGGAAACTAACACATATTGTTGGATACATTTTGTCTTACTAATTTATAGGTCTTTGTTTGTTAATTCATACACTAGATTTTAAAATTTGATAATGAATTCTATTATATTGATTTGTAAGTTATTGTTTATTACTTGCTACGTTCTTTTTTATTGTTTGATTTATCATATAGTTTTACTTGGTATACTAATATTTATTGTTTAATACATTTTAGTTTACTGATTTGTAGTTTTCACATGTTTGATTTTATAATTTCCTTTTGCTTTTTTTTTTTCCCCTTAATATTTAGGCAAAAACTTGCGTTAGGCAGACCTAAACGGTTTAGGCGGGTTTTATCCTACCCAAATGGGTTGACCCATCCCAAATAGGGTTTATTAATCCCAATTAGGGTATATTATATGGGTTTGTGCTTGGGTTAATGAATAAAACCCGCCTAAATCGTTTAGGCCTGCCTAACCGAAGACCTTCCCTAATATTTATTTTATGTGCAGAGAATAATATATCCATACATGGCGGGATGGAGATGCAAGGAGAATAAGCACAATTAACCATTATTAGATGGTGAATCATGATGCTAGGAGTTGCAATGTAATATTATATGAATAAGTAAAGAGTTGATCATTATTTTTTTAAAGTTGAGTTTTACTTTCATGTAAACATTTGAATTCTTATTGTTAATTTTAAACAATTTATTCTATTATTAATACATCTTGAATGAATATTAAGTTTTTTTCTCGTTTATTGCTAAATAATTCTAATTTATTGTTGGATACATTCATTTATGTAATTTAATATGTTTCACATTTACTTGCTTAATGCACAATATTTTATTGCTCACTACCTACCCATTTATTGTTTATTGTGTTATATTTTATTGCTTTATGCTCTAGTTTATTGGCTAATACATTTATTTGTATTGATTATTAGGTTAAATTTGTATTGCTTGATAATGATATGTGCAATTTTATGGTTTGATTTTTTCAAGTATATTTGCTTATTATATTTATATTTATCACTTAATGCTTTTTTTTTGTATTGCTTAATATACGATATTTTATAGCTTGATACATAATAGTTTATTGCTTGATATACTTATTTATATTGTTTAATACATTTTTGTTATCTTTTAATCCTTGCTTTTCATTATTATTAATTAATGCTAAACGAATAACTTTTTTAAGTTTTTGCTTGATATGTACTATTTATTTTTTTTCATAAATATATTTACGTAGCTTAATATTTTTTATATTACTTACTTAATACATAATAGTTTATTGTTTACTACGTTTCAGACTATTGCTTGATGTATAGGTTATCATTCTAGGTTATTGCTTTGTATAGTAATTTGTATTGTTTAATACATTAAATTTTAATTTCTTAATTTGTGCAATTTTATAGCTTGATAAACTCAAGTTTATGACTTGGTACATTTATATATGTAATATAATATATTTCATTATTTATTGCTTGATACATATTAGTTTATAACTTGTTACATACTATTTTTATTGCTTGATCGTTAATTTTTAAGGTTGAAATTTATTTTATATGAAAAAATATGTTAGTTCTACTTGTTCACTTTTAATTATTTCGTTAAGGTATTAATTGAAAATTCATTTATGTATATAAAATTGATATTAAATATATGTTCAATAAATAAATACCATTTTATATTGCTTGATAATTGACAATTTATTGCTTATTGTTTGTTACATGAATAATGAAGAAACTCGTTAACAGTAAGCAAGATAAATGAAAACATCTTTCGAAATAATATTACTTAATAAATTGGAGAATTAATTTTGACTACATAAACTAAAAATTTTACATTAAGCCAAGTAATAAATATATCCTATTCCATTGTATTTTATTATAAAAAATAAATAACAATTAGTACTAAAAAAATTTAAAACAAATAACATTATTACAGTCACATTCAAGCAATAAATATATTATATAGCAACTTATAAAATTGAATATATCAAACAATACAATGGAAAGTATTAAAATAAATCGGAGAGTTTTGACTACATAAACTTATATTTTTTGGTACACCAAGTTATAAATATATACTACTCAATTATTGACAAAAACACTAGTGCTAAAACTATAACAAATCTATATATATATAAAAGCAAAACCCCCACACCTAAAATTTTTTCCCCCAAAACCATTTACCATAAATAGTTAGAATATATTAGGTAATTAAAACAAATATGGTAAGTATGTAGTATTTATAAATTATAATCAATTATTACTATGTATGTTTTGCATAATTATATATACTAATTACTTTATTTGTTATAATTATATAAAGAAAAACAATTAGGTAGGTTTTATATTATTTTTTTCATTTATGTGTTTATTAAAAAACAAGTTTCCTTACAAAAATAATGAAAAATTCAAACCTAAAAATATATAATTAATTAATCCATCATAAATTTTGTTTAAACCTTCCAACCGGTTTAGAAAAAAATGTATCGGAAAGGATTAAAAATATATATTTTTAAAAAATAAATATACATTGATTATAAAATATATTTAATTTGTTTAAATGATATATTTATTTTACATTGTTTCTTATTATATAATTTGTAAATATATTTAATGTACAACATATTTTATATATAATAAAATTATATTAAAAGACTATATTTTATATTATTCTTATCATTTATGTGTTTATTAAAAAACTAATTTCCTTAAAAAGATAATAAAAAATTTACACCAAAAAATATATAATTAATTAATCCATCGTAATTTTTTTATACCTTCCAACCGGTTTAGAAAAAAAAATATGTATCTGAAAGGTTTAAAATATATCATTTATAAAAAAATAAATATATATTGATTATTAAAGATATTTAATTTGTATAAATGATATATTTATTTTTCATTGCTTCCTATTATATAATTTATTAATATGTTTAATGTACAACTTATTTTATATATAATTAAATTATATTAAGAGACTATATTTATCTTCATTTCTATATTCTATATTTATCCCGGTTTATTAATGTTTTTAAATATAATACTTTTAGTATTATGGAATGTGATTAAGATTAATATGCAATAAACCGTGTTATTCTACATTAAGGTGCACACAATTTGAAAGTAGTGTATAATCCATAATTAGGACATAAAAATTGAAAGTTATGCATTAATTATTTAAATAAGGGGCACAAAAATTGATAATTGTCAATAATCCATAATTATGCACCTACAAAATTGAATGTAATCCATTAAATTATTTAAATTTATGGCATAAATTATGGGAGTCATTATACCATTCAAACTATATTCCATAATATCTTCACATTCTAATCCTATAAATGGAGTTCATGTTCAAGTTATTTGACAAATAGTTATGAAATTTAAAACATTGCAACATATTTTTTTTTTCTGGGAATAGTTCACATATGTTCTCACTACACTTGAAGATTGAATGCAGTTGAAGTGCGCGGAGATTTTGTTTTAGAAGATAGAAAGAGACCACATGTGTTGAGTGCTTAGTTTGTACATATAAATGTCAATTAGTACAGTGACATATATTTATATAGATTTTGTTGAATTTACAGGTAATATGTATATCTATTTATATAGATTTTGTTGGATTTACAGTCATTATGTTCATCTATTTATATAGATTTTGTTGGATTTACAGGCAATATGTTAATCTATTTATATAGTTTTTTTTTTTAATTTTTAATTAGAAGCTTTTATGTTTTTGTAGTAAAGTGTGTTCTAATTATTAATTTTTTTTATTTTGTTATAGATGTTAGCATATATCTATACTTTTTTTCCATGGATGATAATATATATATATATATATATATATATATATATATATATATAAATCAAGCAAATGTTTATTTGTTATTCTATCAGTTCATATATGTAATTTTAACTAATGAGTTATGAACAAATAAATTTATCTATATAAACATAAAAGCAAAACCCCTCTTTATGATGTTATTATTTATTATTTTCATTTTTATGTTTATTAAATAATTAGTTTCAGTACTAACCAATATTAGAAATTCAAGTCTAAGAATATATAGTTAATTCAAGATGTATAGGTGGTGTGTTTACTTTGTTTTAATTTAGAGCTATTATGTTTTTTTATGAGTTGTATTTTAGTTATTATTTTGCTATTTTTCTATGAACATTAAGGTTGTAAGAAATATTTCTTATAAATGTTAGTATATACCTTTTTTTTTGTTATGCATGATATTAGTAATAGATATTCATTTCTATATATAAATGTTTTTTTGTTATTCTATCAGTTTTCATTTAAAATTGAGTATATAATTGTAATGAATCTATTATTTTCTAATCAAGTATAATTTAAGCTAATTATTGATTTAGTTTCTCAATTTTGTTATTTGTTCTTTTAATTTTTTTTTTTGAACTATAAGTTTTGTATATAAACATATGACAAGGAGTGTAGTTTGTTATCCAATTATTTTTACTTTTTATGTTCGTCGATTTAATTGATAAAAAAATGACAAAACATTGAATACAACTTATATCTATTTTATATTAATGCGGTAATTATTTCTAATTCATTTTATTGTTTGATATTTTTGCTTGAATATTAATTCTTGACAAATTTATAGTAACTTTAGTTTTAGAATTTTTATGGTTTTTTTATTACGATTAGCTATAAATTGTTTGTTAAGTATTATAGAAGATGATAAAATGCATGAATGGGAGAGATGCAATGAATCCAAGAGTTCTATGTAACAATATTAATAAATATAAATTATGTATTTATTTTAGGAGCATTATTTTTCGGTGAAAAGATCATATCCAAATAGTGGTTGGGGAAATAAGCAATATAATCCCAAAATTAATCAAAGTATTAAAATAAAATAAATTAAAATAAAATAATTTAAATCAAATTATTACATATTTTACTGACCTTAAATCAAATTGAAATTCACATATGCTATTTTTTATTGTTTTTGTTATCAAATAATTTAATAACATATTTACACTGTATATTAAATACAATAATTTAAACTCATAATTTAGTTGTCCTAAAAAAGTTTGAACTCATGATCTCTTTGTCATGCACAACGCACTTTCACCACCGCTGCTCTCCGAACACAGAACACTATTTTGTAGTATATATCACACATTGTGGTGATGACCAAAATTACAAATACGATGGTTACTTATATTTGTAATAGTCAAGATCTTTGCTTTATTTTTGCATGATTTATCGTAGTTTTATAAATTTTATATGCATGATTGCATCTTGGTGTATGTTATGCTTTGGGTGGTAAGGTTTTGTAGGCTTTCGTGAGAAGAAACGAGTAAAAAAGACAAAGGAAGATTCACGCCAAAAGTTCGAGCCCTGCAAGACAGTTGATATGATTGTGACGGGCAACAAGGAACATTGATATAAAGCTATGACACAGAATGATTGAAGCAACACTCTCTATGATGCTTTGTGTTTACAAATACATAATGCATAAATTGTTGGGCCTATAAACGAGGTTTTGTTAAATATCACTTCAACTGGGAAATATGATGTCAACTTACTAATCGAAAGTAAATTTTTGGTAATAGTCGGAACAACCAAGACATCAATGATTGATCACACTCAGAAAATCGAGTGTTCCCAATATGAGAGATAGAAAGCCGATCACCATTACCAACAATAACACTATCGTGTCAGAGTACGACTTAGAGTTCTCGAAAGAATTAGAAATTGGTGTCACATGGGCTAAGGAACCGGTGTCAAAGAACTAATTTGATGTTTTGGGTTTAGAGAGAGAGCAACCAGTGGAGAATGTGTCAGCCAAGTGTGCAACTGCTAGAGATGAATGCGACGAATACCTTTCCGAACAGGAATTGGTATAGTGACCTTTATGACGACAAATTTAGCAGGGAGGTGGTCAACATTTCGAATTGCGGCCATGACCGCCATAGTTTGACTAACGTGAACCGATGTCATGGCTACAAGAAGAATTAGAATTTCCAGAGGAAGGTGGGCATTGACCTCAAGGTTCGTGCTGGTTGTAGAAAGAAAAAGAGGAATATCCTGGTGTGTAAATGTACTCTTGAAATAACACAATGCAAAGCTAGAAAAAGACGTACCAAAACCTCGAAGGAACCAATGTGCCTTATCCGTACCATCGACGGGATGTCCAGTAACTTCTAATTGAACACATAAGGACTTCAAGTTTCAGTAATATTCAACCGCAAATCAAGTCCCTTCACAATTTGGAGGTCTTCTTTAAGGCATAGCTAGCGAGATTTGGAGCTATGACTATACGCGACCTCAAGAGCGAGCCATACCGCTCGCAAGGTGGTGCAGCCGAGTACTTCAGCCATGAACTCATCTGTTAAAGATGAGATAAGTAGACTAAAGAGTCACTACTCTTGGATGCGACAGAGTTCATAGGCGCAATTGATTATGGGGGTGCCACCGGTGGACGGAAGTGTATTAGAGGGAATAGGTTTGGAGCCGTCTATGTAACCAAATAGGTTTTGGCTGGAGAGAAGAGTGGTGTTCTGTATTTTCCATAAAAAATAGTTCGCAAAAAAAACTTGATCATGATCATATCGATGAGAGTAGAGAATGATAGAGGTTCAACATCTTGGACCATGATCGAAAAAAGCTGGCGGCACCGATTGTTGGAAGAAGATACAAAAGAGAGGTAGGGTTTTAGGAGATAAGATTGATGTTAGGCTGATACCATGATAAGATCTATATTATTTACTTCAGAAAATAATGTTTAGTAGGAAACAACGATAAAAAAATAAGAGAGAATATTGCATGGAGATATGAAGATATCTCACGGAAATATGATACAATTTCAATTATGTTTTATCATGCTATATAGACGGCAGATGACTATTTGTAGCATCATTATACAATTTTTTGTATCTTTTTATTTATAATATAAGTGTTTATGTGTATATAGAAGAGACAGAGGTGATGGTAAAGTAGTGGCAAATCTATAAATATTTATTCAGGGGTTTCATTGAGTTTTTACGTAACAAAATAGAAAATATAATTGAGTAAAAATTGATGCTCATAATAATAATAAAATATATAAAAAACGCATACACTAAAACTAATTTCAATACTATGCATAAATATAAAATTTAACATCAAATAAAAACAATTTTTAATTAATTCAGAAATCTGAACACACTCACACTTTCTTCTTATTTATTCTCAACTCTTTTTTATTAATTATAGCCAGTAAAAATAGCTATTACATAAAAAAGTGATATAATCCTATTATTAAATTAAAAAATTAATTTATGAGCTAAAATCACCAAAGCTTTTAAATAAATCTACCAATATGGCATAATATTTACATTGACTGACAAATTTAAATTTTGAAGTAAGATAAAATGAATTTCAATATATCATTGTTATGTATAATTTATAATAAATTATTAATAAGAATATTTATACCTGCGCATCGCGCAGGCTGAAGACTAGTTGCATTTACAAAGTAGAACATTCAAGCAATAGATATAATATAGCAAGTTATAAGATTGATTAATATATCAAGCAATAAAATTAAAGCATCAAGCAATAAATAGGAAAGTTTTGACTACACAAACTAATATTTTTGGAGTATACCAAGTAAAACCTACTCAGTTATATTATATTTTCAATGACAAATAACAATTAGTATCAAAACAATGACAAGTAGAATAAATAGAGGTGAATATTCAAGCAATATATATAACATAACAAGCTATAAAATTGGATATCTCAAGTAATAAAACATCAAGCAATAAATTGGAGTGTACAAAAACTGCTCGTAAACAAATATGAAATTATGGCAGCCATACTTTTCCAAATTATTCAGATATGTAATAATTAAATTTAAAAAATATAGAAAAAAGAGAAATATATAAATAATTAACAAAATATATAGTACCTTCGTTTTGGTCTCGTTCATCCATATGCCTCTTCACACCCATATTCTCCAAAGCTATTATAACATGCAGAAAGCAATTAAAGTAGAAAAAATATAAAAAATTTGATATATATATATAAATACTTTATATATTAAACGAATATGAAATTAAAAAAAAAAAAAATTCGGACGACTCCGTTGGTGGCGATGGCAACGCAGGAACCGACGACTGCGTATGAAGCAACGATGCGGGGCAGAAAGTGATGGCGGCGCAGGAAGCAACAATGGCGCACGAAGCTATATGGCGATGGTGCTGGAGGAGAAACGATGGAGACAAGTTGCACAATGGAATAATACACGATTCCAACGATGGTTACCTTAATTTCAAATCTATAAAATATTATAGATATCTATGAATCTTGAAAGATATTGTATATATGTTAATTTACAACAATATCCTTTTCTAGATTTTAAAAACTAAATTAGCGATTTTAAACTAAAAAATCAATCTATTTTCAACCCTTGATCTATGAAAAATGGGTGGCTGGATATTATTCTTATTTTTAATCTTAGGGATTTTATTATGAGATCCAAACCCTATATATATATACATATATATCTCAAGACCCCCCACAAGCGAAGATAACGACGAGATTCGAAGCTTGGTGCATAAATGATCGAATAAGCTTCTAGATAGGCTCTTTGTGAAGATGTCAACAACTTGATCTTCCGAAGGAATAAACTTTGTCTGAAGCTTGTTCGAAGTCACGAGCTCCCTTATGAAGTGATAATCAATGTCTATGTGCTTCGCGTGTTTGTGAGAAATGATATTCTGCGTTAAGAAAAGAGCACTTGCATTGTCAGAATATATGCATGGCGTGGATTTGAGATCAATCCGCAGCTCACGCTGAAGATTAGAAACCCATAGCATTTCAGAAGTTGTGTTAGCAATAGTGCGGTACTCTGATTCACAACTTGAACGGGATATTGTCGATTGCTTCTTTGCACTCCACATAACCAAATTTGGACCCAAAAAAATTGAGTAGTCGTATGTAGAACGGCGTGTATCCGGACAGCATGCCCAATCTGCATCCGAATAACCATGGAAGTGTGCACTTCCAGAAGTAAATGTGAGCCCGTAGCGAGTTGTGCCTTTGACGTATCGAAGTATCCTTTTGAGTGCCTGAAAGTGTTCAATCATCGGACATTTCTGAAATTGGCTCATGGTGTTGACGGAGTAAGCGAGGTCCAAACGTGTTATGGTAAGATATTGCAGAGCTCCAAGAAGTGATCGATAGAGTGTCGGGTCTTCAAAAGATGCGCCATCCGAAGTGAAAGTCGCGTCGGGAGCCAGAGGTGTGGATACTGGCATCTGTCATGTTCGCTCGCTTGAGGATGTCCAAAGCATACTTAGTTTGTGTAAGATGGATTCCTGTCGATGAGTGGAAAGCCTCCAAACCAAGAAAGTATCCAAGCTTCCTGAGATCTTTGGTGTTGAATTCTTTGTTCAGTCGAGATAGCAGAGTCGAGATGGCGGTGCAGTTATTTCCAGTGATGATAATGTCATCAGCATAGACCAATAAATAGATGATAACCGCCGACTTGCTGAGCACAAAGAGAGAAGTATTTGAATAACTGCATAGGAACCCCAAAGATAATAGGAATGTCTGAAAGCGCTGGTACCAAGCTAACGGTGCTTGTTGAAGACCATAGATAGCCTTTTTCAGATAGCATACGTGAGAAGTGTAGGGTTTTCCCGTGAACCGAATCACCAAAATCAATTTGAACCGGATCGATTTATGGATATTGCAAATAATCTAAATTCACAAAACCCTAGCATGCTCCTATGAATTTAATGCATATTTGTGGATTGAGAGATTACCGTAAATCCGTCGAGTCTGAACCGATCTTTTGCGTTTGAATTTCCAACTTGAATTCAACCACGCAATCCGAATTTATCTGCGGAATCAGAAATTAGAAATATAATTTCTAAGATAAAATCGAAATAAAGAAATAGAGAAGAAGGAATCTGTTGTTCTCCAGATTAGATCTTCATATCTGTGTCCCGGTGCTGATCAGATCTACTACTGGTGAGGACTCCGTAGATCTGTGGCTTGAGCAGGACCAGAATTCAAAAATTCTCCTCCTTTCTCTCTCCAAAAATGGGGCCCCTCTCTCTCTCTAGGTTTAGTGTGTTTCAACTGTGTTACAACTTATGAGAGAGAGCTGTCTATTTATAGACCTAAGGTTGTAAACCCTAATGGGCTCCTGGGCTCAATTCAGCACACTTGTTGGGCCAGACCTGGGACCTAATACAAATAATAAAGTGGGCCTATAAATTAATTAATTCCCATGTCCACAACCCAGGACACAATTAATTAATTAATATTAATTCTTTTTCACCACAGAATCAATACTGACCTACCCCTTTATTACCACGTTATGAGAACGGGTTGCATTAATTGAGAATCCCCATATTTAAGGTTACCGGACATCCATTAATTAGTCGGAGCCTCTGACAAGCTCTAACTACAATTAATTAATATCTTATTATTCCTGAGTAGTACCACTCAATCCTTATCACTCGTGCCTGAAATTAATCAGCCTGCAGGACTTTGACACGATGAATGTTATTGAGCTCCTCAGGGAATGTCCCCATCCTATTACTCGGATATGGTTACCTAAACCCAGTCTTAGGCGGTACTACACGAACTGCAGTTACCCAAGATGCGAATATACGAGCATGTTACTTAGGCTCTCCACCATGGCAAGTCAAAGCAACAGTCAACCCGTGCAAACCCCTGAACCTTCGTTAGGGTTTGGACTCAATCAATATAACGAGATCTTGTATTTGCTGATGTCAGACAAACGAATACATCTCACTGCGGTCCATCAATACGCCACCTTTGCGTACCAGCATGTCAACTAACCAAGACAGACTACTTATTCCGACAATGCCGCAGCCATTCGGACAGACGTATCATCATACGATGTCTCGGCTGTGATCAGGTTTATGTCTCACTAGGTTAAGTGATCATACTGTCTTCTGCAATCTACAACACACCGTATGATCGTCCCTATCGGTGAGACAAGAGGATACCATTGTTCATACATGTACGATTGTTAACAGATAGGAGAAATAAACCGTTGTATACTCATTATAATAAATGCTTTCTGTATACAAAACCCATCAATCTCCCACTTATACTCAAAACATAACTAAGCTATTACAGAGTATACAGTCCGTCTATCTAGTCTGTTGTCTCTTTAACCACTATCTGTGGTCGGCATCCACCTCAGACCTAGCTCACGAATATGTCTTTCGTAAACTTTCTGCGGCAAGCTCTTTGTAAACGGATCAGCAAGATTGTCAGCAGTGTCAATCTTCTTAATCAGCACATCGCCCCTCGATACGATTTCTCGTATGATATGGTACTTTCTCTCTATGTGTTTGCTTGCCTTGTGAGACCGCGGTTCCTTTGAGTTAGCCACTGCACCAGAGTTATCACAATAAATTGTGATGCTCCTTGGCAAACTCGGGATCACGCCCAACTCTAAAAGGTAGTTCCTGAGCCATACCCTCTCTTTCGAGGCATCGGAGGCGGCGACATATTCCGCCTCCATGGTGGAGTCATCAATGCATTTCTGCTTTGAGCTCCTCCAAGATACAACTCCACCTCCCAGGGTAAACACATATCCTGAGGTCGATTTCTTCTCATCCTGGTCTCCTTGGAAATTCGAGTCTGTATAACCCATAGGGCACAAATCCTCACTTTGATAAACTAGGCAGAAATTCCTAGTTCTTTTCAAATACTTGAGGATGTGCTTTACAACAGTCCAATGCGCCTGTCCAGGGTTAGACTGATATCTTGCTACCATGCCAATGGCATAACAGATATCTGGCCTGGTACACAGCATCGCATACATGAGACTACCCACCGCCGAAGCGTATGGTACAAGACTCATCTCGTCTTTCTCCCGCTGTGTCTGAGGACACTGCCCACTAGAAAGACGAACGCCATGTCTAAAAGGTAGCAAGCCTTTCTTGGCAAGTTGCATGCTGAACCGGGCTATCACAGTATCCACATAGGATGCTTGGGATAAGCTCAACATTCTTCTCTTACGATCTCGTAAGACCTTAATACCAAGAATGTAGCCAGCTTCTCCCAGATCCTTCATTTGGAAGTGTTCGGACAACCAAACCTTGATTTTGGACATCACTCCCTCGTTGTTTCCAAATAGGAGTATGTCATCAACGTATAGTGCAAGGAAGACCACGCTCCCACTGACACAGTGTCGGTAAACACAACTTTCATTTTCCAACTGTGCAAATCCATAGGATTTAATCACATCGTTGAAACGTAAGTTCCACGACCTTGAAGCTTGCTTAAGTCCATACAAGGACTTCCTAAGCTTCCAGACAAGATGTTCTTCGCCCTTGCTTATGTAACCCTCGGGTTGCTGCATATAGATTTCTCTACCTTCTTCAAGGTAACCGTTTAGAAAAGCGGTTTTGAGATCCATCTCCCAGATCTCGAGGTCCATATGCGCAGCTATGACAAGGAGTATCCGGATGGATTTGAGCATGGCTACGGGTGAAAAGGTTTCGTCATAGTCAATGCCCTCTTTCTGACTATAACCCTTTGCCACCAGCCTGACTTTAAAAATCGTGATCTTTCCATCCGCCCCTTTCTTTCTCTTGTATACCCATTTGCACCCTATGGCCCTAAAGCCATCCGGCAAATCAGTTTCCTGGTATACATCCATAGCAGTTATGGATTCAATTTCAGAATCCATGGCGACACGCCATTTGGCAACATCCTTGTCCTGCACTGCCTCTTCGTAAGTCAGTGGGTTAGAGTCCTCATGTCCGTTTTCCGGGCTCAAGTCCGAAGACTCACCCACGAACATGTACCTTTCCGGTTGGAAAATAACTCTCTCACTACGACGAGGCATCGTTGTCGTGCCAGTAGTAGTTGCAGTGACTTGTGATCCTGCATCTTGCACTGAAGAACGTGTCTGTGGTGCTGTACCTCTCACAGGTGCACCCACATCTACACGTTCCCCTTCCCTTGGAATTGCATTCTCGTTCTCAATTTCTTGAAGAACGATATCACTCCTTGACATGTGATTACTCACATACTCGTCCTCCAAGAATCTAGCGTTGGTGCTAACAACGACTCTTTGACTCTCAGGACAGTAAAAGTAACCACCTTTCGTTTGCCTGGGATACCCTATGAACAATATTACTTTTGACCTGCTTTCTAACTTATCAGGTTCCTTTGACAGTACGTGTGCCGGACAGCCCCATACTCTAAACTTGCACAAGCTAGGTTTGCGACCAAGGAAGAGCTCAGAAGGCGTCTTAGGAACTGATTTAGAAGGCACCACATTAAGCACGTAAGCTGCTGTCTCCAATGCGTAGCCCCAAAACGAAATTGGTAAGTTTGCATAACTCATCATTGATCTTACCATCTCTAGAAGAGTCCTATTTCTTCTTTCATCTACACCGTTTTGCTGGGGAGTACCTGGTGCAGTCCACTGGGATGTAATCCCATTTTCTAACAAATATTGCAGGAACTCGTTACCGAGGTATTCGCCACCGCGGTCAGATCGCAGCGACTTGATAGTTTTCCCGACCTTCTTTTCTACTTCAGCCTTGAACTCTTTGAATTTCTCAAAGCATTCAGACTTGTAGCGAAGCAGGTAAACGTATCCGTACCTTGAGTAATCGTCAATGAAAGTGACGAAGTACTCGTACCCTCCACGAGCCTGCGTGGACATCGGTCCACATAAGTCAGAATGGATCAATTCCAACACTTCCTATGCTCGAGACTGACTAGCCTTGAAAGGCTTAGTTGACATCTTGCCCTCGATGCAGGATTCGCAGACTTGATAAGGTACAGCCCGGACTAGGTCCAATGTACCGTCATCTGCAAGTCTTTGAATCCGCTTCAAGCTGATGTGACCCAGTCTCAAGTGCCAGAGATATGTAAGATCCTCATCAGAAGAAGTAACTTTTCTCTTTCTAGGATTATCAATTACGAATGAATTACATGCAATACTTGCGGAAGACTTATGATTACAGTTAACAACATAGAGAGAATTATTCAGCATTCCACGACAGATAACA
The DNA here is from genome assembly GCA_026898455.1 of Plectranthus barbatus. Taxonomy (NCBI): domain Eukaryota; kingdom Viridiplantae; phylum Streptophyta; class Magnoliopsida; order Lamiales; family Lamiaceae; genus Plectranthus; species Plectranthus barbatus. The sequence goes on along the minus strand of JAPKLW010000035.1, from coordinate 1,068,164 downwards.
CCGTTATTACCAATGATAGAAACACCACTATAAAAAATAATTGAATATCCATCAACATAAAGTTTGGAAACTGAAATAAGGTTTCGCCGAAAATCTGGCACGTACAAAACGTCTCTCAAAGGTAAAACAGAATCATCAAAGTACAAGGTGAAATCTCTAATGGCAGCTGCACTCACTTGTGCTGCGTTCCCCATTGAGATGGTAACCTCGTCATTCTTCAGCACCCTCCTCGGTGTGAACCCCTGCAAAATGTAACAAACATGATCAGTAGCTCCAGTATCCACTACCCACGAATGAGTAGAAACCGATGCTAAACATGTTTCCGTTACAAATGCAAATGACGTACCTTGTCCCTTGCTTCCGCATGCGTTCTTACTTGAAGTGACACCAACCCTCTTCATTTCATTTGATCTCCTCTCACGCGATCTGCGCTCAATCATGTTCTTGCACACAGAATGAACCACATCTTTCAATGTGCCCAAGCTGTGCTCAAGATCTGATAACTCAGACCCCCATGAAGGTACGAAGGACTGTCCTGCTATGAGATCAGTGAGCAATTCTTTGAAGGAGTACTCACTTCTCTTAGCTACATCCATCTTGAAGTCATAGAATGAAAGCGGTAAGGAGTTCAGGATTATATCAATCTTAGCTCGATCTGATATACATCCACCTCTACGTGTGAATCGTCCCATGGTGTTATCCATCATCATCACATGCAGTGTCACAAAACTGCCATCAACCATTCTCTTACAGACTAGGTCTTTTACGAGATCACAGTTGATAGTTCGTTCCACTTCACCAAACGTGGCCACTAAGTGCATCCAGATCGCAACAGAGCTACAATAGCCCATGTACTTGAGCTTGAGTTCTCTAGACAGGTTATCTGAGATTAACTTGTAAGTAAAATCCTCAGATGCCACCCATCTGTCATAGTACTCTTTCTCACGTCTAGAGACTTTATGGTAACGTGGGGCAAGTGGCATTATAGTAAGAACAAACATGTGTTGTTTAGTCAGGAGGATATACTCAATGCAATATCTCCATTCATGGAAGTTTGGACCAGTTAGAGGATTGAGAGCAAGTATATGATCGACAGTAGACATAGACATATCTGAAACAATAAAGAATCTTAAATAAGAACATACACGCAGAAACTTCGAAAACAAATGCATTGAAAACCTTTTAATAAATCAGATACAAATGTTTTCCACTAATTGCCCAAGAGTTCCCACCGCAAGCTACACTCGTAGACGTTTACGATGTCACCCTCAACCAGAACTGCGGGTTTTAAGCCCCAATCCATTTAATTTCACTACCATGTCAGGATGCTTTTGACACTAGAAATTAATAATTAGTGAAAACCTTAGACCAAGCCATCTCTCAAGAACAGGGATGCAATTCTTGCATTATATTCTAAAAAGCTTCTAAGCAATTAACCACAAATTTAACTCCGGCCAAAAGAGACAGTTTAGCATGGCACGTAACCATACCGCACAACCCTTAAAGCTTTTGTTATCTATAATTTAAATCAATCCTAGAATACTTGTGAAAGAGATCTACGCAAGCTACACTCGTAGACGTTTACGCAAAGCCCTCCCACTATTCACATGATTTAAATTGTTTGTCTAGAAATCCCAACAACCGTACCCATGCACCTCTAGGAACTAGCAAGCTACACCCGTAGACATTTACTAGAACGAGAGATACACTTACAGCCTAGGACCGCTTTGTGGAGGTCTATTGATTTTTTAAAAAATCTGCTTTAGTATTTTTCTTTTAAAAAGGTTTCTTTATGCGCACACATAATTTCTTTGTCATTATATTTCCCAAATTTTTGCATGTAATAATACAAGCCCAAAATTTCCCAAATTATAATCCAACAAGAAATTAATCACATAAGCATGCTTGAAAGCTGTAAATAATTAAAGCGATATAACATGTTTTTCCTATTATCTACACATGCTTAATTGCGCACATAAATAAATCACATATCATACGAGGACAATTAAGGCAAACAAAAATTCCTCGTGGCCCCACAGAATAGAAAAAAATATCTATCTATTACAATTTGAAATTTGAATTTAATTTGGATAATTCCAAATCTTTTCAAATCTACCAAATCTTCAAGGGCCTCCAAATCTGGATACACCAAATCTTCTGGGATTTAGGCCTTTGTGATATGATGATTTGCCCAAACCCTAATGCAAACCCTAGGGTTTGCACAAGATTGTACAAACCACCAAAATACGAGCCACCGCAACGGGACAACAGCAGCCGACAACAGCCACAGCCGCCGCCGACCAGCCGCCGGCCTGCATGCAGGCCGAGCGCATCGTGGCCGCTGCCCGCGCGTTCTGCTCGCGTCCCAGCCGTGCGTGCCTGCGCCGTCGTCTCCGTCGGCCCTGCGTCGGCTCCGTCTTCGTTCTTCGTCCTCGACCCGTCCAATTACAGATTTTGAAAAATAAAGAATACAAAATCTATTCTATTACAATTTTTCAAAATCTAAACTAATCATGGATTTTCTTGTGATTTTACAAAAACAATTCAGTCCTACACGGATAAACCACCGTGGGCTGAATCAACGGGTTGCCACGAGGAACAAAAACCAACATCCACAAAATAATAAATTCATACAAGCATATCGAATTTAATTATGAACAATAGAGCCATAAATCAGAAACCTGGCTCTGATACCAATTGTAGGGTTTTCCCGTGAACTAAATCACCAAAACCAATTTGAACAGGATCGATTTATGGATATTGCACATAATCTAAATTCACAAAACCCTAGAATGCTCCTATGAATTTAATGCTTATTTGTGGATTGAGAGATTACCATAAATCCGTCGAGTCTGAACCGATCTTTTACGTTTGAATTTCCAACTTGAATTCAACCACGCAATCCGAATTTATCTGCGGAATCAGAAATTAGAAATCTAATTTCTAAGATAAAATCGAAATAAAGAAATAGAGAAGAAGGAATCTGTTGTTCTCCAAATTTGATCTTCAGATCTGTGTCGCGGTGCTGATCAGATCTACTACTAGTGGGGACTCCGTAGATCTGTGGCTTGAGCAGGACCAGAATTCGAAAATTCTCCTCCTTTCTCTCTCCAAAAATGGCGCCCCTCTCTCTCTCTAGGTTTAGTGTGTTTCAACTGTGTTACAACTTATGAGAGAGAGCTGTCTATTTATAAACCTAAGGTTGTAAACTCTAATGGGCTCTTGGGCTCAATTCAGCACACTTGTTGGGCCAGACCTGGGACCTAATGCAAATAATAAAGTGGGTCTATAAATTAATTAATTCCCATGTCCACAACCCAGGACACAATTAATTAATTAATATTAATTCTTTTTCACCACAGAATCAATACTGACCTACCCCTTTATTACCACGTTATGAGAATGGGTTGCATTAATTGAGAATCCCCATATTTAAGGTTACCGGACATCCATTAATTAGTCGGAGCCTCTGACAAGCTCTAACTACAATTAATTAATATCTTATTATTCCTGAGTAGTACCACTCAATCCTTATCACTTGTGCCTGAAATTAATCAGCCTACAGGACTTTGACATGATGAATGTTATTGAGCTCCTCAGGAAATGTCCCCATCCTATTACACGGATATGGTTACCTAAACCCAGTCTCAGGCGGTACTACACGAACTGTTGTTACCCAAGATGCGGATATACGAGAACGTTACTTAGGCTCTCCACCATGGCAAGTCAAAGCAACAGTCAACCCGTGCAAACCCCTGAACCTTCGTTAGGGTTTGGACTCAATCAATATAACGAGATCTTGTATTCGCTGATGTCATACAGACGAATACATCTCACTGCGGTCCATCAATACGCCACCTCTGCGTACCAGCATGTCAAGTAACCAAGACAGACTACTTATTCCGACAATGCCGTAGCCATCCGGACAGACGTATCCTTATACGTTATCTCGGCTGTGATCAAGTTTATGTCTCACTAGATCAAGTGATCATACTGTCTTTTGCGATCTACAACACGCCGTATGATCGTCCCTATCGATGAGACAAGAGGATACCATTGTTCATACATGTACAATTGTTAACAGATAGGAGAAATAAACCGTTGTATACTCATTATAATAAATGTTTTAAGTATACAAAACCCATCAAGAAGGATAGCGTGAGTCAACAAAACCCAGAGGCTGCTCCATGAATACCTGTGTAGATAGAATTCCATTTAAAAAGGCGTTCTTGACATCCAGTTATTGGAGAGGCCAAGAATTCATAACACCCACAACAATAACAATACGGACAGTAGATGCTTTCACCACAGGACTGAAGGTATTAGTGAGATCGAACCCAGGAACTAGACTAAAACCTTGAGCTACAAGCCGCGCTTTGTAGCGATCAACGAAACCATCGACAAGTAGCTTTGTGCGATAGACCCACTTCGAACCAACAACATTAGCATCACATGGGCGCGGAACCAAAGTCCACGTATTATTCTTATGAAGCGCCGTGAGCTCCTCATGCATAGCTCTAGTCCATTCCGAAACCTTAAGGGCGGATTTTATACCACGAGGTTCCGACAAAGCTGTAGAAACAGAAAATACTGAAACCAAATTAATGTCAATCGGATAACGGGGTTTAAATATTCCCAATTTGGCGCGCTTCAGCATGGAATGTTGAACATATGGGATGGGAGGCTGAGGGGGATACTCGGCTGGCTGAGGTGGTTCTTCGGCTGGAGAATCGACGGGCTGAGGACGTTCTGGTGGAGGATCTACGACATCGAGTGGTCAGACTGGAGCGTAGCGGTGAACAGAGTTTGCATGGGCCAAGTGATGGCGATTGGGAATCGAGAGATGGTTGGGAGTAGGGGGTGTGTTCAAAAAACTCCATGAGGGCAAGTCGAGATATAGGTGTTGAAGTGTTGTGTCGAGAGAAGGGAAAACAACCTTCATCGTGTAGAGTTTTACTGTGAACCGAATCACCAAAACCAAATGAACTGGACCGTTTATGGTTATTGTTCATAATCCATTCGAAAACCCTAAGCATGCTCCTATTGAATTTAATGTGTGGATAAAGAATTATCTACCTTAATTCCGTAGAGTCTGATCCGATCTTTTGCGTTTAAATTTCCAACTTTAATTCAAACACGCAATCCGATTTTATCTGCTACTGGTGAGGATTCCACAAATCTGTGTTGTAGGCCGGAGCAGAAAAATCCTTCTTCTCCCCTCTACAGGCGCCACCCACTCTCTCTCTGCATCTAGGGTTTCACTGATTTGAATGTATTCAATAGTTGGCTAGGGTTTCCAGAGAGAATGGTCTATTTATAGACCCAGGGTTTCAACCTTAATGGGCTACTGGGCCTTTTTTCAGCATATTTATTTTGGGCCAGTCCTGGGACATAATGCAAATAATAAAGTGGGCCTATAATTAATTAATTCCCATGTCCACAACCCAGGACATAATTAATTAATTAATATTAATTTTTTTCACCACAGAATTAATACTGACATACCCCTTTATTACCACGTTATGAGAACGGGCTGCATTAATTGACAATCCCCATATTTAAGGTTACCAGACATCCATTAATTAATTGGAGCTTCTGACAAGCTCTAACTACAATTAATTAACATCTTATTATTCCTGAGTAGTACCACTCAATCTTTATCACTCGTGCCTGAACTTAATCAGCCTGCAGGACTTTGGCACGATGAATGTCATTGATCTCCTTGGGGAATGTCCCCATCCTATTACTCGGATATGGTTACCTAAACCCAGTCTCAGGCGGTACTACACGAACTACTGTTACCCAAGATGCGGATATACGAGCACGTTACTTAGGCTCTCCACCATGGCAAGTCAAAGCAACAGTCCACCCGCGCAAACCCCTGAACCTTCGTTAGGGTTTGGACTCAATCAATATAACGAGATCTTGTATTCGCTGATGTCAGACAGTCGAATACATCTCACTGGGGTCCATCAATATGCCACCCCTGCGTACCAGCATGTCAAGTAACCAAGACAGACTACTTATTCTGATAATGTCGCAGCCATCCGGACAGACGTATCCTCATACGCTGTCTCGGCTGTGATCAGGTTTATGTCTCACTAGGTCAAGTGATCATACTGTCTTCTGCGATCTACAACATGCCGTATGATCGTCCCTATCGGTGAGACAAGAGGATACCATTGTTATATACATGTAAGATTGTTAACAGATAGGAGAAATAAACCGTCGTATACTCATTATAATAAATGCTTTCAGTATACAAAACCCATCACATCGAACCTAGCATGGCGAGTGATGTAAACTCGGTCTGTGACAGGATTTAAGCACCGAAAACCCTTGTGATTAGGACTATAACCTAAAAATATACAAGGTAGACTACGTGGTTCTAACTTGTGTTTGGTGTAATCCCGGAGACAGGGAAATACTCAACAATCAAAGGTTCTTAAGGATGCATAAGACGACTTTGCGTGAAAAAGTAACTCGAAGGGGGAGTTATTGTGAAGAATAGGGATATGCACATGATTAATTATGTGAACAGTAGTACTAAAGGCTTCTACCCATAGATGAAGAGGTGATGAGGAGTGAAAGAGAAGGAAAAGACCCATTTCACTAATGTGACGGTGTTTGCGTTCAGCTTGACCGTTTTGAGAAGGAGTGTAAGGACAGGACATAAGATGATGGATGTCTTATTTTGCAAAATGAGTTTGAATGCGGGAATTTGTGAATTCAGTGCCCCCATCACTTTGAAATTTCTTAATTTTACGTGAAAATTGGTTTTCAACAAACACATGAAAATTAAGAAAAACATTGTAAAAACCTGACTTGGTACGTAAGGGATAAAACCAAGTAAAGCGGGAAAAATCATCGATGAATACTGCATAATTACGAAAACCATAATTTGATTTAATGGGAGAGGGACCCCAAAGATCACAGTGAATGAGGTCAAGTACATGCAACACACATTTTTCATATAAGGGAAAAGGTAAATGTGAGTTTTTAGCCAACTGGCAAGAATTACATAAACTATTATGCGAAACTGAAGTAGAAGTAGAAAGTAAACTAAGCTTGAGTAGTGAGTTGATGACTTTGGCTGAAGAGTGGCCGAGATGGTTGTGCCATGTCTCAAAAGAGGCGTGGGGGAGGCACGGCTCATTAGAGGCGGATAGGGCATAGACGGGTTGATAGAGAACATACAATCCATGCCTACGCACGCCGGTGGTGACTGTTTGTCCGATTTCCCGATTCCAAATGCGCATCTGTGTATCAGTAAACAACACATCAACAGGAAAATCATGAGTGAGTTTACTAACAGATAAGAGATTCTTAGTGATCGTAGGAACAACAAGAACTCTATTTAAAGATATAGAATCAGAGAGAGGTAAAGAGTTCGTATGAGTAATACGAAGGCGAGTACCGTTACCAATTGCAACATGATTGGAACCCAAATAATCAGTGACGTTGTCAAGATTTGAAGCATCGACTGATATATGAGCGGAAGGGCCGATGTCTAAATACCACTCGGAGACAGAAGGCGATGAGATAGAGCATTGAGCAGAGAATGCTTCAGCCAGTTGAGCGGTGGGTGCAGGCTGTGAGGAACGAACAAATGATCGATCAAAATGTTTGGGATAATCAAACGCGTCGTGATCATTCTGTCGGCAGAAATAGCACCAAGGCTGTCGTTTCTTCCTATTTCCTCCGTTCGAATGACCACGGCCGTGCAAGGAAGAATTCTTTCCGTCGGAATCCTGTGATTTTGAGGCAACGTGAAACGCGACGGTCTACGGCGACGGAGTTGAGTCTGAAGCTTTGAGAAAGAGCTCGTGGCTGAGTGCACGAGCAAGCAATGTATCGAAGTCCGACGGGGGCTCTTGCGCCATCTGAGCTGCTGTAAAAGTCGAGTATATAGGGCTCAAACCCCTAAGGAACCAATGGGACTTGTTCGAGTCATCAATCGACCGTCCTATGGCCGATAATTGATCGCATAGGCCCTTGAAGCAACAACCATAATTAGAGATAGAAAGGTCGCCTTGTTTGGTGGAGAGGAGATCATCTTTCAAACTTAACTCGCAGGCTTTCGATCGATGGTTGTACGAACGAGATAGAGTCATCCAGACATCGTGCCACGTAGAGCAACCAATAATAACAACCATGGATTCTTCTGTCAATGTAGAAACAAAAAATAATTTAATCAGTTGATCGCGCAAATACTATTTGGAGAAATCTGGATTCGCAGCGGATAGCATGCGTGGAGGAGCCGAGATCGAACCATCAATGTATGGCATGAAATTTTGTGTCATGAGGAGGGGTTTGATCTGTGCATGCCAAAGAACATAGTTGGCGGAGGTGAGCTTAATGTTTACCATATGAATGATGGTGGAGAGTGGTAACGTGGGAAGGTCGCCGGTGTCGACGGGGGCAGCCATGGGAGGCGCAGAGAAAAAGACGTCGTCGATGCAGGAGATAAATTAGGGTTTAGCCAAGGTTAGGCTGATACCATGTGGGGAAATAATATCCTTTATTTCACTCAAGTAAAAATGGATATACAATGTGGTTTATATAATGCAAAAAACAAACCTAACTAATGTAGTCTAAAAGATATGAATGATATATACAAACTTGTTACACAAGATTACACAAGATATTTGTAAATCATATATATATATATATATATATATATATATATATATATATATATATAGGGGTGCATTATAATGGAAACCACCTCTCAGATGTGAAATAAGACCAAATCTGGATCATTGATTATTCAAATAAACGTGCATGATCATTCTATTTTTTTTAAAAAAATTGCTGCAGTAAAAGAGATAGAAAGTTGCATATAAGGATAATAATGTCTTTGTACAAAAATTTAAATATTCTCACGAATCTGGATCCCGAATTAAATGGGAATTGGTTGCTTTACAGTTTTAGCAATATTAACCTACCAACCACATTAATTTTTAAAATTTAATTGAATTCGATGCATTATTAAGAGAAAAAAGTTGCATTATTAAGAGGAAGAAGTAGCATTACGTTGGGATTTTTTAAATCAGAATTATATATGCACGATTTTCACCCATAATTTTGTGAGATTTGATTTCTAAAATACTACATTTCAAAATTAAATCATATTAGCTTCCTAATTTAATGGGGTTGGTTCTCTGAATTGTTGTATTTCAAAATTCATTTTATTTAGAAATTTCTAAGTTTAAGTAGTTTATTTTGTAATTTCGAATTATCTATCAAATAATGTTGCATTATCTATCACACAATGTTGCATTATTTTATGTGAAGTAATGCATTATATAGCTTGCAATATTTCAATATTCTAAAAATATTAACACAAAATTATAACAATATTTATACTTCGTTGAAAGTTGCATTACTTATATGAAATTTATGCATTATATTAATCAATTCATTGCAGTATCTTAAAATATACCAAGTTTACATGGAGATAAGCAAATTTACAGGCTTATTCAATGCATATTTACAAGCTTAAAAACTGTAAGTTTACGGGCTAATTGCTGCAACTACATATATTTACATTCTCCAAAAATTTACACACAACTATAAAATAAAAAAAATATACTGCAAGTTTACAGGCTTGATAAATGCAAGTTTACACGCTTAATCAATGCACGTTTACCGGCTTAATTATTACAACTATGTGGTTAAGATATCTTGTTTAAATCACAACACGCGAATATATGCAAATGTACAGGCTTAATATATGCAAGTTTAACTATAAATTATTGCAACTATATATAATTATAAATAGTCGAATTTAATGTACACACATAGAATCCTTCACAAATTGCATCCACAAAAACAAAATTTAATTTTTGTTCCAAAAGTGCATCGGCCATAACAACAACTCCATCCATTTGCTCCAAGATCGGCGCACCATCATTCGATGAATTCAATCGAATTAAAGTAATTAGCATCACCAAATCTTTTGATAAAAAAATACAAAATATATAAAAAAAAAGAAGAAAACTGGTTGAACCACCACCGTCCACAACCCCACTCACCAATTACCACCCATAATTTCTTGCTGACTTCTCCATTTATTTCTATAAAACTATGTACACCATTTATTAATTTCTCATCATCCATTCACATCCACAACAGGAATATATACATGCGTCTCCAATCATCACATCCTCGCATGGCTTTTCTTCACTGCAGATAAACGACACCGCATTTTACTACTCGTCGACCCCCTCACTATGACCGAATCGGTGACGCTGATGTTGGTGGAACGCATTTAGAAATTCAGATGTTGATTCTCCCTCCATCTTCATTTAGAAGCAGATATATACAGTAAAAAAAAACGTAGAAGTTAGAACACAAAGTTGGACAAAATTAGAGGGGAGAGAAAGGAAGAAGAGAGAGTTCTGAGAAAAAAGACGTATAATATGAAAAAATTATGAAAGATATAAAAATCATGTGTGAGAAATAATAGGAATCGGTTATAGAAATATTATAACTGCCAAATTAATATTCCTATACTACCCTTTGTTTATATTAAATATGAAAAAAAAATACAAATAATAAAATTTGAGAATTAATCACATCCTTTTAAATCAAAAAATCAATGGATCAGATTTAGTCTTATTTCTCATTTGAGAGGTGGTTCACATATGATTACTACTATATATATATATATATATAATGATAATTTCTTGGTATATGTGAAACATAAATGCTCACTTATTCGTGGACATATGTTAATGTGTTTAAGATTGACGTGATACTAAATAAAATGTGATTAATTAAAATTGATTCATATCATTCAATGGTATATAAACACGTGATCATGATGAGTAAGTGAATATTTATTATATATGAAGTGAGTCCTGAATAAAATGGAATGTCTTGAGACTAGACTTTAATTTTCAATTTTAAAGTTTATAATTTAAATACACGGAGATTCATTTTACTTTAAGAATAAGGAAAAGAAAACACAGCCCTACAATATTACATAGTTTTTATATAATGCGCTTACCAATAAAAAACGACTTTACAAAGTTCGAATTTGTAATTTTAAAATCAAACAAAAAGGGTGCTCATTAACTTGTATTTGAAACCAAATTAAAGACTAGTAATCATGGCACCAACACTTCTAAAGTTGGAAAATAAATTTAATAACAACAAAAAAAAGATGCCACCCTCCTTTTTGTGAAGCATATTATAATGTGCCTCAGCATTAAAAATAAACACCATCATTATTTAAATCATCAGTCATAATTACCTAAGTGCACGGTTCATTTCATCCATAAATTAAAAAAAAACTTAAAATAAAATAAACTATTCTCTATATATATGACTCTTAAATCAACCTCACATTTCGAAAGCAAAGAATTTTACTTATGCTTAGGAGAGCCTTTTCTATCTCCCTATTCTCCAACTCCAACTCCACGGTGGTGAGGACGGGGCGGCGGAGGAGGAGGCGGAGCGGTGGCACGATACGGCTCGGAAACCGGCGGAGGGGATTCTGCATGGGGGCGCGGCCGGTGGTGCATTGGGGCTGCGTGCTCAAGAAATTGATGCTTCGCATGGCTGCCAATGGGAAATTGGTGGAGGCTTATTGCTGGGCTTTGCCGTTTCTACGTCCTCACCTATTTCCTCTTTGTTAATTAATTCATGTCATTGCTATTGCTAAATGCTACTAGTAATTGATTAATAAGATATAATTAACTGTATATTATATGCATGCTGTTTCTTTTTCTTTTTTTTTTTTGTTAATTTCTCAATTGTACAAGAATGTGATGGTGGATATTTTAATTGTAACATTAAAATATCATAAATATTTTTGAATAAAACTTCAAATTAAATGAATAGATTATCATATTAATTGTCCCTCGCAGTACATACTGATACTTGCATTTCTTTTTTAAATAAAGTTTTTTCACATTTATCATATTTCTATTCTTTTACTTAAATATTCAATTAATTAGGTAGATAATAGATATCATGCAAACTTAATCGAATCCATAATTATTTTATTTTAAATGAAGATACCAATCTATTTCGAAAGCAACACGTTAATTCAAGAGAAATTTTTTGAAATTGTCAATTTGGCTATAACACATATCGATTTTAGCCACTTTATGTATATGTGTGGAATATAGTCAAAAGTACATTTTGTCATAACTTTTCAGGTTTTTTTGAATTTGACATGTGGCATATGTATTAAAAAAATACATTGAAATAAATATGTTGGAGGGACCGAGTGGGATCCCATTTAAAATTCAAAAGAATTCGGAAAATAATTTCCGATTTAAAAAAATAAAAAAATAGGCGAGTGCGACCGAGTGAGATGCCGACTGCGACCGCGAGTGAGACTCGCTGACATAAGTCACGCCGAGTCAGTGCCCGACACGGCTGCCACCCCGAGTGCGACCGAGTGCGATTTGGTCTTTAAAAAAATTGTGGTCAAATTATTATTTTATACTCTTTGAACCCTAATTTTGGTCCCCCCATTTCCTTCCCTTCGTATTTTTTCCCTTCTCACTCGTTCTCAACCGCTGTCAACTGCGACATGTCCGCCCCTCCAGCACCGCCACCGCCGCCGTCGTCGTCGCCGTTCTTTCACGCCATGACTGCAGCTTATGAGGTTAGTTCCTCTAACTATGGTAAAATTTCATATTAATGTTTATATTTTTCATGAATTAAATATATGGTAATTTAATTCATGTTATATATGGTTGATTTATGTCGTGTGTGTTAATATATATGTGTGTTTGAATTTGTTGAAATGTGTTATTTTTGGAAATTTATTTTTGATAAATGTTGATATATGCGTGTGTTAATTTATTGAAATATTTTAATTGTTGAAATGTTGTTGTATGCGTGTGTTATTAATTTGCTGAAATGTGTTAATTGTTGAAATTAATATAAATGTTATTTTTTTGTTTATTATATGCGTGTGATCACGAGAATTTGGTTTATTTTTTTTGTTTATTTGAATTATATGCATGGTTATTTGAAATTTATCTATTTTTTATTAATAATTTACAAATATTTATTTGTGATGGTATTATATGTACAGATTGAATGGATTAGACCTGATATACATGGTGTATCTTGTAAAATAAACTTATGCACTAAAGTTTTGGTATTAGATCACATTGATGCAACTTTACGGTCTGTAGGAGGTGCTCAGTTGTTAGAACAGTTTAAGTATGCACCTTTTGGCAATTTATTAAATTGAAAAAATCAGGGTCCAAGTGCATCTCAACCACTTTTAGAATTATTAAGTTACCAAATTAGATCTCCCACCCCATCGAAGTTATGGTTTTTAATTGGTGGACAACCTATTAGATTCTCAGTGACAGAGTTTGCCTTAGTGACTGGTTTTATGTTCGGATCTAGTAGTTTTGATGTATCAGCACGTTATGACTCAGCTAGTAATACAGTGTATAACACAGTTTTGTGGTGGTAGGTCTATTAGTGTGAGTGTTTTGTTAGGCCTACTCAAGGATAAGAAAGTAGATACCACTCGACATGTCTTGTACTTGAAGGTACTTGGGTATTCGGAGAAGCGTAAGATTGAGCCATAGATGTATGAATTAGTTGATAAGTGGGATATTTGGTGTGGATTCCCATGGGGTGCATACGCTTATCAGTCGTTACAACATTATATCACGTATGTTCCCACCACAGTTGCTGAGCTTGGACAAAGCATTCATCTTGGGGGACCGATTTGGGCTTTGCAGGTAAAGTATTATAACGTTTAGTGTTTCATTATTGTGAAATAATTTTAATTAGTTGGGACATATATTTTTGTAGGTCTGGTCTTACGAGGCCATTTCGAAGTTGGGAGCTGAGTGTGGTAAAGTGAAGAATCCGATGGTTATTCCAAGATTCTTGAATTGGAAGTTTAGCTGACCAGAGGCTAGTTGGAGGACTTTTTTTGCTGATTTGACTGTAAGTAATTTCTATAAATATTTATAGAATTCTATTTTTATTTACTTACAATATTTTTGTTATTGCAACTCACAGCCTTGTCTGTTCTATATCCTACTGCTGAGGAGGAAACGAGTGCATATTATGTGTCTAGTCAACAAGAGAACCCCATTGGTGTTATGTTTCACATGCCCAGTCAGGAGATGAGATGACGGTCTCCCTATTCTGTATAGTCGAGCAGCCCATGCAGGAGGACATGATGATGGAGGAGGGGGAGGACATGATGATGAGGGACCTATTGGAGAGGAGCGACAACTTGCTATTGAGGGACCTAATATTGATCGGGGCGGTTTAGGAGACGATGATGATCAGGGGCCTAATGTTGATCGGGGGACTCGTCAGGGTTCAGAGCACGAGACACACGGTTTTAGGGGATCTCGTAGGCGCAGTCGTTCGACACGACATGGTTCTTCATCGAGTGGAGACTCTGGTGATTCTCGGAGATTATGTGGATCACGAAGATTGTTGGCTCTGATCCGGGAAACAATATCAGCTGCTGTTACTACTGCAGTGCCCACTGCAGTCAATGCTGCAGTGCCAGGTGCAGTTGATCGTGCAGTGAATGCTGCACAACTCCACCATATATTTCTCGCTAGGTTGATGTCTTATAGTTAGGATTTACAAAGTCGTAAAAGTCCAACCCAACATGCCTGTCGTAATTAAGATTAAGTTAATAGCAAATTAAAAATATTATTTAAAATTAACTTATATACGTTTACCGAATGGCCGCAGCGGCGTACGGTATGAGGTCCAGTTGGAACTCACGACAATCGCACATAGCTGACTCAAGGTCAACCTTCCAAGTCTTTCTCCATCGATCACCTTCATTTTCATTGATGATATGGGTACCACTGAATATGTGTGTGATATCTCTACCAATGGAGTAACTTTTGCAACAGCCTCCTCGGTCAAGATATCATCGCGCGCAGATGCCTTAGCTCGTTTTTCATCAAACCATTTTCAAGAATACCTCTGTAGGTGTAAATAATAGAGCATACAGGCAAACGTCGGGCATCCAGTAAGCAAGCATTGAACACCTCAGCTGTATTTGATGTCAAGAAACTATATCGACGTACGCGACACTGTGACCTAGCCCATCGCTTTGGTCCTACCTCCAATAGTTTCTGAAAGACTGCTGGTTTCTTTTGATTAATCTTGTCCATCGCTTGTTGATATGTTGCAGACCGGTAAGCGTAAGTAGCACGTTGGTAGAGCGCAACTATGTCAGGACCGAACCCTGTCATTTTATTGAGTAGATGGTAAAAACATAAGCCGTGTGGGACATCAGGATAAACTTCACTCATCACATTGGAGATGCTAATGTGTTGGTCGGAGACAATCAATAATTGATCATTGCATCCAAAAGAAATCCGTAATCGAGACATGAACCATTTCCAACACTCATCATTCTCGATGCTGCCGACACCAATAGCAAGTGGAAAGATATGTTCGTTACCATCTTTTGTGATAGCAACAAATAACAAGACTTTGTTTCTACCCTTCAAATGAGTGGCGTCAACAACGATCACCTGTCTTAATAATCCGTTCTCAAATGCACTTCGAGATACACCTAGAGCAACAAATAAATGATGAAATCTTCCATCGGGTGCAATCTCCAAATCTGTTAATGTACCCGGATTGCATTATCGTAACACCTTCAGATATTTGGGCAGGATAAAAAAGAATCTTCTATACCATCGTATATCATCGAAATTGCTGCATTTCGAGCTTTAAGTGCGACACCATAGCTGGTACGGATGCCAAATGATGCCTGCAACTCCGCCATGATTTCTCGTGGTTTTATGATTGATCCTTGTCGACACATGATACGTGCGTAAAATGACCCGTATTTTGATATGTGAACATGCTTGTTTGTGGTTATTTTACTCCCGTATCATATGTTTTTGTCGTATTTTGTTTGTGTTTTCGTGTTTTGTGTGTTTGACTTGTGTAGGATAGGTTTTTGGCATAAACAAGCATATTTGGTGGAGTTTTGGAGCAAAATCGCAAGATTTTGGAGTTTGGAGGCTTCGACCGGTCGAGCGTGGGCAGGATCGGCCGAGCGGGAGTTCAGAGAGCTCGACCGGTCGAACCTGTGCAGGATCGGCCGAGCGGGAGTTCAGAGAGCTTGCCCGGTCGAGCCTGTGCAGGATCGATCGAGCGTGGCCGGGCTGGGACTTGGCTCGGTCGAGCCATGTGTCGATCGGCCGAGCCAAGTTAGTTTTTTGGCGGTTTCTGGCAGTTTTTGGTGGCCCGGGCGAGCCAAACTTCGACCGGGCGATCCGAGGGCCTGATTGCTTGCATATAAAAGGGGAATGAGCGGTTATTTGAAGAACTTTTGTCATTTTTCACATACGATAGCTAGATTTTTCCCAAGATTCCATTTTTCATTTCCAATTCATCATAATCCTAGAACATCTAGGAGATTAATTCATCAATACTTGGAAGAGATTGAAGATTGAAGGCGGTGGATCAAGTCAACCAATCCAAATTGGGGAAGAATCTTATTTCTACTTTCAAATTGTAATGAAGTTCATTGAATTCCAAATTGTATTTGCACAATTGAAAGGTATGAAGTTCTAAACCGTTTTGGATGTTGATTTGAGGAAGGATGCATGAGAATTTGGTATGAGAATTGTTTGTTTACTTTCCTTTGAGAGCTTGGATTTCACTAGAGCTTGTTCCTTACCTCTTAGGTGTAGGTAATAGCCAACTTAGGAGGTAGTTGACGTGAACGTTGCAGCCAACACGCGGGCAGAATCGTCGTGAATAGTGTTAATTCATACAGTTTTAGTTCCAATCCCTGTGCGGTGCTAGGTCGTAGGGCAATAATTGACGAACCATTTGGAGTGGTCTAGGGCTAAATAACGTGACTGTTTGCTAGTTCTAGATCATCAACCGGTAGCTCGCCGTGACAAGGGATTATCGAGTGTAGGGTCGATTTCTCAATCTCCTGGGAATTAAATAATGTTTGCAACAATGATTAACCAAATTTGATTGTATCTCTACTCAATTCAACATCCTATCTTCCTAGCTTGAGTATTGTGATTGTCTTGGTTTACCATATTGAGAAGGATTGTTCGATTAAATTTTGTTGTTTAAATTCGTGTATTTCCTATATTGATAGCATAGATTTGAATTGCATGTTTAGATGATTAGAAATTACTCAACGATGAAATCATGCTTAGCTATAAGACTTCACTTGAGTAGCTCGGTATTCTAGTAGGCGAAGCAAGAAGAACTCGGATTGATATTTTATTCTTGAGTGTGGTTGAGAGTTTATTGTGATTGAACTTTTACCGCATCAAGTTTTGGCGCCGTTGCCGGGGACTTCATTTAGTAGGTTGCTAGATATTGGGGGAAAAGTGAAGCTTGTAGGCTAGGTGTTTGTGTTTTTGCTTATGTGAATAATTTGTTGTTTGTTTTTGTATATGTTGGTACTTTGAGTTTGTCGGATTGTTGTAGGTGTAAAATGGAGAATCATTGTGGAAGTAACACGGAGAGATTGTATTATTTGCAAAGACAAATGGAGAAAATGAAGGCCAAAATGATAGAGAGACAAAGGCCACGAAGGACGATCCGAAGTGTGTATGAGAACATGTGGGGAAATGAATACCAATGGCCGGAAAATAAAAGAGATTACCAAACGGTGGAAACCGTAAAAGAGACTAGTGAAAATGGTTGGTTGGAAAGCCAATTGGATTTAATGCAAGAACAACTTAGGTTGTTAAGGAGTTCAAATAGGAAAAGTGAGGATGTCAAGGAAAGAAAATGTGAGGTGAATGAGGAGATATTTGAGGACACTCCAAAGCAAGAATCGACCATGGCCAAGCAAAGAAGTGAAACAAAGCAAGAGGAGAAACCTTTGCAAGTAGAACTCAAAGAAGAAAAGATTGTGGTGTTGCAAGGAGAAGAATCAAGGGAAGAAGGTAAAGAGTTACCTCAAGAAGAGAAAGAGGATGATAGCACCAAGGAGGAGAGGATACAAATTGAAAGTGAGAAGAATGGTGTTCTTGTGATATCTTCCCTTGTTGAGTGGTGACCTGTTTTTACATTAGAGTCAACAACATGACCCTCACTTGTTGAGTGGTGACCTGTTTTTACATTCTCCTCCTCCTCATATGCATGCTCGTATTCTTCATGTGGAGGCTCATCATTTAAGTTGGGTATTTGGGAGCTCCAACTACCACCTTCTGATGACGTACCAAAAATCAATTAGTCCCCAAATCTTTGTAGATCTTCCAAACATGGACTAAAATGCTGGTAAATTGGTGGACTGCTTGATGATAAGAACGGCCTGTATGAGGATGACTCCCGATGTGAAGTCCCAACATCGGTACTCGCCGTATGATTCATAACAATATAAACATGCGGCTCCGAATAAAGAGCAACCAGTCGTTGAAGCTCCAGATCCGATACCAACAATGATTTTACAAATCTCCCACTTTGGGATTGGGCAGTGTAATAAATATTATACTCACCGTGTATAGATTCCGCATAAAAAATAAGTTGAATGTTGCTTCTTAATGCGGTTATGGAAATGTTGGCGATTGGTATATAAACCAATCGTTCTTGTCCGGCAATGTAGTTGCACGAGTCGTCCCATTGCCCATTGTAGTGAACTATTACACTGCACAAGTGCTCTATTTTCAGAAGCAAAAAAATTTATTTTGATGAAGAGAGACAGGTAATGAAAATGAAAGAAAAGTTGAAGTGCGAAGAAAATGAAAGAAAAGTTGAAGTGCAAAGAGAAATGTGTATGTCACGGCGAACTTCAATTCAATTATATAAGTTAATGAGTGTCGGCAAATACTCATAAATAATTGAAGGATATACAATTGATAAAATAAAAAAATTGAATTGATTAATATTTTTCAGCAATTTCATTGTACGATTCATTACCCTTCACATAATATTTCCAGAAAAAACTATATCATAGGTATGCAGTATGCATGGACTCATCAAATCAATATGTTTGAAAACTTTATTGCATTAATATGCAACGACGAAATAAGTAAAAATCTTTTTGCAAAATCAACTAAAAAGTAATGCAACTATTTTTTTAAAATTAAATACGCGACTTATATTATTAAAAGTAAAATACATAATTAATTAAAACATCTATTTTTTTTTAGAGAGACCGGGTCGCCACCGATCCCACTCGGTGGCACTTAGTCTCACTCGCTCGGCCCCACTTCAATAATTAAATGTTAAAATAATTAAATAATTGAGTGCGACCGAGTCACCATCGGTGTCACTCAGTGGCACTCGGTTCACACTCGGTGGGGGCCACAGACAAAAAATATATTTTTTAAATTATTGAGGGCGACCAAGTGGCAATCGATCCCACTCAGTTCGCGCTCAGTGGGCCCCAGTCTCAACCATATTTTCATTTAAAATAAAAAAACCGAGTGAGACTACTATTTTTCCACGAAATTTTCAAAATGACGAGTGCTACCCTAATTATTTATTTTAGTGGGTAAATAAATTGATTTTGGCTCATAAATCTATAAAATTTGTTATAAACCAATTTTAACTAGAGGGAATAATTTTTAATAGCAAAAGTTATAAAACACATCCACCAAATAGCACCTCTTATGAAAAACTCCACAAAATAGCAAAAATGTACTTTCTCTGTCAAAACTGTCTCAATCTCCCAATCATTTTTGTCGATTAGTGTGAAAAGTCCAACTGTTTGATTATTTTATTATTATTCATTTAGGGTTGAATTTAAAATGTAATAAAAAATTTGGGCGGACTTCAGATTTGAAAATGGGATGGAACTCGCTTTGAATTGGGCTAGAAGTAAATCAATTCAGATGGAAGTCGGCCATTCTAGCTGGAATTCGGTACTTGGTTAAATCCGAAATTATTTCGTATGGAATTCGGTTTATTTCTGCTTTATTGTATGGAATTCGTATGAAAATCGGTTGGACTTCGTATGGAATTCATATGGAATTCGGATTAAATCAGATGGAACTCGCTTAAATGAGGTGGAACTCAACAAAAA
>JAPKLW010000035.1:989394-1038177 GCA_026898455.1 Plectranthus barbatus | reverse complement strand
ACCCGTTCCTAATTACGTGGTAATAAAGGGGCGAGTCAACATTGTTATCGTGGTGAAGGTTAAAACAATGTTTTATTAATTAATTATGTTCTGGGTTGAACAAGGAAGAATTAATTAATAAAGAGGGCCCACTTTATTATTTGCATTTGATCCCTGTTCTGGCCCACACACTGCTCAAGCCCAGTTAGGGTTAGGGTTTCTCAAAACCCTAACACTATAAATAGTCTCCACCTCTCAGATCAGATTGTAGCCACCACAGTATATAGTTAATATTCACTTAGAATATTGAAAGAGAGGGGCGACTTTTTGGGCGATCAGAAGGAGGATTTTTCTGATCGAATCCTCCGGCTTTCTGATTCAACTTGGTGGATAATCCTCACCAGATTTCCAAGGAGCAAGGGAACAGATCAGAAGATCAGATCTGTAGGAACACAATCAAAGAAGGAGTTCCATTCCGCTTCAGATCTAACTTCATCGTTAATTCTCCGATCTAGATCTGTAGATCAAACGATTGAAGAAAGGTATAATCCCTAATCCATCCTATACAATTAATTTTGTAGGAGCATGCATAGGATTCACATGGTTTATTTAATTGTATTTATTTTGATACCCTAAGAACGATCCTGCGAAATAAATAACAACTCACGTTGTTGATTGTAGACTCGAATCCTACATTATCAACATCACCACGAGAAGTCTGCATTGCAATTAAGTTTATTAAATTAAATTGTTAAAATAGGACTATAATCTATAATTTATACCTCTGCTAGGTGAGAACGTGCCTGACGCTGCTCCAAAAGGCTAGATAACGTGGGCTAATGTTGTGGCTTGGGTTGAGTAGACGAAGCATCTGATTGCCGGCACGACGAAGTAACCACTGATGGGTTTTGTATACTGAAAGCATTTATTACAATGTGCATACAACGGTTTATTTATCCTATCTGTTAACAATCTTACATGTATGAACAATGGTATCCTCTTGTCTCACCGATAGGGATGATTTTGCTGCATGTAGTAGATCGCGGAAGACTGTATGATCACTTGACCAAGTGAGACATAAACCATAATCACAGCCGAGACAGCGTGTGAGGATACGTCTGTCCGGATGGCTGCGGCATTGTCGGAATAAGTAGCTTGTCTTGGTTACTTGACATGCTGATACGCAGAGGTGGCGTATTGATGGACCGCAGTGAGATATATTCGTCTGTCTGACATCAGCGAATAAAAGATCTCGTTATATTGATTGAGTCCAAACCCTAACAAAGGTTCAGGGGTTTGCATGGGTTGACTGTTGCTTTGACTTGCCATGGTGGAGAGCCAACACAGCGCGCTCGTATATCCGCATCTTGGGTAACAGCAGTTCGTGTAGTACTACCTGAGACTGAACTTAGGTAACCATATCTGAGTAATAGGATGGGAACATTCCCTGAGGAGCTCAATAACATTCATCGTGCCAAAGTCCTACAGGCTGATTAAGTTCAGGCACGAGTGATAAGGTTTGAGTGGTACTACTCAGGAATAATAAGATATTAATTAATTGTAGTGAGAGCTTGTCAGAGGCTCCGATTAATTAATGAATGTCTGGTAACCTTAAATATGGGGATTCTCAATTAATGCAACCCGTTCTCACAATGTGGTAATAAAGGGGTAGGTCAGTATTAATTCTGTGGTGAAAAAGAATTAATATTAATTAATTAATTGTGTCCTGGGTTGTGGACATGGGAATTAATTAATTTATAGGCCCACTTTATTATTTGCATTAGGTCTCAGGTCTGGCCCAAATAAGTGTGCTGAATTGAGCCCAGTAGCCCGTTAGGGATAAAACCCTGGGTCTATAAATAGACCACTCTCTCTGGAAACCCTAGCCACCTTTGAACACATTCAAATCAGTGAAAACCTAGGGCAGAGAGAAAGGGGCGCCGTTTTACTGGGAGAAGGAGGAGAATTTCGATTCTGGTCCTGCTCAAGCCACAGATCTACGGAGTCCTCACCAGTAGTAGATCTGAACAGCGCCAGGATACAGATCTGAAGATCTAATCTGGAGAACAGATTTTCTTTCTTCCCTCTGTTGTTTTCGAATTTTGTTTTGAAATTAGATTGCTAATTTCTGTTTCCGCAGACAAATTCGAATCGCGTGGTTGAATCGAAGTTTGGATTTCAAACGCGAAAGATTGGTTCAGAGACTACGGAATAACGGTAAATCCTAAATCCACAATCTTGTATTAAATTCATAGGAGCATGCTAGGGTTTTGTGAATTTGTATTATGAGCAATATCCATAGATCCGATCCGGTTCATTTGGTTTTGGTGATTCGGTTCACGGTAAAACCCTACAACCACTTCATTAATATATTGATTCAAATTGGGCACCACTTCATCCATAATGAAGTGTTTCACATCATCTAGCACAAACTGTTTGATTCTCCTAAACATCCTCTCATCTCTCTCTTGCCTACGTTCTTCCCCGCCCGAAGATGAAGAAGAACTAGGTATCCTTGGCCGTTTCTGTCGTCTCTTCTTTCTCTGTACCGGGGATGGTGGCTCCAAATCATGCCCAGTCTCCATATCGGGCTGCTCAGCATGCAAAATGGGCTCCTCATTCTGCACATATGGCTGCTCAGTGGCAGCCTCCTCCTCCTCCCCAATCTCGTTCGTCAAATCATTGATCTCCACTTCTACCATTGTACCGCCACTAACCCAATCTTCAAACCCAGTGTGTACTGGTATCTCTAGATGAGGGCTATTCTCTTCGAAATCTTCAATCATTGACCCTTCACCTTGTATAAGGGCATGTGTAGATATCGGAGCCACATAACTCACACCCATCTTGTCATCTCCTTGTGCAGATCGCCAATATTGGGTATTTTTCTCAGATGGCGAAGGAGGCAGGGCGGTTAACACAATGAGCTGCAAAATTTAAAAATATATTAGATAATATAATCAGTTTTCCGTTCAAAAAAAATAAAACACTAAAATTTCATTTTATTACCGGTTGGGAGAAGAAGGCTATCCAGTTTTTTACACTGGATCTTCTGAACCGCCACTTCAGCATGCGTGGCTTAGCATTGGCTTTAACTAGCCGGGCACATGCCTGCCCCAACTCAGGAATGACCTCATAGGCCCAAACCTAACAACATATAAAAAAATTAAACTATTTTCAACAAACATTAATCACAAAGATGAAGATAAAAGATGGTGACAATTTCATACCTGTAGTACCCAAAATGGACTTGGAAGATGAAGGGCTTTTTTCTCAAGTTGAATCCGAGTAGTGGGTATATGCGTTTTGTAATAGAGCAGTGCTTTGTATGCATATGTACCCCATGGAAATCGGTTCCAATCATTTTGATCCTCACTTAAAACATACATCCACTTTTCTATTTTTCTTTTTTCAGTATACCCTAGTCCAAAAAACCAAAATGCTAATATATTGGCCACCCTAAGGTACAATAAACTGTGAGTACTATCAACCTTTTTGTATTGAAACCTATCCAAAAGTTCTTTACTACTTAGGATTTGACCACCGCAAAAGACTTGAAATACAGTACTAGATTCTAAATCATGGCGTGCAGTAGGATCAAAAGTGGCTTTTCCAAAATTCAAACCAGAAATAAGGGCGAATTCACTCTGTGAAAACATGATATCCTGCCCACTGACTCTAAACCTTAACAACTCTGGATTATTTGACTGAGTCTCATGACTAAATAATTCAATTAATGATAAAGACGAACTAAGTCCATTGTCCGACCAATCCAACCAATGTCCAAAAACCCCAGCCCGAAACTCATTAACTAACGCCTCTTGTCCTATATCAAACAATGTCTTCTTAATGATATCTAGGACCTTACATTTATAATATAAATTAGTCTTAGGTTTACTTCCATGGACTTCATATCGAATATAGGCAGCCTGCAGCATATCAAAACCAAACTAACTAATTCAATAAAAATAAAACACAAAAACAGGGAAAAAAACATGCACGCACGGTTCATATGCATATACACGGTTCAAACATATAAAACAGGGAAAAATGGACGAAATTCATATGCACGGTTCAACACATTCGAAAGAAACATTAACCAACCAATTCAAGGCAAAAAAAAAAAATAGAAGAAATTCAATACAAACCACAACAATGCTCATATCAACATGCCCGACTTCAATTAATTTTTTTTTAAATGAGGATGATACCTGTGCAGACATTTCGATGGTGGTTCGTGTTCAGTTCGCCGGTCGCCGGTGGGTGGTGTTCGGTTCGCCGGTGGTTCGCAGATGGGTGGTCGTTCAAACGGACGTGGGAAGGGAAGCCTATTCGAACTCCTGCCGGATTTGTGTGTTTCACGCCCAATTTTTAGGTTAATATGAATTGGAAGTGAAAAGGGATGGAAGTAAACGCAAATTCCATCTTGGAAGTCCGATTTCCAGCTGTAATAATCGACTTCCAGCTGAATAGTTATACTTCCAGCCCAATTTCAATAAAGATTATTACCATTAAATGTGAATTTAATATATTTTTAATCCGAATTCCATCCGAAATATCCGACTTCCATCTCAATTTTATATACTTCCAGCTGGATTGCTATACTTCCAGCCCAATTTCAATAAAAAAAATATTTTAAATAAATCTGGATTTTATATAGTTTTAATCCGAATTCCATCCCAAATACCCGACTTCCATCTCAATTTTATATACTTCATGCTGGATTGCTATACTTCCAGCCCAATTTCAATTAAAATTATTTTAATTAAATCTGGATTTTATATATTTTTAATCCGAATTCCATCCGGATTTATTCGACTTCCATCTCAATGTAATCCACTTCCATCTGAATTGTTCCACTTCTAGCACAATTTCAGTAAAAAATTATTTAAATAAATCTGTATTTAATATATTTTAAGTTCGACTTCCATCTCAATTTAATCTACTTCCAGCTTGATTGTTCCACTTCCAGCACAATTTCAATAGAAACTTATTTAATTTAATCTGGATTTAATAAGCAAATAATTTTTTTCCAGATTTTCCCGTTTTTGATTTAATATATTTTAAACCCGACTTCCAGCCGGATTTGTTCGAGTTCCAACTGTACGGATATTTCCAGCCGAATTTAAAATATTGCACAAGAAATATTATATTTAATTGTTTTCTATTATCTGCAAATAAATAAAAAAATGAGTTGAGTCAAAAAAATAATAAACAATGCAGTCGTTACATATTTCACAAAAATCAAGAGAAGTGATGTTGTGATTAAGACATTTTAACCTAAAAAAAGTACACTTTTGCTATTTTGTGGAATTTTTCATAAGGCTTGTTATACATTGGTTTTGCTTTTTAAATTTGGCTATTTCAGATTTTGCCTCGTTTAACTAATAGATTAGACATAAGTGTCAAAATATTTGCAATCAAATTATTGGTAAACTAATTCCAATGCTAAAAATTGTACTTTTAGCTAAAATTGCAATGACATGATAAAACTGACTAAAATTGATATGTATTTTACCAAAATGACTATTTCAAATAATTAAGACTTAATTCAATATGTTAGGAAAAATATCGGAATAAAATATTCATATTTGGAAAATATAATTCAAATAATTTGATCGAATCAGTGATAAGATAGTAATTTATGATGATAATAATTTAATAAATATTATACTCCCTTCGTCCCGTTTAAATAGGTCCCTTTCTTTTCGGCACGAAAATTAAGAATTGTGAGTGTAGAATAAGTTGGTGGAATGAATATTTTATTATTGAATGTGAAAAGGTTGCCATTTTTGGAAAGAGGCCAATTTAGTTGGAACGCCGAATTCGGTAAGTAGGTCTATTCTAGCGGGACGGATGGAATATTAATTTTAGGAAATTTAAACGTTATTTATATAAAATAATATATTAAAATTAGTTAATAGTATTAAATATCATACATTCATTTGGAAAAAAAATGGTCTTAACTATAGTATCATTATCGTTATAAACGGACGGGTGCGAACGTGATATGAGAATCAACTTAAAAATTTACTCAAATTTTTGTTTAATTGGGAATTAAGTCCCAATATTTGACAAAATAGGGACATTTACCTCAATTTTTCATATTATGAAAATTTACCTCGATGGCGATTGTTGAAATTAAAATTTTGCTGAATCATATTATAAAAGCACAAATTATAATTATGCATTAACCCATTTTAAAAACATATGACTCAACATATAAAAAAAAGGGGGGATAAGGGTCAATTTAGCCCTCCGACTATTCTGATAGGAACATATTAACCCCTGCATGATTATTTGGCTCAATTAAGCCCTTTGACTTTTAAATTTGGCTCAATTTAACCCTTCATCCTATAAAATTATTGTTTTACCCCTAATAGGAGAGAGAATGTATTTACTTTATGATTTTATTTTAATTTCTCATTGTTTATTACTTTGTATATATTTTAAATTAGTTATTTTTTTTATTTATATTTGTAATCTTCATGAGTAAAAATAATTAATATAAAATATAAATAATAAATACATCAATATTATTCTAAATTTAATTAAACTTTAGTGGGTGGTTATACTGTTTATTTAATTATATTTGTATTTTGAGTATTTTAAATGTTTTTGTTTAATTTGCTATTTTCAAAAAGTTTTTAAATTTTAAATTGATTTATATATATATAACATATATCAAATGTTAATTATATTTTAAGTGTAGTTCCGCCACGAGGATAATGTAATCTTTTTTTTTATGGTGGATAAATCTTATAAATTACAATCCTTTTTAAACATATATACATAATATATATGTTCTTTTTAACATGTAACATCAGTTCTTTTTTTAAAATTATTATTTAATTAATATTATAACTTAGAATCCTTATGTATATTATAAAACTGTATAAACTATGACTAATAAAAAATTAAATTTATCCATTAAAAATATTTAAGATTAAAATAAATGTAAACAAACGATAATAATTTAGATTTTTATGAATAATTTTAATTCATCATTTTGGATAAAAAAATTCGTTGTATGATCATCGTCCAAATTAAATGGTGAAACAAGTCAAGAACAATAACATCACAAATTCACAATTATCTTTTAATTAATGGCATGTTCATATGGTGTTATAGAATTAGTTTTAAAATTAGAGTTTGAAATATAAATTATTGGAGTAGTTCAATTAAATAAGTTTGAAAATAATATTTATTTCAACTCATGTTTTATTGATAGATTAATTTATTATTTTGTATTTTTAAAATTATTAAGTATAAATACATTTTATTATTTAGATAAATTAAATGTATAAATAACAAACAATTAAATTAATATTAAAAATGATAAATAATTGAAAATTAAAGATAAAATCATAAAGCTAATATGTTCTCTCTCCTAATTAGGGTAAAACTGTCAATTTTTAAGATGAAGGGTTAAATTGAACCAAATTTAAAAGTTAAAGGGTTTAATTGAGCCAAATAGTCAAGTAGGGGCTAAAATGCTCCTGTCAGAATAGTCGGAGGGCTAAATTGACCCTTATCCCAAAAAAAAATTTGGGACAAATTTAATTTATCAAAATATTGAGATATAAGAAGAATATTTAAGTAAATTTTATAGTTGATCTATTTAATAGAGGTAAAATTAATAATTTTTCTTTTATATATATATAATCAAACTGCACACTAACCTGATCCAAAAGAAATAAAGGAAGCAACTGGCCTAACACATAACAAGGGTTTCGGAATAACCAATGGCGTCTTCTCTCATGGCTACTCAATCCACTTTTCTTCTCCACAATCCCACCACCACCCACCGTCGCCTCGCCGCTGCCGCTTACTCGCTCCCCTCACCCCAACCCCGCCTCCGCCTGACTCTCTCTAAACCAAATTTCATCCCCTTTTCCCCTCTCGCAAGATCAAGAATTTCCGCCTCCGTTTCCGCAGCGCCGACAAACCCGCTGACCAAATCGCATCCGGATATCCTCTCCGGGTCGACCCGGACTGTCACCACCCTGTTTGCCCTCGGCCTGGCCGTGTCGAGAGTATTCGCGCAGGGTTTATTGAATTTGGCGGTTCAACTGAAGGAGCCACTTATCCGCACAGCGGGCCCCGCATTCTTCGCGGCGGCGAAGGATGTTCCGACGGGGTCGCTGAACACGCCCTTCACGGTTGTGGCGGCGGGGATGGCGAAGTGGTTGGATTTGTACAGTGGGGTTTTGATGGTGAGGGTTTTGCTGAGCTGGTTTCCCAACATCCCGTGGGATAGGCAGCCGCTATCTGCAATTAGGGATTTGTGCGATCCCTATTTGAACCTCTTTAGGAACATCATTCCCCCAATTTTCGATACGTTGGACGTCAGCCCGCTCTTGGCGTTCGCCGTGTTGGGGACGCTGGGTTCGATTCTCAACAGTAGCAGGCAAGCTTACTGATTGGATGTCAATAACTACGTCTGTATTTGGGGTTTAAGAAGTGATGATATTAATGAAAGTTTTGTAGCAGTTTTGATTTTTGGGTTGTCGGTATTGTTGGATTGAAATTACACAATATGTTGAACTTAGATAAATTCAGAGCTTAAAACTGAAATAAATCGGTGTTGCTGCAATTGCTTGTGCTTGTGTGGTTCATTACAGGGTTGTTTCTACTTCATTCTTGACTTCACTTTCTATGGATTTCAATCAAGGGTGATGCACTTTCTCTAATTCTTGTCAATAATGTGAGATGGATTTTGTGTTCATTACATAATACTCACTAGGAGTGTTTGTGCAAAAGAAAAGACTCTCCTTGGAGAAAGTTTTGATGGGACTCAAACACATCATCATCTTTTGCTTTCAAGATCACTCACTGGATCACAGTATATATCTACCACATAACATAATTGCTATGAAGCATGCTTGAGTTTAGAGGATGGACTGATAATCCCCATCTAATGTCCAAAATTGTGGAATAGTTAACCTCCACGCAGGGTGGATTTGGAGTTCGTTGAACTGTGAGTATTTATCTTTCTGATATGGTTATATTCTGTTTCAAATTATATTGATATATATATATTATTACAGGATTAAGTTATTTAATAGTAATATTCTTTGAAACCTTGGGATATCCCTACACTGCTCTGCTGTATTATCTTGAAATCCAGTTGCCTCATTCTGCCATCTTTTTTCTTCTTGTGGGGAAAGGTGTCTGAATCTGGTAACTGCTTTGTATATTTGTAATGAAAAGGAAGTGAATGTGAAGTATAGAGTTGTTAAGTGGTGATGATCATTTCATTATTTGTTTGAAACAAAGTTTGCCGGCCCCAAATAGGTTCACCCATCCTAAATAGGGTTTATTAATCACCAATAGGGTATATTAGATGGATTTGACTTGGGTTAATGGATGCCTAACCTTTAACCTTCCTAAGTTTGCCTCATTTTTCATCACCAACCAATCAAATGCATTCTCTCTTTGCTTGATCATTTAACCTTCCTAAGTTTGCCTCATTTTACATCACCAACCAATCAACTGCAATCTCTCTTTGCTTGATCATGTATCCGTTGACAGAATAAATTCCGTAAATGATTGATCATTTGATTTGAAAAAATGGATGATTGAGACATTATCCCATTAATTACAGGAGATTTTGAGATAGATTTTGAGATTGATCCATATCCGAGTATCCTCCTAAGTAAGATTTATGAATATAATTGTTCTACTCTGTTTATAATGTACATTAAAGTTATATTGCATTATATAACTCTTTCTGAGGTTGTAAATGAACTTAACTCTTTGTGAAATACTTAGATCTCGCCTCAATAAAAGCTTGTTCGAGCTTATTTAGTAAAGTTTGTTTATTAAATGAATTAAATTTAGCTATAATTAGTAAAAAAAATATAATAATTAATTTGATAGAAGTATTATTTTCATGATTTAATAGTAACAATCATGATAAATTTTTCTATTAATAATTTTTTTTTGAATTTGAGCATATATATATGCTAATTTTAGAATAAATAATTTTTTTCTTTCAAAATGATAATAAATATTTAAATATATTCTACATTTAAAAAAATATATTTAGGCTTGAGTTTGATAAAATTCGAGTCTTCCCTTTGTGTATATTACATTTTAAAATTAAATATAACTTTGTTTAGTCTAATCAAGAAACGGAGCTAAAAAGGTTATGTTCTTAATTTCTTATAGAGAATCATCATTAACTTATTAAAGTCTGTCTTTAAATATTTTACGTTAAGGGGTGTTCGCGGTTTGACCGAAACCGTTCAAACCGGCCAAACCGTATTTATTTGGCCGGTTTGGCCGGTTATAATTTTGATTTTCAAACTTGCAGTTTGAAAATTTTGAAATCGATCAAAACCGGTTCGGTTCCAGTTTGGTTGCCCAAACCGGCTGTTTCAACCGGACCGGCCGTATACAAATTTATATATATTTGTTTAGATATTTTACAAATGTTGTGTATAGATTACTTGAATATTGTGACTTGGTTCTGTGTGTTGGCCTAGGTTCAATCCCTCTTCCGTACTCTTTATACCCATTTTTATTTGTTTCATTTAAAACATTTACTCCATAAGATAATATGAATGTTTACATGTAATATAATATATAAGTATGATATACTTATTTTTATGTGTACTTATTATTATTATTAATATTCACATAGATAATTTTCTAATTACTTTATTGTGAATTATTTATTTATTTATATATTGTCAAAGTTATATATCTTAAAAAAATATTATTTACGATTCGCAAATATATTATCTCATAAATTTAAAGTAAATATCTTATACAGTATTACAATAAATCAATACTTGTTACATTAACTCTATTTTTATGCAAAAAAACTTTGTACATCAAACTGTTATTTAACATAATAATATTTTTCATATATACCATTCGGTTTTGTTTTAATATATATATAGATATAGATTATAGTGCATTGTTGAAATTTAGAACAAGTTTCATTCCGAACCGTAAAACCGGTCGGACCGAACTATTTTTTATATGGTTTGGCCGGTTTGGTTTAACTAAATTATTCGGTCGGTTTGGTTTGAAAAAATCTCAAACCGTACTTATTAATTTGACCGAGATTTTTTCCCGAAACCGGCCGAACCGAACCGCGAACACCCCTACTATAGTAGTTGTCGATGGCCACAGGCACAGCCACCAAAACTCATCATCATTATAATGAAGTACTCCATATTTAATATTAATTCAATTTGCGGTGAAATATAAAAGAAAAGGTAAAATAAGTAATTCTGAAAAATGGTGCTGAATAATGGAAAATCTGTATACTCCCTCCGTCCCGGCTGAATTGTCCCGGGTTGACCGGACACAATAACCAAGGAGTGTGAGTGTAAAGTAAGTTGAGTGGAATTAATATTTTATTGTTGAGTGTGAAAAAGTTGCCTTTTTAAGTAATGAGACAATTGAGGTGGGATGGATAAAAAAGGAAAGTGGGACAATTGAGGTGGGACGGTGGGAGTACAATGCTAATGGGCTAACTAAGATATTTAAGAAGAGTTGGGGGACTAAATTGAAATTTCCAATACTCTGATTGTCGGAATACAAAACCCTCGTAAAACCATTCCCCGTCCAACTTCCGATTTCCACCGCCACTTTTCCGATGCTTTCTCTAGCGAGAAGAATCCACCCGCCCTACAGAATTCTCCAGATTGCGGGGCCGCAACTTCGGCATGCTCGAACTGATGCTGTCTCCGACCGCCCACCTCGTAGCCGCAGGCGATCAAAGTTTTCACCTTCGGCGATGTTGAGGAAACCCGAAGATAAGTCAGAGTGGTGGGTGGTGGACGGTGAGATGCACGAAATCGGGGAAAATGTACCGCTGCGGGAGCGGTTCGTGATCCCTAGGGATAATATCCCTAATAAGCGCCGAAAGCAACTCCGAGAGCAGTTCATGCGCCGCACTCGTCTCGTCCTTAAAGAATCTGTTAGTTCCCCCCTCTCCGTCGTTTTGAAGTTTTCGTTTTCATGCCTTTTGGTTTATTTGCGATTAATTATGTTGTACATTTTGCCAATTCTTGATTTAAGTATCGAGGTGTAAACGAAGTGTGAGATTGAGGGCGAGGAGGAGAAACTTTGAGAATCTTGGATAAGCACGATGTGGTGGAATTCAGAGTTCATTTTTATTAAAATTTAATAGTTAGTAATGATTGCATTTGGTTGAAATGAACTTGAACAATCTTGTTTTTTTTTTTCAATTGAAAGGAGCATGAACCTTGGTGCAAAAGATACATGGAACTATATAACGAACTCAGAGAAAATTGGGAGAGGTTGTATTGGGACGAGGGCTATTCAAAGAAACTTGCTCAAGATCATGCAAATTATGACTCTCCTGAAGATGATGACGAGGATTTCAATCCTTACAGGTTGGTGGCGTTTATCTATTCCACCAATGCATTATTCGTCTATGTGAAATAGTCCATATGTTTCAAGAAAATTTGGGATGGCATGCCTGTGTAACTATATGTTGATCAGCATAATCAAATGACCTTAACTCAGTAGAATCAATGTTAATCTGTTAATCATTGTTACTATTTATAGATTGATGACTTCTGGTAAACAATTAGATTGTACAATAGAATCAATGATTCTTTCTCTTTTTGCAGGAATAGACAGCCCCGACCTGAGCAAACCAAGGTAACGAAACTTCGTGAAGATTAGAATCTTTTGAACTCTGCATATTCTTGGATTCATTTAGTTGATATCGACAGTTCTGTCATTTTAACATTTAGACTTGTATTCATTCTCACCCTCACCCATCAAGTGACTCGAGAGCTAACACATGAAGTTTGGAATGTTATTAGCTGATTTCTTAATTAAAAAGTGTTGCCTTAGACCCTCAGCATTCTGTTAGCGCTTTTTCTTCATCTCATTTCAACTTGACAAAAAAACCGTGCAGGATCAATTTGTGGGGAGAAGCAGGGAAGGTGACATTTGGGAAAAGGCTAGCCAAATCCGTGACAAGTTTGAATATGATAGAGAGAGAAGAATGAGAGAGAAAGGTAAGTTAACTTGGTTTCTATTTCACTTGCTCTAGTTGTACTTGTGTTGTTTGTCATCTGATCTACAGTACATACAAATCTGTAAAACAACTATAGAATTGATTGTGTACATTCTAATGAAAGAATGCGCCTATAGTTTGTTTGTGACTTATTTTTCGATTCACAGTTCTTTATGTTGCATTGGCATCCAATAATTCAGCTTTATACTAAATGCTTTTGTATTTGCAGCATTTGCACCGATGAATGCAGCAGCGGAGGATGATAACATGAATCGAAGAATCTCGAGAAATGAACCCTTCGACATAAGCAGATACATTTCTGAATCTGAGGGGAATGACTGATTAAGAATATAAGCTGGAAATTCTGATGTGAGATGGTGAATTGCAAGGTTCATCAAGATCTGGATTATGAGTGAAGAGCATATTGACGCTGCATGAAAAATCAGAACATCTACGTTGTAAACTAGTTTATAGTTTAGTTATCCTCATTTAAGGTCTGAAATGTTTTGTTCATTTTCTTGATTTCTGTTAACTTTTTTTAATCACATGTCAGTTATTACAATTATATATGTACCATCTCCTTAATTGAATAAACATATACATAAAACATGAGCTCTTGCATCTTGTTAATAATCAATTTTTTTTGTTATCTCAAATCTTTGCTGATATATACACTGAGCTGCTTCAACTTTTTTACCATCTCAATATTATTGTTTTGATTCCAACATTCAGACAAATAATAACCGTTACACAAGAGTTTCCCAAAAATCTTATTTATTTCAGAATATCAATATATTCGTTAAAACTAATATCACTCTTAATTTGTTATTTTTTCAATTATTTAGATATTCATTATATTGAATCATAATATAGAGGAAATAATACAAAATTTTTAATTCCATCCATAAATTGTAACTATTGGTATCGGTGCCTCTTGAATTTCAAAATTTAAAGAGAGAAAATAATACTCAAACAAGGGGTAGCCGGCGCCAATACTGCAATTCATTTTGGCTTCGACCGCACTTCACCATCGGGAGCAATACCACAGCGTAGATCGCCGGCGGATCTGAAGCAGTGAGCGGCATTTTCCGCTGGAATGAGCGGCGCGCGGCTGTGCGGGTTGTTGGCGGAATTGGGCTACGAAGGTCACGGGTCGTTGGACTCGGACAGCTTCGAATGGCCCTTCCAGTACGACGACGTTCGCCCCATTCTCGACTGGCTTTGCTCCAGCCTTCGCCCCTCCAATGTTCTCTCCCCCTCTGAACTCTCTCAGTTACTGCTACTTCTTACCTTCATCAATTTTGCATTTTTTTAGCTGACTCATTGTTAGTGTGGTAATGACACTCAATTATTCGAGAATATACGCGATTTTGTGGGGTTTTGCTACCTTTTCATTTCCTTTTGGTTTTAGGTGGTTGGTGTCTTCTTCTAGTATGCTTACATTGGAGCAAAATATGATGTAGATTTATTGTTCGCAAAAGTTGGGCTTTTTTTTTTCCCCCTCTATCTGGTTGACCTGATTCTTTGTGCTTTCATTGGTGTGAATTAGGTTATAGACTGTGACCGTGGCATGAATTCAGAGGGATCGAATTGGCATATCTTTTAATTTCTTGTTTAGGGCTTTCCCCAGATATGTCTGTTCCACTTTTGTAACCATCTTGCATTCTTGTTCTGTTGACTAGCCCAGCTTCTTCTTGTCTTGGTGAGTAAGCATTGTTTGTTAAAATAGTGAAACTCATAACGGGAACCTAATTATTGAGAAGATGAAGCCTTATGCTTACTCTATTTGGTTTTCCTTTTCATTTGTTGTATGACAGTCATGTTGCCACTTTCCTTTTAGTGTCGCATACTATTTTTTCTTGGCTGGCATCTCTTCGATCAGATATAAACGATCTTAACCTTGTTATTAACCACCTTCTATTTTTTTGTAGGTATGAGCAGTTTCTGCATGATGGGAAGCTTTTGGAGGTATTGTGATAGTAATATTGTATATTTCCCAATTCGCTTTTTTTTTTAGTCTGTGCTATCACAACCTATTGCTTTCTTTGATTCCTTATCAGTCTGGTACCTGTTTAAATTTCTCTGCTTGTTAAAATGCTCATTTTCTGGTTTGATGTTATGTGCTTTCACTTCCATGGAGATTTTGAAGGGTTTAGTTCCCTTCTTGTCTTTCAGAGGTGATAAGTTACAAGATCTGCTGAGAAATTTAATTGCTCTCAATTTGTAGGAGCCAGTAACAAGATTATCTATCACTTATATGAGGTTAAACTGAGTATATGACGTCACTTTCTGCCCAGAAGTGACAGATTGTAAAAATTTTCTTTTCTTATTTAACTGAGCTCTAAATTGCTAGTTCAGTTTTTTATGACATTTACTCGTTGCATTATGTTTTGGTGCTTTTTTCTCCTCATGGTTAAGTGGTTTTAATATTCATTAGGGAGAAGATTTGGACTTTGCTTATGACAGCATTTCAGCATTCTCGGCCCGGAGAGACAACCAAGAAGCTGTTTTCGGAACTGAAGAAGGATTAAAGGAAATACGGTACTAACTATTTCTTGCCCTTCTTTCAGCATCAACATGAAATTTGATGAAATCTACTAAGAAGATATGGAAGGAATCTAATATGCATGTGTTATATTGCTCAGATTTCATAAACACACACCTAATTATGCACACCAAATGGTCTATAATGTATTAGAACACCTGAATTAAGGTTTCTAACGAAAAATCAAAGCAAATCCACCTTGCTCAAAACCTTATCTGTCATAACCTATCTATTTGAGGAACAATTTGGGTGAGATGATTTTGAGTGCATTGAGTGTAACTGTGGGATACAATGGACAAGAGCTTGACACAAAGAGGTTCAACATAGAATGATTGTTGCTTTGCGCTAAATAAAAATAGTGGAAACTGGAGCTGTTAGCTTTTTCACTGTTATGAAATAATTTCAAGTAATGCCTCTCTATTAAACTTAAATTGTCCTTGATGATGCCCTGCATATCTTTGTTTCCACTACATTAAGCAATACTATCAGATGTTGAAGCAGTTAATTTTGTAAAGAATCTAAGTAGATTCACCTTAACAAATAAGATAATTTTCTTTATCTGCAAGAGTGAGAGGAAAGTAAAAAGACTCTGTTGGGACTTCCATTAATATCTGTTATGTGAAGAAACTTTATTGCATTTATGCTGCCTCACTTCTGTTGCTCACACATGCTTTTCTGTTCAGTGATGCAACTTTAGCAGCAAAAGCTGAAGCATTAGAGTTACAGAAACAGCTCCGGCATCTGCAATACCAGAATGATATGCTCACAGGGCAGGCTTCATCACTAATTCAAGGGAGAAGAGCAAGAGTTACTGCAACTTCCAATGCCAATGGACAATTAACTACAATAGATGATAGCCTTTCAGCAAGGAATGTAGAGGTATGATAATATATATCAACTTTCCTGCTCTCAAAACTTTAGCTTTAGTTTTGCAGGCCATTCTCTTATTGAAGTGATACAGATCTTTTATTTATTATTTGTGGGATATAGATGAATGCAGTTCTTGGACGAATGGGTTCTACTGCTCAAGAGTTAGCACATTATCACTCGGGTGATGGTAATGCTTTTCCTTCTTATTTGAATTTACAAGAAAGAAACTTTTTCTTTGATTCTATGGCTGTGCAGTTTAAGCGGAAAATTGAAAATCCTTGTGAATAAGAACATTTATACTATAACTGAGATGACAGGGAAATATTTTTAATTGCTTTGAAACAATTAACTCAAGGGTTCAACTTTTCTAGATGGACAAAAAGGACTCATTATTGCTAACTTACTAGTAAACTTGAATCCTTGATTTTCTTGTTCTCACCTGTAAAAATCTTGGCTCACATCATGAATACGAGAGATATTCTCCTTCGCTAAATACAATAAACCAAAATGCTTCATCAATGCATTCTGTCCTACATGGAGTTGCCACCCCAACCTCTTGTCTGTTGATGGAATTGTGTATCTGTATGAATTAGCGGGTAAATCTGTAATGAAGAGGATGACAAACCGACAGTCATGTGATCATTTATAGACACTGAGCAACTACACTTAAGTGCACGGCGCCTTTCAAATAATCCGAGTATTAAGTTTGTGTTTTGTGATTCATGTCATCACTCATTACGAGCACCATATCTTCAGGCCTATTTCACTAAGGAAAATAAAAATCAAAATCCCAACCGAAAGTCAAACCTGCAACAGAAGGAGATCACATTATTCTGATGCTGACCCAAACAATGATATACAAGAAGAGGCCAAGCTATTCCAGAAAGGGAATCACATAGATTAAACCAATATAATCACACAATAATGTACGCACAACACACACACACACACACACTCTCCCACTAATTTTAATATAGATGATGACTATGAAATTAAAATTATATCTCGGGTGTTTTGCTTCAGAAAGTTTATCATGTCTTTTGTATACCTATTTAATGGTCTTTTTTATAATATTCTTGGTATGCAGAGGATGGAATTTACTTGGCATACACTGATTTTCATTCATACTTGCTTGCTGATGCTGCCTGCATGAAGGAACTGAGTCAGTGGTTTTCAAAGCAATTAGATACGGTACAAAAGTCTCTTCCTTTGTTTTTATCTTTCATATTAACCCCCTAGTTCCGTTGAGATTTGATTCTAGTGGATTGAAAAACAATTATTTGAGTGTATATAGGAGATCTGTTGTAATCTATAGGCTTATATTTTTGTTCTCTGGGGATCATGTGTTGCCAATAGGGTCCTTACAGATTAGTGGCTGAGGAGGGCAAATCAAAATGCTCATGGGTTAGTCTCAACGAGATCTCCAATGTTTTGGTACGAGGTATCTTTCCACACCCCTGCCTCTTTCTCATGTAGATAGTGAGGTATGCGCTATAGCATGCATAACTGGTGGATCTTTCAACGTTTTTTGAGAAAAAAAAGGAAGCCTTTTCTTCTGTGTTTTAGATATTTTCCTATCTGCACTCTTCCTTACAATGAAACGGTTGGAATATAATGTCCTCAGGAAATCTTTGCGTGTTTTATTCAGGATGATAAGTTCTTTTTCTTTCGAAAACATGCCAAAACCCCAATAAAAGTTTTCGTTCACGACATTGTTAATTATTTGATTCACGTAGCAACGTCCTGAATTTGCTATTGAATTGATGTGCCAGACACTGAAAACACGCAGCACCAACGCCTTACTGAGTTGCAGAGGCTTCGGTCCATGTAGGTACTTCTAATTTCTTAAGTCATGTATTTCAAATTGTCTTGATTTTTACCTTTCGACCTTTAAATTTGAGAAATGACTTCTCTCCGTAATTTTTTGTGTGTTATATAGCACTGGTCTGTTTCAGTTTGAAGGCCTTCTTTTTTTAAGTTTTCTTCAACACCTTAAATAGGCAGTTTTTTTATGTTTGGAGGATATTTTTCTCCTTATTACTTATAGCTGCCAGTCTTCTGCCAGATTTGGGACTAGTGAACGACAATGGGTGGAAGCTCAAGTTGAAAATGCTAAGCAACAATCCTTCCTCATGACGCTTAAAGCTCAAGTAACATCAGATGAAGCTCACATCCATCTTGACCTTCATTCTCTCAGGTAGTTGTCTTCCTCCTTAAATCTTTTCATTGATTGTCCGGTTGCTTCTTAAATGAGATGCTCTTTATTTGTAGATATTTTTCTTCTCGAAATATTGTGCTCTATAATGTTCAACTAGAAATGGTCGTCTTTACCTTTATTTTGCCATTTGCTTTCATTTAATGATTTTGTGAGGACCTTCTTTACTTGTTGGGTGGGCAAAGAGAGGGAGGAAAGACCCTTATGTATACTTCCATCTAATATTTACACGACGTCTTCCAATTGTAGGCGATTTAATTGAAGAATATTAAGAGATCATTCTGGAATAAATCCATTATTTCTCCATGACGGTGAAATAATAAGAAATTCACTCTTTTTGCATCTTGATCTTGCTAACTCCATGGAATTGCTTGACATGGACATGGTGCATGAACTATTATGTTTTAAATAAGCATAAGAAGACATAATTGTCTGGATGGTATGTTCTAAAATGTGATTTGTAGTTCATATCAATCATTGGATTACTTGGAACTTGGGATCAATGCCCCATCATTCTTGCTCATTGATATCTTGAAATAATGGAAGCTTGTTGAGACAGACTTTTTACTTGCTCTCGTTTGTATGTTTCTTCGTTTTTTATTCTTTCTTTTTTTCACTGCTAATATACTGAGCAGGAGAAAGCATGCTGAGCTGGCTGGGGAACTTTCAACTTTATATCGCAAAGAAGAGAAGTTACTATCTGAGGTATGGCAACAACTAGAATTCTGCCAAGATAATAATAATTGCAATATGATCTCAAATGTCACTTTTATCTTCCTGTCATGCATGCACTTCTAGTCATATTTAATATTTCTTTGTTATTTTGAATGCAATTGCTGCTTTTTGTTCAGTAATAGAGGCCTCTATGCATTTTATGGGTTCCAAATTCATGGGTCATTAGGTTGGCAACAGCAGAATGGGGCAATATTTTTTCATCCTGATCACTAAATGAGATTGTTACATGCACTATAGCCCCTGAATACTATCTTCTCTTTATTGTAATATATACCTTGTTTGCTCATTGCTATCTTTTCTTTAGACAATTCCTGATCTTTGCTGGGAGCTTGCTCAGCTGCAAGACACATATATCTTGCAAGGTATAGATATTATCTCCGCGTTGCTTTTTTCTTTGTGCATATTTTGTTATGCTTATCTAGTTTCCTCAGTTTGCTGCTAGTTTCATATTAAAGATAATTTCTTGCTCTATGTAGGGGACTACGATCTAAAAGTCATGCGTCAGGAATTTTATATTAGTCGGCAAAAAGGGGTATGCTTATCACCCTCTGTATTTGTTCAAATTTTGCGCAAGTAATATTCAGTTAGAGTGTAATCTATGTTCCCTCTTTGTCATTGAGGAAAAGTTATGAAAGTCAATCATGATATTTATACAGCCCAAAATGAAGTTCCCCTATGTACATGTTTTGATCTGAACAGCAATTTTGGAGGAATCTAATTATGAGATTTCCATTTTGTAATTGAATAGGATCAATCTTGCCTCACTAGTTTTTCTTAAGCTGCTATTTTCTATTTACATGTAGATATAACTCACCTCTTGTGCTTTTTTACCTTCTGCAGTTCATACATCATTTGATTAATCAGCTATCACGACATCAATTTTTGAAATTAGCCTGTCAGCTAGAAAAGAAAACTATGCTCGGAGCCTATTCCTTGCTTAAAGTAATTGAGTCAGAACTTCACGGATACCTGTCAGCAAGTGAAGGCCGAGTGGTATGGATGCACCCGCTTTGATGAATTCTCATTGTTATGACATTGAAGGACTTCTTCTATTCTCTGTTTCGTGTCCTTTGTATAAACTGCTAATGTTATGCGATTTGTATTTATGTTATATCCTCCTAGAGTCGTTGCTTGGCATTGGTTCAAGCTGCATCCGATTTACCTGAACAAGGAGCTGTTGATGATCGTGACACTTTTCTCCATGGTGTAAGAGATCTTCTGAGCATCTACTCAAGTAAGGCATCTTAAGAGGCATATTGCTTGTTTTTTTGGAATTCAAAGTTTAAAATACTTGTCAATTTAAATCTGTGGCTTCTCAGATGCTCAAGCTGGTTTATCTACATACGTGTCTGTTCCTGGCATAGTTCAGCAATTATCTAACCTTCAGTCGGAGCTGACAACTTTGCAATCTGACCTAGAATATGCCCTGCCCGAGGACAGAAACAGATGTATTAATGAACTGTGAGTGATTCCATTCATATTGTTTTTCCTATGTGGAATCCTGTCTTTTATGCTTCGTCTTAGGGTTGAGCTACGACGAGCAGATTATCCGAATCATTGTTTTGTCATTCCAGGTGTACCCTCGTTCAAAGCTTGCAGCAACTACTATTTGCATCGTCTACAACTGCACAGCCTATATTGACACCATGGGTACGTACACTCTCTTCTGCCATTATCTGGGTTGACATTGAGTTTTACATGCGAAAAGAGGCTATATCCGATATTCCTGTG
Organism: Plectranthus barbatus; assembly: GCA_026898455.1. NCBI lineage: Eukaryota > Viridiplantae > Streptophyta > Magnoliopsida > Lamiales > Lamiaceae > Plectranthus > Plectranthus barbatus. The sequence continues at coordinate 1,017,090 of JAPKLW010000035.1, read as the reverse complement.
ATTGTATGCAGGCTCTAATGAAGGAGCTGGATGAAATGGAAAAGGTGAATGCAAAACTGTCAGCTGCAGTGGAAGATGTGACCCTTGAACACTGCAAGAAGAATGAGGTATTAATGTTATACTAATAATTTATACCTTGAAATGTTCAATCCAATACTGATGTAAATAAAATGCAGATTGTGAAACATCATTCGCAAGAGATGGCGCTTCAGAGGCGAGTGTTTGTTGATTTCTTCTGCAACCCTGAACGTTTGAGGAATCAAGTCAAGGAATTGACTGCCCGAGTTAGGGCTCTACAGGCGCCATAATCCAATCATCAATGTGTGTGTGTGTGTGAATTTACAACATATGTATATGTATATGATATGATTTGAATTGAAGCAATCTTTTTTAACAAATTAGAGATGTATTCATTCCAGATAACCAACAATGTGTAAAATTATGTTAGTTTTCTGTCATTGATTTTTTTAAAAAAAATTTCCTTATTGCCTGCAATTACATAAATAAAACCCAAAAATTCAAATAGTTTGGTGAATTTTCTCTCTAAATAGATACTGTTGGGCAATTCGAAATCCAAATTCTAATCAACACAGCACTCAATCGCTGCCAACTGTTTCGCCCTTTTCTCTCTCTCTATCATTTCATTCACATCCTTTCTCTCTCTCTCTCACACAAATTCCTTCTCTGCACCTCGCGTCCTCTTGTTTTACTCCTCAACTGCTCTAACCCCTTGAATCAATTAGAGGATTGTAAGGTTTTTACTTGCTTCGTGAATTTCCGATTTCTTCTACTTCTTTTTGCCGGTATTCGTTCGCGACTTCATTTTAGATCGTGTTTATGGATTTGAGAATTGGATGTAGATAATTTATCAATGTGTGATCCTGCACCGTATTGCAATATTTTCTGTCGGCGTGCGTGATTCTGGTTTTTTAAAATTTTTTATTCTTGTGATTCGCTTGCTTCCGAGTATAATAGTTTGTTCATGAATCATGGCTCGTTGCATCTAACTTGATTCCTACACCCGGTAAATTCGAGCTGTATCCATTTATAGGTGTTCTCTATATAACTGTCAATTTATATTTTTCCTAATCCTACAGATTAGTTTTCAAACGGAAGTATTGTAAAGCATTACCATGTTTTGAAAAAAAATTCTGTTGGGCTGCTGTAGGTGTTGTTCGGTTTTTCGATCATGGATAAGGATAGGAAATCGGTATATCATGAGAAGCAAAGATTACAATTCTGCTTATTGCACTCCCTCAACAATCTCTTCCAGGTAAACTTCCTCGTTCGATTTGCGCTGGCTAGCTAGCTGCTTCTATTGTTTTACATTCAATCCTCTCCATTACCACTTCCAGATTATTCAAGAAAGTGTGTTAGTTTATGTGTTGTACAAAATTCACTGGGAAACAAAATATGGTTTTTGCTTTGGGGCTGAATTAAATTTGGAGTTCCTTGAATCTGAATGAGTGAAGTTTGTTGATCTATTTTATATTGTCGCTACGAAATCTTTGTGATGAAACATGTGTTACTTTTTCAGGAGAAAGATGCATTTACAAGAGCGTCGTTGAACGCCATTGCTGGAAAACTTGACCTTCAGGACCCAAACCAGTCATCATGGACTCCATTGTCCGTGGTGTTTAAGTCTCATCATAATGTGTTTACAGGGAATTATGATGTCAATGTGCTAATAGCTGCAGTGGAAGATAGAGGTAAAGGGGTAATATGGCATGATCGTCGATGTGGGGCATCTTCGATTGATCTCAATGGACCAGAGTTATTTGGTATTGTAGTAAATATACCAGTAAGAAGGTATGCCGGCCTATGGAAAGGCAGGCATTGGATTGCACTAACAAGAGTTGATGAAGTTTGGTACAATCTTGATAGTGATTTTTCTGCTCCCCATCCATTCAAGAACGCCCAAGAAATCACCACATATTTGGATGGTGTAATCTCAACTGGGGGCGAGATTTTGCTCGTCGTGAATAGTAAAGAATGAGATGTGAGAAACAACAATGAAAAATAAAAAGAGCTTCTGGCCATTTCAAAGACGAAACACAAGATCTGATGGAAGCTGTCATCAATCTTCATCAACATCGGTCAGGGTTTATAAGGTACAAACTGCTCTTATTGCATTTCAAAACCAATCTTGATTTGTATGAGACTACCTTTTTGATAAATGTTGTGTGTATAAAGTGTTCAACATCGGATATTCTTCTTTCTTGTTGTGCATATTGAGTTGCTGATGCATCGTCTACTTATTTTAAATCGAATTTGATGAAAAAGATTCAAAATTTACTTGTATGATATCGAGTTATTTGAAATCATTAGTTACAAATAATGATGAATGTATGCCCTGCCGCAATCATTCTACATAGTTGATGAAAATAACTGCTTCCAATTTGAAATGACTGGTGACACGATCATGAAACAGAAACAAAGCACAAAAAAAGCAAAATAGTGAGCAAAAGGAGGAGAGAGAATAGTAATGATGATGTTGCATTCATGCCTCATACAGTTGAGTTCTCTCTCTGGGATAAAAGAGGGAGCAATTAGCATCAGGATTAACAGTGTCATGATAGGATAATGATTGTAGTCTTCAAAATGCTCCAACACCACATTTAACTAGAAAATTACTACTAAAATATTAATACTCGTATTTCTTCCCCTCTGCTTCAATAATATATTTACCATTACCAATTGTTATCTCCTCTCAACAAACGCAAGGCCTCAGGCAGCTGGAGAAGATCCCCCACCCCCTCTTCTGCAAAGATACATAACAAACCAAAATTTATTTTGCTGAAAGGAAAGTAGATTCCAATAAACTGTATGGAGTGAGACTGTGAAGTTTCTATGACTTGAGAGATGTTTCATCATTGCTTCCTTCTATACTATTGTTCCCTTTTCAGAATTTTTAATTTCAGAAACACTTCTTGTTACTAAATTCCAACAATGTACTTTTTGTAAATTGCAATGCACTATAATTCGTAAAAAAAAAAGAGGAAAATCCTACATTTTCACTAGTTGTTGGTAGCTCAGATCAGATCTCCCTGATTTTTGTTAATATTAGCATAATTGAAATGCAAGGGAAATTAGGGGAAAAGGTGTTTACCCTTTTGGGTTGGTGGCGAAGGAGGTGAGGCGAGATCTTGTATAGATCTTCATCAACTGCTTTGGGAGCTGCTCTGCGGGAGCTTGGGCTCGGTGGTGAGCTCAGTTCGCAATCGCAATCACACATCGCCCATGCATCTTTCTTCCCCTCCCTCTCTCTGGGATACACTGCTTTCCCCTGCACATATAATTGATTCATTCAATCACAATCAGAGTCACAGAACGATGAAAATCAGAGAGGGGGTGGGTTTCGAGGCTTACGCGGCGGCGTGGAACAACGATGACGGCAGGAGTGAGGACATCGTTGTCATACAAATCGCCGGCGACGTACAGATCGCGGTCTTGGGAATAGCTGTAGCGGAGGAGGCCGGCTTGGCGCGCCGACTCGAAGCACTGAGTGAAAGGGAGGTCGTCATTGCAGTCCCAGTTGCCGAAGGCCGGGACATGGCTTCTCCAGTAGAATTCCTGCGACGAGATACGGCTCCATAAGGTTAGTGCTTAGTAGTGGACATATATTTATATATATACATGTGTAGAGATAGTGCGATTTGATTGTTGGTAGTGAGTGCTTACATCCATTAAGGAAGAAAAAGGGTGGGAAATGGAGATGCGGTGCAGTAGCAGTGGTGAAGAATGAAGATGGAATAAGTATGAGAATGATATGTGAGACTTTTGGGGTGAGCTTTTCAGGAGCGCATGCTTTAAGGAGTATTTAAAGGGGATGAAAAGGATAACACTGTGTCCATGTCTATGTGGATGTATGGGGCATGTAGCATGTGGGTATGGTGAGTTTTGACTGGCCCCACCCCCACCCCACATTGCCTAGTACAGGGGTTGGGTTTGAAGAAATGTGTAGATTAGATTAGATTAGATACTGTAGTTGTAGTAGTGTAAACCAATTGAGGTTGAGTAGTGGTGAAGTAGGCAGAGAGGATTGAAGTTGAGACCGTTATAGGGAGAGGCGTTGGCAATGGTAATTAATGGTGTGTGCTTTAAAAGTCAAGAAAAAAGAGTTGTAGGGTTGAGCTTTTTTTTTTTTTTAGAAAAAAAAAAAAAAGAAAATGAAAAGATTGGGGGCAAAAACAAAAGAAAAGAAGGAAGCCCAAATATCAATGCAGACAGAGGGGTGGGGGGGTCTTTAGCTTAACTTTATGTCTAAATTATTTGAAATAGCCAATTTGATAAAACACATTTCAAATTTAGCCACTTTTATGTATTCATTTCAATTTTAGCCAAAAGTACATAATTTAGCATTGGAATTAGTTTCTCAATCATTTGATCGCAAAAATTTTGACACTTAAGTCTAATCAATTAGTTAAAACCAGTTTTTAAGTAATTTTATAGACATATTTGCATAAATGAATTTTTTTTCACTCGGTTATTATTTATCAGAAAATAACAATGGTGATAGAGAACGGGTCCCACTGAGTGCGATCGAGTCCGAACGAGTGGGATCGATGGCGACTCGGTCGCACTCCTTTTTTATTTTGTTTTATTTCGGAGGTTTAGGGACCGATAGCGACCGAGTTGGACCGGTGGCGACCCGAGTGGAATCGGTGGCGACCCGAGTGGGATCGGTTTGACTTGGTCGCATTTTTTTTCTTTTTTATTTCGGTGGTCCCCACCGAGTCAGAACCGATAGCGACCGAGTTGGACCGGTGGCGACCCGAGTGGGATCGGTGGCGACCCGAGTGGGATCGGTGGCGACCCGAGTGGGATCGGTTCGACTCGTTCGCAATTTTTTTCTTTTTTATTTCGGTGGTCCCCACCGAGTGAGAACCGATAGCCACCGAGTGGGATCGGTAGCGACTCGGTCATTTGATTTTTTTTTTTTTGAGATGTTTTAATCTCAAGTTAAAATATATAAATTGGTGAATTTTGATCAAGTTAAAATCTCAAGGTCCAGCTGAAATTCACGTTAAAACTTTATATCTATAATTTTTATCAAATTTTGGACAAAAATTTTATTATTTTGTCGTTGCATACAAATGCAATAATGTCTGCAAGCATATTGATTTGATGAGTCCACTGAAATTGTTGGAAATATTATGTGAAGGGTAATGAATCGTACACTGAAATTGTTGAAAATTAAAATCAACACAATTATTTTATTTTATCAAATGTATATCCTTCAATTTCAATTATTTATGTGTATTTGCCGACACTCTTTACAACTTATATAATTGAACTGAAGTTCGGTGGTGACATACACATTTTCATCTCAGTCTCTCTTCATTCTTCACAGTTCAATTTTTCTTCATTTTCATCTCTGTCTCTCTTCATCAAAAAAAATATACTTGTTACTGAAAATGGAGGACTGGTGTAGTGTAATAGTTCACTACAATGGGCAATGGGATGACTCGTGCAACTACATTGCCGGACAAGAACGATTGGTTTATATACCAATCGCCAATATTTCCATTACCGCATTAAGAAGCAACGTTCAACTTATTTTTGATGCGGAATTCATATACGGTGAGTATAACATTTATTACACTGCCAAATCCCGTAGTGGAAGATTTGTAAAATCATTGTTGGTGACGGATTTCGATCTTCAACGACTGGTTGCTCTTTATTCGGAGCCGCATGTTTATATTGTTATGAATTATACGGCGAGTACCGGTGTTGGGACTTCACATCGGGAGCCATCCCCATACAGGCCGTTCTTATCATCAAGCAGTCCACCAATTTACCAGCATTTTAGTCCAGGTCTGGAAGATCTACAAAGATTTGGGGACTCATTGATTTTTGGTACCTCTTCAGAAGGTGGTAGTCGGAGCTCCCAAATACCCAATTTAAATGATGAGCCTCCCCATGAAGAATATGAGCAACCATACGAGGAGGAGGAGGATGAGGGGGAGAATGAAAATACAGGTCACCACTCAACAGGTGAGGGTCATATCGTTGACTCTAATGATGAAGAGGAGGACGAGGAATCCGAGGAGGAGTCTAGTGATGATGAAGATTTCATCAATTCTGATGCATTAAAGAATTTTACAGTGGCTGAGTTTTCTGCATGGATCCGATCAGTTGGTGGAATGAGTGCGTTTATATCCAATCTTATGCCAACCCATCCTCTCCCGGATTCATGTCACGTTGAAGGCGATCTAAATAATTGGCTAGTTCCAATTATATCGTTGGATTCATCACAGTCACCAGTGGTACGAGATGTTGCAGCCGTACTAGATCGGGAACTTTCATTGGGCTCTATCTTCTATACGAAGGACGATCTTCTAATCGCCGTATCTCTTTTGCATATGGAGCAACGTGTTGAATTTAAAGTGGTGCGCTCATCTAGTACTCGCGTTGAGTACACTTGCAAACGAAGTGCCTCTTGTTCGTTCTTCATACGGGCATCATGCAGAGGCAGTTGCTGGATCATACGCAAGTTCCATCGTAATCATGATTGCGTTAACAATCTTGCAGGCATAAGATCCCGGAATGTCCGTTCCAAAGCTGTTGCCGCGTATTTTGCACGAAAGATGCGTCGGCAAGGATCAATTATAAAACCCCGTGAAATTATGGCGGATTTGCAGGCATCATTTGGGATCCGTACTAGCTATGGCGTTGCACTAAAAGCTCGAAATGCAGCAATTTCGATGATCTATGGTGGTATAGAAGATTCTTTTTCTATTCTGCCCAAATATCTGGAGGTGTTAAGACAATACAATCCAGGTACTTTAACAGATTTGGAGATTGATTCCGATGGAAGATTTCGTCATTGTTTTGTTGCTCTAGGTGTTTCACGGACGGCGTTTCAGAACGGGTTATTAAGACCGGTTATCGTTGTTGACGCCACTCATTTGAAGGGTCGAAACAAAGGCGTCTTATTTGTTGCTGTCACAAAAGATGGTAACGAACATGTATTTCCACTTGCTATTGGTGTCGGCAGCATCGAGAATGATGAGTGTTGGAAGTGGTTCATGTCTCGATTACGGATTTCTTTTGGATGCACAGATCAAATGTTGATTGTATCTGACCAACACATTAGCATCTCCAATGCGATCAGTGAAGTGTATCCTGGTGTGCCACACGGCTTATGTTTTTATCATCTTCTAAATAAAATGACAGGGTACGGTCAGGACATTGCTGCGTTGTACCAACGTGCTGCTTACGCTTACCGATCGGTGGCATATCAACAAGCGATGGATAGAATCAATCAGAAGAAACCAGCAGCCTTTCAGAAACTATTGGATGTAAGACCAGATCGATGGGCTAGGTCGCAATGTCCTGTACGTCGATATAGTTTCTTGACATCAAATGCAGCTGAGGTTTCCAATGCTCGCTTACTGGATGCCCGACGGTTGCCAATCTGCTCTATTATTGACACCTACAGAGGTATTCTTGAAAAATGGTTTGATGAAAAAAGAGCTAAGGCATCTGCGCGCGAGGATATCTTGACGGAGGAAGCTGTTGCAAAATTAACACCGTTAGTAGAACTCTCGCATTCATATTCAGTTGTACCCATATCAGCAATGAAAATGAAGGTGAATGAAGGAGCAAGAACTTGGAGGGTTGATCTAGAGTTATCCACATGCGATTGTCGTGAGTTGCAACTGGACCTCATCCCGTGCTCGCATGCCGTTGCTGCAATTAGGTAAACATATTTAAGTTAATTTTCATTTTAAAATATGTTATTAACTTAATCATAATTGTGACAGTCATGTTGGGTTGAACCCGTACGACTATGTAAGTCATTACTATAAGACATCAACTTGGAGAGAAATATACGGTGGAGTCGTGCAGTCACTGCCACCGCAAGACGAATGGGATGTTTCTGCCGAAGCAAGTTCGTTGTGTGTCCTGCCTCCAATTATATCTCGTCAAGCTGGACGACCTAGATCTCGTAGACGCCCATCGGGTGCCGATATTGGTCAATCTTCAAGTAGTAGGCAACGCGCAAAGAAAAAATGCAGTATATGCAGATCTGAAACACACACTAAGCGCACATGTCCAGATCGAACTACGAACGATTAGTGTATTTCGACTTTGTTTGTAATGAATAACATCATCTCGTTTGTTGTATTGAATAGAATTAAGTGTTTGTCGACGAATAAACCAAAGTCCTAAATAGTATATAAAGAAGTACAAATACAAATAGAAACATGTTCAAAAACAATCAAAATCAAACAGTGTTTAGGAAAAACTGAATAGCTAGAAATTTCCTATATCTAGGGTAATTCCTAACATCATGCATCCAAGCAATGCTTGGTACCCCAAATGCTACCTCATCGATGTGCACACAAGCAAACAGATCATGCAGGCGACGAACATTGCTCTCGAATTTCCAAACATGTGTAACGGCCATCTTCCCTGCAGTGGTCTCACGTAATCTCAATGTGTTCTGATCCCAATAGCCAAGTCTCTTAAGATACCAGTGAAAACAATCAATCATTTTTCTTATCTCACTCAGTAGCTTCTGCGATTGATGCGGTTCTGCCTGATGTGCGTATGCATCGTACACTTCAACATTCCAACTGGGAATACGAAAAACAATAGTGTACCATTTCGTGCCAACCTTGCACGGTACAATAATCTGCAAAATTAAAATAATCATAAATATTATCACAATAAATTCTACATTTTCATTAATCATAAGTAAATTATAAATGAAGATAATACTTACCGTATCTGCTCCAAACCAATCCTTCGATGTCGATGCGTCGTTCCCTCGAATAAATTTCTGGACGCTTGGAGGAAATTCGTCTCTCTTGACAGTTTTCATTAAGTCCTTAAAAAACAAACACAACAAAGTACAATTAGTACCTAAAATACCCTAAAAGAAGACAAATAAAAATAATAATCAAATTGACTTACATAGAACTGAGGCCTGACAATACGTATTCTTGGTGGTGCAGTCTTCTGCCTTATCTGTGTATACCACTCAATGACGGTATCATCAAGTCGCCCATTCATGTCTTCAATATGGGTGAACCACACTTTTGGCAACCCGTATCCGTGACCATCGGGGTTGAACTTCCGAGATTCCTGTCCAGATTGTAACCAATCATGATATCTGCAATACTCAGCTGTGGTGATTCTCCACGGACGACCATCTCCAACCTACACAACACTTTATAAAGTTAATGTCATCAATTACTAATAAATAAATAACTTATAAGAAAATACCTCAAGAACATCATCGTCTCTGACGAGCAATGCTAGCTCTCTATTATAAGTGCTGGTGGGGCTGGATACAAACTCTGAGACATCAAAATGTCCCGGAATGGTTGAACTTCCGGGTATATCAACATGGCTCGGGGGGGCTGAAGTCCCGGGTATAGCTAACTGACTCGGAGTGGCTGTAGTCCCGGGTATCCCAAAAGCGCTCGGAGAGGGTATATCAAGTGGCTGCGCCGAACTATGTCTGCGACGCTCATGACCAGCTGAACTGGACCTGCTACGCCGACCAGTCTCTACTGAACTATGCCTGCGGTGCTCACGCACCGGCGGCTGATCCTGATCCTGATCCTGATCCTGGTCCTGCTCCCGAACCTGATCCGGCACCCTCTCCATCTCACGTCTCTGGCTCCTACTCTGGCTAGACTCGCCAACATCATCTCGTCTACAACCATAGGTACGGAATGCACGATCAACCGCAGCGGGAACAGCAGCATTCACCGCAGCAGTAACAGCCTCTCGGATCATCGCAAACAATCTCCGTGATCCACGAAATCTCCTAGAATCACCAGAGGACCCACTGGATGAAGAACCATGTCGGGTCGAACGACTGCGCCTACGAGATCCTCTGGAGTCATGTGGCTCCTCATGTCCTCCCTCACGAGGCCCTCTACTCACATTTTCACCCTGATCATCATCATCGTCATGCCGTACATCCTCATGACCAGCAGTAGACCCAAAATCAGCATGAGGCCCCTCATCATCATGTCGCCCCTCATCACCATCTCCACTTCCTCCTGCATGGGTTGCTCGACGAAACAGAACAGGGAGACCGTCATCTCGTCTTCTGGTTGGGCGTACTGGATTCTCAGGCATGTGAAATGCAACGCCAATGGGATTCTCTTGCTGACTAGACAAATAATATGCAGTGCGCTCCTCGTCAGCAGAAGCATATAAAAAAGGCAAGGATGCCAGCTGCAATAAGAAACACAATTGTAAGTAAATATATTTAAAAATCTAAAAATATTTATCGAAATTACTTACATTCGGATCAGCAAAAAAAGTACTCCAATTCTTAACCTCTGGCCTGCTAAACTTCCAATTCAAAAATCTTGGAATACGAATCGGTGTATTGACTGTACAACATTCAGCTGCCAGCTTCGGAATGGCCTCGTAAAACCACACCTACACAATTAAATGTCCTAGTTAATTAAAATTATCTCGCAACAATGAAGCAATAAAAGTTATAATAATTTACCTGCAAAGCCCAGATCGGTCCACCGAGATGAAAGCTTTGACCAAGTTCTGCAACTGTGGTGGGAACGTACGCGATATAATGAAGTAAAGACTGATACGCGTATGCACCCCATGGAAATCCACACCAAATATCCCACCTATCAACTAATTCATACATCCAGGGCTCAATCTTGCGCATCTCCGCAAACCCAAGTACGAAGTACCATAATGCTAGTAGATTAGCCACCTTCAAGTACAAGTCGTGTCTATTTGTATCTACTCTCTTATCCTTGAATATGCCTAACAAATCCCTCGCAGTGATAGACCTAGAACCACAAAACTGTACATACACTGTAGTACTAGATGGGTCATAATGTCCAGCAACATCAAAACTACTAGATCCAAACATAAAACCAGTCACTAGGGCAAACTCCGTCACTGAAAATCTAATAGACTGACCACCAATTAAAAACCATAATTCAGATGGGTTAGGAGATCTAATTTGGTAACTTAATAATTCTAAAAGTGCTTGAGATGCACTTGGACCCTGTTTTTTCCAATTTAATAAGTTCCCAAAAGGTCCATTCTTAAACTGTTCTACCAATTGCTCCCCTCCTACAGACCGTAATGTTACATCTATGCGATCTAATACCGAAACTTTAGTGTATAAGTTTATTTTACTAGAAGCACCATGTAACTCACGTCTAATCCATTCAATCTGCACATATAATACCATAACAATTAAATAATTAGAAATTAAACCTAAAAACTACAAAAAATTCCAAATAACCATTAAATCAAAAAACAAAACAATTTATTCAAATAAACAATTAAATCTACACATATAATTAAAATAAACGAATAAATAAAAAATACATTTCAAGTGTGAAATGCACGGTTACATCTACCTACTAAACCACATATATAATAATTCAACAATTACCCTAATAAACAAAAAATAAATTAAAATTCATAGATTAAATAATGAGCAAAATCATTCACACGAAATTAACAAAATAATTATTCAACAATTCGGCTACAATTTATCACAATTCGGCTACAATTATCACAATCTTGCTACAAGATTAACACACGAATTTATTCAACGAAATTAAATAATTCAACGAAATATTCAACGAAATTAAATAAGAGCAAAATCATGAAATATTCGACACATTGCTACAAGATTAACACACGAATTTCACTACAAATTTTGCTAAAATATGCTACAAGATTAACACACGAATTCATGAAATAACTTAGGGCATAAGTTAGGAATTAACCTCAGCCATGGCTTTCAACTACGGCTCAACGGCGGAGCAGGTGTCGGCGGAGGCGGCGGCGGAGGCGGTGGCGGTGGGGGTGCCGAATGGGTCGCTGTCGACAGCGATTGAGAACGAGGGGGAAGGGGATAATTTTCGTCGAAAATGAAGGGGGGACCAATTTTAGGGTTTTGAAAATATTTAATATTATTTAATTTTTTTTGACCGAGTCGCTATCGGTAGCTATCGGTCGCAATCGTGGTAGCTACCGTGTCGGCCACTAACTCGGTTTGACTCGCTGTCAGAGAGTCGCACTCGGGGTCGCTATCGGGGTCGCTATCGGTCCCTATCGGCAGTTTTAAATTTTTTAAAAAATTCTCAAAATTATTTGATAAATTATTTTCAGAAAAAAGACATGATCGCAATCGGTCCCTCGACATATATATGTATTTCTCATTTTTTTAAATTCTTTTGTCAAATCTCAAATTCCAAAAACCTGAAAAGTTATGACACATTGTACTTTTGGCTATATTCGACACACATACATAAAAATGGCTAAAATAGATATGTGTTATAGCCAAAATGGCTATTTCATGATTTTGCTCTAACTTTATTTGGAGATGGGGAAGATATCTTTATGACTTTCAAATCAGAGCAGTGCCTTCTTTGTCGCCGCATTCCTGTGACATCCATCATTTAACTATATAGTATATACCCTTCATTTATCTAATATTAAAGTCTAAGAAATGCCTTTTTTTTTTATATAAGAATATATGTTATATAGTCAAGTTCAAGCATATGAATGAAAAGAGTATGTTTCTTTGTTTTTTTTTTTAAAAAAATAAAAATAAAAGAAGCTATAAAGTGTGATTTCCTGCTGCTGCTTCTTGGGTGCTGTAGCTGCTGGCTGTGAAAAGCTCCAAACCAACAGGCACTGAAAATAGGTTTAATGAGAGGAGTAATCAGCAGTGTATGTTATTATTATTATTTTTTTCTTTTTAAAATATGATTATTGAATTGTCTGTCACTCTGTCTGCCTCACGGGATGGGTCACACACATATTTATTGTGATTAATTTTGTGAAATAATTGCGAAAATAGGAAAGGAGTGTTTTCAACTTTATGATGAATCAAACAATTTATGGCTATTCTTGTGACGCTGCCTTTAATTCTACAAAGCAAAGAAGTTGAGGGCTGTGCCTTTTTACATACATTTATGAGTATATTGTTTAAAGTATTTCGAAAGCAACATCTTTTTATTATGTTTTGCTGTTTCTTTTAATTTTACGTGATTAAATACTTGGCTCTTTTTCAAAGGATATGGTTTTACTTTCCTTCATCTTTTAGTTTTCTTATAGTAATAGTAATAGTCTCTCTCTCAAACCAAACAAAAGAGCTTTGTGTTGGTGCCGTATTTTCTTTCTTTTTTGACATTAGATGAATTGGTAATGTCACTATTTACATTTTGAAGATGAATTGCAGTAAAACAATTACTTTATGCACCACTTGTGCTTCTCTAAAGTACTATCAACTAAAATACTACTTGTTTTCTTTCAGTATCTATTATGATGATTTTAATAAAATTAGGTTTCACAATATCTTGCATTAATAGGTTCTGCATATTAATGGAGTATTAAGTAGTAGAGTAGTTGATAGAGTAAATAAAGTACTCCCTCCGTCCCGGCTGAATTGTCCCGGGTTGACCGGGCACAATTACCAAGGAGTGTGAGTGTAAAGTAAGTTGAGTGGAATTAATATTTTATTGTTGAGTGTGAAAAAGTTGTTTTTTTAAGTAATGGGATAATTGAGGTGGGACGGACGAAAAAGGAAAGTGGGACAATTGAGGTGGGACGGAGGAGTATTAGTTTTGAATTGATGGAAGTCGCGGCGTGCCAAGCAAAACTTATGCCTTATTGCATGTGGTGTTCAATAAAAGGGCTTTTTTTCAACTTTTCGTTTTTTTGGTTTCTTGTGAGACATGGACCTTGGGCTTTGTGTTTTTTAGAATTAAAAAATACACACACTCTCTCTCTCTCTCTGCTTATCTTGTCATTTATTTTATATATAATCCAAAACTATATATCAAAATCATATGTTCATTATATTATATTTCCCAAAAAAGGGGTCATTGTCTATTTATGCGAAGAATGGGCTGCTTTTGTACTGTCTTATTTATTTATTTTTTTGAAAAAAATCCACATTCTATTATATTATATTATGTGGAGTTGGAGTTGTTGAGTAGGGATGGGGGTGAGGAATTGCAAGTGCATAGAAACTGTTTGGGAACAGTGATTTGTATACCTTGCAGGCATTTAAAATCCTACGGACAACAACTGGTCTGTTTTCTCTGAACTCTGCCCTCACTTCAATTAATTTGATAGAGAGAGAAAAGAGTAGGGTTTCCTTCTTTCTTTGCAAGAAATAACAATAACAAAGTATTAGTATATTATTACAATTGGATTGGGAATGGGAATGGGGGTGTGACAAGAAATCATGTGATAGCATAATTTATTGTTAATATATTAGAAGCAATGGGAGGGAACGTATGAAACAAGTCAAAGAGATTCACATGTTCATTCATCAGAATCTAAGTCAAGGTTCTTTGCTCCTAACTTTAAGGGTCAAACTCTGCAAATTCCCCCCTTTTCTTTTTAATCTCTTTTTCTTTAAGTAGATAGTGTTTCTTTGTATTTTTGGTAGAATTCCTTGTTCCACTGCCACAGATCAAAAACTAGGAAATGTCGGACACCACACCATGTTTTTTTCCAAGTAATTATCCATTAATACTTGCTTCATATATTTTCATCAGCTTTTTAGTAAAATGGGGAGTTTGTGGGAGCAAATGTTTTGAAAGAGCATAGATTAATATATTATTAATGTATTGTTGCTAATAATAAGATGGAAAAAAAATATATAATATCTTTCTCGAGGAATTAAAAGTAGGAAACAAATCTTTTCTTGGTTAGAGATGGAGACTGGAGAAGAGAAGGGATAGCAAGCAAACAGTAAATAAGAACTGTGAAATGACCTTGATGCCCCTACAGCGAGCATTCTGGGACCACTTTTGACTTTCACTGCGCATCGTATATATATATATATATATATATATATATATACTCTCTCTAGTCTCTACCTCTAAAAAACTCACTGCTATTTCCCACATCTTTCTTAATCTCTTCCTCCATCAAAAATATTCACCCTGTTTGTTTTTATTGAACATAATAATAATTTAAAATTTTGAAATTTGTAGAATAAAGCACGCCTTGCCAACTGGTGACATTTGTATTCTACTATCTATACTTGTACTAATTATTTTGAACTTTTACCTCAATTTTTTTTTAAAAACTTTGTATTATTGTTTACTAGAAGCAAGTACACTAGAAGATTTTGCTTCTTTCTTCAACAAAATCTACACAACACTTTTCCCCTCTAGTAAAATGCAGCTGCAGTATTTTCATCATTTATTTGTACATGCAGCTGCAACTTGCCTCCTAAAAATTATTATTTATTCTTTTCCTCCTTTTTTCCTACTAAAATAATGCAATCAAGTATTTTATTTTTATTAATCTATTATATAATTGTGATCTTACTTTTTTGTGGTATTATTTTTGTCCAAAATCCAGATTTTATATCATTAGTAGTGAACTTTATGGGCCCATATAAATGCCCATTGATTAACTTCTTGGGGAGGTGTTTAATGCTCCTTCCGTCCCAGCAGAATAGACCCTCCTACCAAATTGGACATCTCAATTAAATTGATATCTTTCAAAAAATACAACATTTTCATATTCAATAATAAAATATTAATTTCACTTACACTTACAGTCTAAATTTTTGTACCAAAAAAGAAGAGGATCTATTTAATTGGGACGGAGGAGTACTTTAATTAGTTATTTAATCTTGCCATTATCAAAGCAAAGGGTGTAATTAAACCATTAAAAAAAAAACAATTTAGGAAGAAGGGCTCATTTTTATTAGTCCATTTTCCCATCCTGGGAGATTGAAACTTGGAGTTTTAGGTTTTTGGTGATCCATTTTCTGAACACCAAATACCCACGAGCTAATTGTAGTTGATTATATTGCTCCAATACTCCTTTTTTTTAAGGACAGTTCCGAAATGAAAATAAAAAATAATTAGTTATTTTTGCAAATTAATCCAATTTTTCCTAATTAGATCAGTAATGAATTTTCAATATGCTATTGTTCAACGCATGCCAACAAAATTCAGCTTGAATTAAAGGCGATTCTTGAATCATTTCAGAAACATTGCACATTATGATATTGACATGCCTAATTTACAGTCAATTCAAAGGAATTAACTGATAACTGAGCATCCAAAATCGAGTAAACCTCAAAAACCTATAACTGGATGTAGTTTTATTCTATTGAAATAATATCAAACATAAATAGAACCCTACTATACTAAACTAAACTAGGGTGTAATATCCACGGAGTCCACGTCTTGCTTACTCTTGAACTCCTTAACAGCCAGACTGCCTTGCTTACTCTTGAACTCCTTAACAGCTTCATCAAAGGTACTTCCAACATGCTTGCACATGTGCATTAATTCTTGACACGAATCTTTAAATACTTCCCTTGCTGGCTGACCTACACCCATCCATGAACCAAAATCATAACTTACTTCCACATTCTCAAAAATGAAAACAAAATCATCAACTCAAGTTTGTAATAGAACTAGGCAATAGCATCTATTCAAACTATTCTGCAATCCTTGCTTAAATTTCAAACGCAGAAAAAAGATATTTCCTACATTCCTAGTAAATGAGTACCAGGTTCACATAGAAATAAGAACATTCTAATCATCCACTCAAATGCCTGAAAGAAGCAGGAAATCATCTATTGACTCGATTCAAGCAAGCAAATTAATTTCTTAATTCTTGATAACATGAAAAAGGTTCAACATTTACATGTTACACTTGCTGAATTGGCACACATCAATATAATAAATAAATAAAAAGTTTACCAGTAGTCTGCACTCTTATATTCACCCTAGCATCGGAAGGGTGCAGTATGCTGTAACCACAAAAGGATACATTCGGGCTGCAAGCAAAGTGATTCATTCCTCATTAGTTGATTATAAAGGGTGATCTTAGGGTCTAGATCACCAACAATGAATAAAAATAACGCACAAGACTAGTGGCAACAGTTGCTAGCAAGCACTAGCTTAATCATTTGTTACCAAAAGAAAAGAAGCTGTTTACACACACTGAATAAAAAATGGATTTACCATGCGACCCTCCCTGGCATTCGAGCTCCTGAGCATTGATTAACTTGGAAAATGTAAATCATTAAGCAGTGGATCTTTCAAAACTTACTTTTTGTTAAGAACATATCTAAGTGAATTTGCTAGAGTATGATCTTCATCTGTCAATGAGTATGTTCCTTGCGATTGATCCTGGCTCGAGCCGTACTCCATTACACTGGAAAAAGGAAATTTATTACAAAAGATTAACCAAACACTTTGATATTTAATAAAAACCAAAAACAAATACTCCCTCCGTCCCACCTCAATTGTCCCACTTTCCTTTTCCGTCCGTCCCACCTCAATTGTCTCATTACTTAAAAAGACAACTTTTTCACACTCAACAATAAAATATTAATTTCACTCAACTTACTTTACACTCACACTCCTTGGTTATTGTGCCCGGTCAACCCGGGACAATTCAGCCGGGACGGAGGGAGTAATTCAGTCAGCATCTATACTAATATACTCAACTGCCACTTGCCAGCCCAATTCTGTCAATATCCGGTAATTGATCATTATATGCATTATATATTGTTATTTGGAAAATTGGAAAAATTAATGCAAAAACCATGACTGCATAGTATATTATTAAGACACCAAAGCTAAAACATACAGTTATATTACTAAATGATTATCTATTATAAAAAAAACAAAAGAAGGTTAGCAGGGCTTATCCATGAACAGAAGAAAGATTGATTCTTAAAAAATACAATTATTTCCTCTAGCATAATGGCAAGTATTTCGTAATGGCTACTTTTAACTTCAGAGCTAGATCGCTTTTACAGTTCAAATGTACATCATACATACCGATTATAGTTTATAATGTAAAAAATTGATTTTTAAAAATGTTACCTTAGTCCCTTAGTTTTAAAATGCGTGCATCACATATGGAATTCTGCATAGGAATGTGTGATGCGTGCATGCGCCAGGATGCAGTGCTGATGCGTCCGATGCGAGCTGGAGCTGATGCGTGATGCGATGGATGCGAGCACATCATGGCTAAGAGGCAAGAAACGGAGGAAGCAATTTTTTTATTTTATTTTAACTCATAATATATAAAAAATGAATATATGATTTTTGAAAGTGTTTTATGTTATTTAATATTTGGTCCAATAACTCCATATATTTATACATGTATGTGAATATAAAATTTTATAATACGGCAGAAATTATGTTCATGATATGATATTTGGATAAATAATTACCTTATATTATACAAATATTATTATAATGGTAATAAAAGTAATAAAAATGTTATATTTCTTTCAAAGAATGACCAATTTATATAATTTATATGAATTTAATAATAAGAACATATCCTTTTAAAAAATATCGATGTATATGGTTTTAATAACTTTATTCTAAATAAATTACTATTTTATACTAGTTTTATTATATTTATGAGATAATAACACATATGTTGACATGAGTTTTTTTATGTATTGTGTTTGCTATCATTTTGTGGATTATTTGTTCATTGAATTTATATATACGATTTATACTTGATTTATCTACTCTTGCAATTGTAAACTTGAATAATAAATATAATGTAAATACTATTAATACAGGTTTTTTATTAAACGGTCGCACGTATCCTTGATGCGCTCGCAATCACATCTCGCATCATTGCATCAGGTTTTGGGGCCTCATCGCATCACCTCGCATT
The DNA here is from genome assembly GCA_026898455.1 of Plectranthus barbatus. Classification (NCBI taxonomy): domain Eukaryota; kingdom Viridiplantae; phylum Streptophyta; class Magnoliopsida; order Lamiales; family Lamiaceae; genus Plectranthus; species Plectranthus barbatus. The sequence continues at coordinate 998,433 of JAPKLW010000035.1, read as the reverse complement.
TTAAAACTAAGTACCTTATCTTAAAAGGGCAGTGAAAAACTAGGGAAAAATCTTTGGGACGCTGAAGAGAACAAATTGAAATCAAAGAAACAGGAAAACAGTGGAAACAAATCCCCTTGTCAAAACCCTAATAGAAAAAAGCGAATTTGAAAAAATAATATATAAATAAGTGGCATTATTTTGTCAAATATTTTGTGGGCCTACTTAGGCTCTCGTTTTATTGTAGATCTATGTATCTAATACTCCCTCTGTCCCAATTTATTAGTCCCATTTACCTTTTTGGTATGTCCCACTTATTAGTCCCCTTTCTTAAAATGACAAACTTTTTCACACTCATCAATAAAATATTAATTCCACTACACTCACAAACATTGGTTATTGTGCCATTTTGGTTTGGGACTAATAATTAGGGACGGAGGGAGTATATTAAAATTAAAATGAGAAACACTATAGTATGGCAAAAACCTGAGATCTTAATGTATACAGAGAATCTTATCTACGGTCTTTACAGATAGTGGCCTAGAGATTGAAAGTGGCTGGATAACACAGCAGTAAGAAGAGTCCTAAAATGCCAAAGCAAATTGATTGACGATAGACATGCCTAACCTATCAACATTGAATAAGGATAAAATAAGGAAATCAAAGCAGGAATGACTTAGCAATTTCAAATGGAAAATAGAACAACCAGAGAGGCACAACGGAGCTAGGAATGTCAATCGGCTAATCATATCAGTTTGCAGGCTAATCAATTCGGGTCAGTCGGGCTGAATTTTTTTACGGGAAAATTCTTGACCCTAACTCTAACCTTCCAGGAGCTGGCAAATTTTTATGATTTTTGTTATCAGTATAGTTTCTTTTATTTGCTTCTTAAAGTAAATAAAAAAGGTAAGTTCAATTAACATCAATATCCTAGAAATAAATTATCACCACCAATAAGATTTAACATATAATACCAGTTTTAACAAACAATACAAAGTTCACAATCATACTTAGTTCTCAATAAGTATAAACTTAATAAATTATATACTCACTAGTCTAAGAAGGCAAAGTATAACATTTGAACCTTCCTCAAAAAATACAAGAAAGTGAAATAATTTAGAAACTAACATGTACTTTGAAATAATCCTCCTCATAGTAATTCAAAAGTGAACATTCTATCATCATCAAATTGGGTTGAGTGGAAATCATTTTAGTTGGAGTTCTTGTTCAATAGCTTAAAGCATTCTTCCATACAATACAAACAGAAGTTTGAAAGTTATCTCCTAGCAACAATATTTAATTTCTTAATCATTACAGAAGAGAAATTTAACAAGCAGAATATACTAGTTTAGCATTGTTTATTTTCTCGCTTTGCTGTTGTTGTGCATTATATTTAAGGCTAGCTCTGCTTCTTCATTAAATCACAGCGCAGTAACTACTTATGAATAAAATTCACATAAACACAACCAAATTTCAACACTGAAAATAAATTATATCTTACCCGAGATGGGGGCGGCTGTCGGAGGACAGAGGGGGCGCCGGCGGTGGGGCTGGAGGCGGGTTGGGTGAGTCGAAATGTGAGTTAATTTATCTATTTAGGAAATATAGGGTTCTGTCAATTTATATGGAGTATTATTTAAGTTTCAAACCTGGTATCTGAAAAAATAAATGTATGGGCTAATGTGATCAGATCCAACCAAATCAGCCCAGTTTTTACCCAAATGTCTGGAATTAATTTCTTAAATTTAAATAATAAGCTATAGCTATAGTATTTATCATATCATATAATAGTATTAGTAAGCATAATAATCAAAGGTCACACAAAAAAGGAAATTGGTAAACATTGAAATGGCAAACTTAATATGAGCAGTACACAGAATTAACTCAAACAAACATATACCATAATGAAAATGATGAGCAGCTGAAATATATATAATAATTTTGAATTAATCAAGCCTCGTCTTCTTGATCATCACTTTCATTGAAATCCGCCGGCCCTCCGCCGTACCTAAACGCCTCCTCTCTCTCCACGAATTCTTCGTCGTCGGAATTCACGGCCTTCTCGTCGGACGGCGGCTCCAGATCATCTTCGTCTTCCTCATCCACCACGGCTTTGACATCCTCCGCCGGAGGCGGCGGCGGCTCCTTGGTGGTTGCTTCGGTTACTGTGGCTACATCTTGCAACGGGCTTTCATCAACCTGCATGTAGAAAATAACTTATAATAGTTAATATATAAAATTGAAGCAATGAATTTGCATATTAAATGGAGAATTTCTATGATAAGCAAGCTTAAGTTAAAATGAGTAGTGAAATAAAAGAAAATGAGAATAATAAAATAAAGAAAAGTGGGGATGGATGCATGCACCTGAAGGGAGGCCATGGAAGTGAAGATATTAATAGAATTGGATGCAAATTAAGATATGATGCAAATGGATATGATTTGGGTGTTGTTTATATAGAGAAAATTTGTCGAATCCTATGGTGCATGCCATGTCCCTGTGTATTATTCCTCGTATAAATATATTTAATTTAAATCAATCAAGTTTGATGTTATATACTGTAAGGATCTCATTTCTCCCTACAAAATCGACTTGAAAGGAGATGAGATCTTTACTATTATATAGTGGTATATTATTAGGTTCATGATCATGACCGATATGGGATAATTCAACATATACCCAAATATTTAAATATCAGCAAATTAAATTTTTGGATTTAAATGTTTAGTATAACAACTCAATGTGTTTGACTTTGATTTCCCATAATACGGTCAGTTTCTCGTTGGTCGAAAAAATAGTTTGAATAATTTTTAATAGTTTGAGTATTTATTGAAATATTTGAGAAAATCCGAATAGGTTAGAATATATTTGAACATTTTGCCTAATTAGATGTTATAAGATTTATGAGTAGTGTAGACTGTGTCACTGTGGTAGTAGTAGTAGACGACCAGTAGCTTACCCTAATCTAAATAGCCACACATTATTTTATAATCAGTAGTTTTAGTGCTTATTAGGCAATGAGATTAGAATTTATTAAGGTATAAATGAGATTAGATGCAGCATAATTATTAAACTATGGAGTGAGTGAAAATATAGAATGAGTGTGTGAAAAAGGAATAAAGTGAAAGTGAAAAGAAGAGTTAATTATAAGATGCAAAATAATTGAAGAACCCAATTCCATTCCCCCTGCCCAAAATTACATAGCTAGGGGATTCGCATTTATTACAAGCTTAACACTCAATGCTTCTGCCATTTTGTGTAAGGGTTCTGCTATTTGGCTAGAATCTGGTCAATCAGATTATTAAAATATTACTTTCTATCTCTTCTTATTACTTTACATTAAATTAATGTTATTAAGATTTTATAATATTACCCTTTTATAAAATTTTAGAAGTAATTTTCTCTCTCCTTCATTAAAAATTTTAAAAGTAACTTTCTCTCCATTATTATGAATATTTAATTACAAGTTACAAGACAATTGCAATTAATAAATTTATTTTTCGATTTTAAATAAAGACTAATTAGATTTTTAATCTTAAAGTTATCCAAAAAATTTATTTTTGTTGTGAATCGAATCCTTCGTATATCGCAGATAAACAATAATAGAGAAAAAACAATAGAGAGAACACGATGGAGAGAAAATAGAGAATATTATTAATCATCGATGTATAGAGAATTACAATATAATGTCCTATATATAAGGATGAAATCATATCACCTAAAGAATTTATAAAGATATCTATAAAGATATGATATATATTTCTAAAGTATATCTTAAGTAATGTCCACCAAATAAATATATTTATAACACTCCCCATTGGACATTACTTCGTTATGTTCATGCATCATTAAAAACCTCGCCGAAAACCCTATGGGATAAAACAGTCGAGGAAAAAAGTACATGACATATGTTTATTCATGTGTTGCACTAGATGCCTCATTAAAAACCTTAACTAAGAAAACCCAATGGGAAAAACTTAGCAAGGGAAAAATAGTACATCTATTTAGCCTTCTGGGCATAATGTAAACCTTCAAGGTTTAATTTTCAAAATGTGGCTCCCCCTCAAAACAATGATATTCAAAATCTTCATAATTAGTTTGAGTTTATCACTTCACTCAATATAATAATCTTAAAATTATAAATGATGCAATATTATCCACATATGTACGAAGTGACTTTATGAATAATCTTCAAGATTATCACAAGATCAAACATTCTGAAAAACAATCATTATTGGGGAGTTGATGTGGGTAAATGAATTCAAGTAATAAACCTCATTAAGTTTATCTAGTATACCCACTAATCATTTATGCAACACAAGTTTATTATCCTCACACTGGAGGATGAGGAATATTTCATGTATCATAATATCATACGATCTTCCAATGTATGCAAAAGAGTATTAATCATACACCTTTTGTAATTCTCAAAAGAAAATATCATCTATGAGTGGTTTAAGAAAGTATTCAAACTGATAAGAAACGTCAATACCACAACAGATAACAAAATAAGCAGTACGAGATCTATAATTATCAAGATCAAATAAGTATTCATTTGTTCACTTAAACCACCAATATCATACTTGGTTTCTTATCGAATATACCAAGATTTGTATACCTTGAAGATAACAAATAATGTGCTTATTTCAATGTCTCTTAGTAAAAGAAACATCAAGTCTTGCTAGCAAATTGTATCATGACTGATAAAATAGTGTACAAAAGACACTTAAATAGAGAACTTCTGGTCCAAAAATATCATGTTATCTTCTTTAAGTCTAAATGAGACGTTATCCACTTCTGGGGATCAAATGACATTGGTGTTCTGAATAGATATAACAGATCTCTCTAGAACTCTTATTATACATCGACTAGTGTTAGAAATAATAATAACTCCTTCGGGAGATTGTCGATCTGCATGTCGACATAATACTTGGTCTTATCCAAGTCTTTTTATTTCATACTCCGTCTTTAGGCATGAATTAATTTTCAAGTTAATATATTCCTTCTTCAAGAGGAATTTATACAGTGATCTCGTCACTATATATGTTGCGATCTATTTTCTATAAAATCCATCGGGGATTTAATATAAATATTATCGTACAATGACTCATATCAATATATGGTCATGAAATTTAGTAACTGCATATATAAATTTATATTTTCTGCCATAGAAATCAAGTAGCGGAACATTATGCCATTCAAATAGGAGAATAATTTATTTAAAATCAAGTATGGGTCTCTGCGAAAAACCCTTGAGATCTTAATCTCGCTTTATATTTTACCACCTCATAGTAATCATTATATCCTGCAGGGATAATATTCATGAGCGAGTTAATCTCTATTTCAATTGCTCATTTTTACATTTTTGGCTAATCATAATGCTTCTAGCATTTAAGCTCTGGATCCAGATTAGAGCAATTGTGGAATAAGTATGTTGTCGACAACTATAAAGTTTATGTTCTTCTCCTTTACTCATAGTATTCATGGCATTATTTGATTTTCATCATTTCCTATAATTTTTTAATTTATTTGTTCCGCAATCCCAATAATATTATTATTTGGTGCACCTGCTAATGTATTGGGATCCATGTCTTCAGGACAATCCTCTTCAAGAGGTTACATATTCCTCTTCAGGGGTCACTGGAGTGTTATTTATATATTTGATTTTATTGACCGCGGATTTTTAATTTATGCACCAATATATATCTCATACTTTTGGTATGAAATATCTCATACTTCTAGTATTAAGGAGTTTCATTCATTTGGTCTGTTAGGGTCTTTAATTGTTTATGGTGCATAAGTTCAATCACTCCACCATATAATATAGATGCATTTGTAAATGCATATGGCAGATTACTTGATAAACATTGCAAGTTATAATTCATTCATGTGTGGTTTTAATTATTGAAGATCCTTTTTATTCTTTGATATTTTTCGGCATTCTATTAGCTTTGGGCTTATATCTCCCCCTAATGCCGACAAATGATCTTCTTTATATTTACAGTCAACGTACTCTATATGGGCTACTAGGGTTTATTTATAGACGGAGATTTTTGTACAATGTATATTTTAATTTATATTACGTTGAGAGCCCATAGAGACATATATTAGTGGTGATATACAAATATAGACTGTAATAATTCGATTCGCAGATGGGAAATGATTATTTATTTACCACACTATTATATGGGGGATAATTACAATATGCAGCTGGTCGGATTTAAAGGAATAATGACCATGAGATTTGGAAACAACCCTAATATTTGATCAATTGGTCCAAATATATCTTCTGAAAGATAAATTTTTTATTTGTATGTGATATCACATTATGATAATCCGACACCTAATAGTAATATGCCCAATAAGACCCAAGTACTCATGCCATAAGATTAGAAATTATGGGTCATTAAATTTTATTTTCATCGCAACATGATAATTAAGTTGAATAAATGCATAAAAAAATATTCTAGTAAATAAAACTTAATAATTTCATTGTGCATAGATAATTAAAAGAAGTGCTCAATAAGTTCATAAATAAAAACCAAAATAACAAAATTAATAAACGGAATGCAAAACATAAGGAATCCTAAAGATCTTAAAAGTAATCTAAAAGTTCAATTTGTGTGGATCTTCATCCTGAACGAGCTCATCTTTCAATAAGTCATCATCATCATTATCATCTTTATCATGATTGATAACCAAGTTTGCTTCAGGCAAATCTCGGATATTTTTGCCCTTCTTTTCTTTTAACATTCTTTGATATGCTTCCACTAAGTGCAAAGGAGTACGGCATATGCGAGACCAATGATCATCACACCCACACCTATAACAAACTTTCTTGTCAACTGCTTGTTGAGATGAATTTGCCTTTTGTAGGTGTGATTTATTGTCATTTCTTCTTCCATAATCTTGAGATCTATTGTTGTATCCATGATCTCGATCACCCCATTGTGACCAGTCTCTTCTACCACGAATGTATCCTCGACCTCGTCCTCGTCCTCTACCTCTGGTAGCATTGTATTGTTGGTCAATAGCATGTGCTTCAGGCACAACTTGTGAACCAACAGGTCTTGCATTATGGTTTGTCATAAGAAGTTGGTTGTGTTTTTCTGCTACTAGTAAAACAGATATAAGTTCAGAATGTTTACCATAATTTTTAGCTCGGTACTGCTGCTGGAGTACGAGATTACTAGCATGAAATGTTGATAGTGTTTTTTCTATCATTTCAATCTCTGTAATTTTCTGCTTACAGAGTTTTAATTGATACACAATTCGGTGTAAAGTTGAATTATATTCATTTACAGACTTAAAATCTTGAAATCGCAAATTTAGCCAATCAGATTGTGCTTGAGGTAGGATAACAGAAGTTTGTTGATCAAAGCGATCCTTCAGGGATTGCCATAAGGTAACAGGATCCTTTTCAGTGAGGTATTCATTTTTTAGGTCTTTGTTAAGGTGATGACGAAGAAAAAGTAAAGTTTTTGCCTTCTGGGCAGAGCTACTTGAAGAGCCTTGAATTATAGTCTCGCTTAGGTCGCATGATGTAAGATGAATCATAACATCTAAAGCCCATATTAAATAGTTACTGCCATCAAGGGCGAGCTCAGCAAATTCTCTTTTGTTGATATCATACATTTTCAAACTACACGAATCATATAAAGGATCAATATAAGATTTATGAAGGTAATTTTATTTATCTTTCAATGAAACATTGATATAATAATCAAGATTTAATTATAAAATGATATTACATTAGATATATTTAATTCGAATTAATATAATAAGCCAACATGATCTATTTACAATCCTAAAATAATAATTGTAGAAAGATCGTCAAATATGTTGATAAAATAAAATCATGAAGGCAAAATCTAAAAAATTAATCAAGTAATTTAATAATAACATAATAAAGCCATCAGAAAAAGGAAAATCAAGCACTCTCAAGAGGAAGGAATAGCAAAGCCGTAAAATTTTATTTATAGTAAAAGAATGGATCAAGTAAATATAATAAATAAATATAAAATATGCAATCAAGATTGCACGAGATTTTAGAAGACACATATTGTAAAAGGATTAACCAATAGATCATGATATCTACACAAGTATATCAAAAAGTATAATTGATATGGCTGGATCAATGTTGAAATTCAAAGCTATCGGAAAGTAAAATTAATGAAATTCGCATAACCACAAATAATTAACCTAAAAAGGCCGAATATAATTTAAAAGGATCACATAATCTAGTCATGTTTTTTTAAGAGCTCAAACAAACTTTGCCATTCAACATATAAATTTGTATCTAATATTTTTGCACTTAAATTGACTAACCAAATTTATATGGCAGTTGCGAAAGAGGAACTATTCAAACATGGAGAATCATTAATTTGAGTTCACAATTAAATGAAGTTTTTCAATATAATAATATGGTTCATTAATTTGAGTCCACGGGTATGAAATTGTTTGTCTATCTTACCCATAAAATCAATTAATAAATCAAGTATGTAATTTTGAATTTTGATGGACCATGGTGCAAAATAATAAAACAAAATAAATTATACAATCTACTCCCTCCGTCCCACTTTAATAGTCTCATTTCTCATTTTCGTGCGTCCCACTTTAATAGTCCCGTTTCTAAAAATGGTAACTTTTTCACACTCAACAATAAAATATTAATTCCACTCAACTCATTCTACACTCACATGCCTTGGTTATTGTGCCAAAAGCAAATGAGACTATTAATCTGGGACGTAGGGAGTATAATATTATTTTCGATGACAATAATTTTATAACTTTATGTAATACCCCGTGTATTAATTTGACTTGTACGAATTATCCGGAAATAATTGGAAATTCTAATTTTGCTTAGAGAGATATTATGGAGTTTGGTAATTATATTTTGGGAATTATCAAGAAATTGAGGGAAATATTATGTTTTGGGGAATGAAATTTTTGGAAGTTTATGCATGTATTTTTTAACTTTGTAAGAAATGTTGGAAGTATTATGTTGGAATTTAGGGAAATTATTGGAAATTATGTTTAATTACATAATTAGATATATGC